>JAJGRX010001417.1:600000-1101998 GCA_025461125.1 Carex kokanica
AACCTCGATTGGATGGAGGATTATCTATATGATCAGCCGATAGAGGAGGCACAGAGACAATCACTCCTGGAGGCATTGGCTCAGTATCATTATCCTCCAGCAGGTCCAGGAGACCCAGGGGCATCATCTTCCCAGCCACCTGATCATGCGACGTAGACACAACCCGAGATCACAGACGATAACGACGACGATGACGATACTCCTCCCTTCAGGCGACCGTGGTGTGTGCATCGTTTCCCATCTCAATTCACTTTTTCTTAACTATCTTTAGGGCTCTTTTATTTATTTTATTTGACATGTTTTGTTATATCTGACAATTAGTACTATCTTTATGGATTATAATTTTATTTTGGATATTTTATTTTGGTTATTTTCTGATAGATGTTAGTCCAGCATGTGGCTTTATTTTATTCGAATTTCTACGTCTTATTTCTATTAAAGCAACAGATTTTAATTAACAAACAATTAGATTAAAACTACCAACTAATACATTCAAACAATTAAATTAGAACTACAGACTAATTAATTAATTAATGATGCGAACAATTCAATTCAAATAACATTCAAACAATTTAGACATACAAAATATCAAACAATATAAAATATAAACATCAATATTTTAAAAAAAAAATTACTTTCGCATCCAGTGGGAGTAGCATTTCTGCTAGATAATCCAACCGAAGTGGGATTTCCCAGAAAGGTCTCTTTCTGCTAGATTATCCAGCGGAATTGAGCTGGATTTCCGCTGGATAATCCAGCAAAAATGTTAGTTTCCGAATTTCCAAAAACGTAGTTATTTTCTGTAATTTTGATTTTTTTTTAGGTTATTAATAAAAATTTCGGTTAAAATTAACAAAAGTAATCTCAATTCGATCATGTAATTTTGAAGTAATTGTTAGCAACAATTGTAACGAATTTGATTAAATGTGTGCGTTTAAGTTAATTTACTTATTAATTATTTAAATATGCTGAATTTTAATATATCCGAACCAGTTTTATGAAACTCCAACTGATCACGTTCAGTCGTTCATTGATAGAAAATGAGGACATGGAGATGGGGTCCCTCAATTCTCTAAATATATAGCTCGCAATTAATGCCAACTGCTCCTTGCATTGAATCAGTTGAATTTATTTTTCTATTCGCCGGTCGGTAAAAACACATGATGCCATATTGCCATATGCATTTCACTATATATCATTGGAGAGAGAATGACTAAGATTAAAATAATAGTTACCGAGGCGTGCAACCACCAATTTAATTTTGCAATTTTAAAAGTCCAAACAGTTAGATACATGTGTAGCATCTTTTCATTTGTAAACTTAATTCTTTTCATCAGTATATATGTGTGATGATCTTAGCCATTTTGTATATATGTGTGTGTGATGATTTGTGATTGCTTCTTTTCACCGGTAGGATTAATTCTTTATATTAATTATAAAATTTGTTTCAAGTTCAATATTTGAGATGATTACTTCTCTATATAAATATATTTGCAACTTTTATCTTTCAATTAGATATGTGTGTAGCATCTTTTGTTAATATTTTATACTCAGACAATAGGACATTGGGATCTCATAGAGCACCAATTTTTTTTTTAATCCCCTGTACTTTATGTGTGTAGAATCTTTTGAACAAATGTTACCAAAATTAAATAGTTGTTTAAAACCATTCTATATTTTCTTGATATACGTATAATGTAATGTATAATTTGGTACTTGTTGTTTTTGGAGAAGAGGTTGGGGTCAAGCCACTCAATTGTCTAATATTCACAAAAATATTCTCTATCTGAGTTTCAAATATGCGACCTTCCACACAAGAGAACATTGTTTTTTGCCACGAATTACTTGGTATTGTTGAAATGTTTAAAAAAATTAGGATTTCTATGTTTTCTCCCAAGCTATTGAAAACTTCGAGTGAAAATCTTTGGTACCTCAATTGTGCAAAATATTGGGCAGAGAATTGTAATGAAGAGATCTCAATATACTTGGTACCTATTCTGAGTTTATCTCTAGTGAAATTCTTGTCAGATGGAAGGCATGATGTTGGCTGGTACCCACTAATACCTTTGCTGACAGCAAGTTGATACCTAATGTGGGCTGAGATAGAAATGAATAAAAGAGTTGCTGGCAACAAACACAAAATTAAGAATGGAACATTAAGCCCCAATCACTGTGGTAGCACTAAAAAGTTTTGATACAAGTATATACTCTAAAAGGTACGGTATATCTGTCAGTAAAGGTAAATAAAGAGTTGTGTTTATAGGAAGGGTTGTGGATGCTAAAAGTATAAATACTTTAAAAAGTAAGGTATATCTGTCAGTAAAGGTAAATAAAAGAGTTGTGTTTATAGCAAGGGTCAAGGATGCTAAAAGTGTATTACTGAGATTGGGACAGTTAGCACCTGGCTCCTGTACCGGTTTCTGGTACGGTTGAAGCCTTCTGTTGACTGATTTGTCCATGAAGTATGTGTTGGAACTTGAGTTCTAAAAACTCAAAATTGTTAGAATCCCCATTAAACTACAATGATAATCTCCGTTTTATCTCAACATTAATGAAGTGGCGTTTTCTGTCTGTACAAAACGCTCTAATCAATTAATTCATTTTCTTAATTATTAGTTAATTTGCTAATGACCCTTTGGTATTGATGAATAATATCTCACCTCTTCAAAGACATCTTAATAATGCATTTTTCTTCTGTTTTCAATTCTTATTAAAAAGCCTCTCTCCTCTTTGTGGAGGTATCCAAAAAAAAATGAAAAACTTTCTCTCTCTCGGATAACTCATTCTATTATACACTTTCTCACAAACTGAGAAAGAAGGTTAATTAATATTTCTGCTTTATATCTCCTACATATCTCCCTTGACAGAGATCCAGTTTTCTACTTTATCAATTAATCAAATTCTGATCTATGCTGGATATTGCGGAGTTATCGTCAGTCGCTTCCATGGCGTGCTTAAGAAGTTGACTATTCCGGATTATCTTGGTTGCGGTTCCATCTTGCACGATGAGACGGAATACGCTTAAGGACAGTGTTTCGCACAATCCAGGTAACTCTATTTCAATTTGATTTATTTTAATTAATTTATAACTATCCGAATATTCTGGAAATTTATCCCAACAGTACGTTCTCCTACATGACTGATACTCTTCCAATCGTAGACCTTTGCTGAACGTGTATAATTAATTGCCCAGTTTCACAAAATTTGGAATAATGATTAGTTGGAAGAACTTGGGATATGAGTTCAATGCTGAAATTAATGATCATGTCAACAAAGATACATGTGATTAATGAATTTGATTTGAGTGTTGAAACCTTAGTCGAAACCAAATTACCATTTTTCCCCTGCAGACTTTCTGTCCCTTCTGTTTGAGTTGTGAGGAAAATTTTGATAGGCTGAGGTAATGCTTGTAGATCAAACTTTTGATATTCATAATAAACCGCTCAGCCTCATATCTCATGTCTCAGTTTTTAAATTGACACATATACCCTTTTATTTTAAATGGAGGTGGTGAGTATCAAAGAGGAGATTGAGAAGAAGAGGCTGCTTGAGCTGAAATCCAATCAACTAAGCAGCTCTCTCAAGAAAAGTACCACAGCCGAACCAACCGCAGTTATTTTGCGGGCAACACAAAATTAGAACAACTGACTCAATTCTGTTCCTCTGCCAACGGCTGGATATCAAATCCCATCATTTGTTCTTTTCTTTTTTTGTAAGAAGCGAATGAAATCGCGGTACATCTTGTGTCATTTGCATGTTCTTTGTATCTAGTCGATTAATTATTGGTCTAAATCACAGTTTTTTTTCCTTATTTTTTAATCTTAAAGCTCGCTTTAATGGAAACAGATGGGATCAATGGATCTACAGACTTTTTGTGCCATTTGCTGCATATATATTAGAGTCTTGTTTGAGGATTCAAATTTGGGTAATTTGTTTTCTTGATTTATATGGAATTCTCTCTTTTCTAAAAGAAAAGGCATTCAAATTTGTAATTGTGAAAAAAAGTTGTACTGTGGTGATATAGAAAAGTGCTAGCTGCTATTATAACTCTATTACTGCATTGTTCTAATTTATCTATATAATCTGCTATTTTAAACGATGATCACCTCTTTGTACGTTTACATTAGAGAGTTTTGCTTCTTAACGAGGAAATAAGAGATATATTTGTCGATTCAATTTTAAAAAATAACTAAATTAAAAATGAAATAAATAAAAGGAGATAGAAGTTAGAAATAATGTTGAGTTTTTACGAAGATATTAGATGTTACGGTGTTTTAGTGTTTTAATAGATAAATTAGTTATTTTAAAAATTTGTATGGACACATTAGAAATTCTACCAATGTTGAATTAGCATTTGTCTTATTCTCTTGTTAATATTTTATATTATTGCGAAAAGTGTACAAGTACATACCCATCCGTGCTACACCAAATCAAATTCATATCCTCTCCGGTACCGTAAAAGGGAATCTTTTATTAGAATTAGTGAATTCGGATTGTTTTTTTTAACTTTGCACGAATCTCAAGCCCAATAATACTGCCTCTGCATTTGCCCGAATCTCAAAGCGGCTGAGAATAAATCTCAAACCGTAAAGTGAAAGGAATTTACACATATTGGAGAAGATACTTGTTCCACCAAATCAGGAGATAAAAGTAGGTCTCTGACCTGAAAATAAATCTGCTGTGATTCTCGGGAATCGCAGGATCCTGCGATCTCGAATCTCAGCTGCTAGTTTTTTTCGTGATGCGTGCATGAAAATTTACTTTTTCAAAGTGTTTTCGAGATCCGTGCACAGAAAAATTTGAACTGTTGATTCGGAATCGCAGGATCTTGCGATCCTACCCAGGATCGCAGCAGATTCGGACTCCTCTGACCTAGCAATAGCCAAATTAAAGATATCATCAACCTTTGTTTTTCTTTTAATGTGCAAAGCATTTAAGTAATATTCATGATGTACTCAAGCTAGAAAGAATTTATAAGGATTGAATAAAATAAAAAATGTAACTATATATATAAGGATTGAATAAAATAAAATAAATATTTAATTAAATAACTAAACATTTATGATTATTTTTATTAAAAAAAAGTAGATTAATGCTAGAAGCAGTTAACTTACCGTTAAAAGTTAACAGCGTATTTGTATACTCAACTATTGAGATGCACTCTACTCTTAACCCATTTTGCTTGTGCTTGGAGTCTTGGACTGAGCTCTAAATTTCTCTCGTTACCACTTACCTCCAAAGAAAATAGAAATGCTCTTGAAACCCTACATCGAAGAGTGAGTGACAAAGTTAAGTCTATTTTCTCTCACGGCCTCACATCGAATCGAAGAATCGAAGGTTGCACAGATGCAAAGACAATTACCAACTTGATCGAAACCGAGCTTCTTGCGAACATTCCTCTCTCTTCGTCAGGTATTGTCCCAGATTCTCACCCCCTCTCCCCTCTCTCACTCTCTCTCCCCCATTTTAGTTCATCTAAGAGTTCGTATTTCAAATTATAATTTCAGCTTATCAAAGCTTTTCCAAAAAAGCTTATTTCATACACAATATTTGCTATGTTTTGGTTGATAGGTGCTGAACTTTGCTTCGGATTAGCTTGGTATTCGTTTTTTCCTTTCATATCTTGCAAAATCAGCACAAATTAGCTGACATTTGCACCTGAGCCCTAGGCTTGGGGGAATTAGATCAATTAAGAATCCGGAAACCATTTTCTGTACTACTGACTGAGTAAGTAATCCTCGGCAATGGGGACCCACCAATTAGAATCGTTTGTAAGAGAGCGCTGTAGATCGGGCACCCTTACTGTCCCTGAAGTACGTGGCCTGTTTGACCGCCTGCTGGCCAGCAGTGACCCGGCACCGTCCATCTATCCCTTCAACTATCTCTTCAAAGCACTGGTTCGCATGAACAACTTGACCAATCATTACCCCACTGTGTTGTCCCTCTTTAACCGATTGACCCTAAATAAACAGATCTCACCCGACGTATGCACTTATAGCATCTTGATGAACTGCTGTACCCGAATGGACCGGGTCGGATTAGCTTTTGTTTTACTCGGACGGTTTCTTAAGGACGGACCGGGGGCTGATCCTGATGTCTTCAATCCCTTACTGATGGGTCTTTGTAAGGGTAATAGGGTCCATGAAGCTGCAGCCATAGTGCTCGATAAAATGCCTAAGCTGGGCTGCACACCTGATATTTTTTCCTATAGCACTCTTGTGAATGGGTTGTGTAAAATGGGACAAATTGACAAGGCAGAGGAACTCCTAGATTACATGGTTTCTAAAGGGCTTCAACCTAATATTGTGACGTATACCACTCTCATAGATGAGCTATTCAAGGAAGGGCTTCTAGACAAGGCAATGAAGATACTGCAGTTCATGATTTCTAATGGCCTTGAACCGAATGTTGTAACTTACAGTGTTGTCATGGATGCACTGTGCAAGCAGGGAGATATTGAGAGGGCAGAGGAACTCCTGGCTAACATGGGTTCTAAAGGGCTTCAACCTAATGTCGTGACCTATAACACTCTCATAGATGGGCTTTGCAAGAAAGGGCTCCTGGACAAGGCAAACCAGATGCTACAGTGCATGATTTCCCAAGGCCTTGAACCGGATGTTGTAACTTACAGTGCTGTCATGGATGCACTGTGCAAGCAAGGAGAAATTGAGAAGGCAGAGGAACTCCTGCATCATATGGCTTCTAAACGGCTTCAAGCTAATGTTGTGACCTATACAACTCTCATAGATGGGCTTTTCAAGAAAGGGCTGATAGACAAGGCAGTGAACGTGCTGGAGCATATGGTTTCCAAAGGGCATGAGCCTGATGTTGTGACTTACACTGCTCTCATGAATGCACTATGCAAGGAAGGAAAACCTGAAAAGGCAGAGGAATTACTACATCACATGATTTCTGGAGGTCTGCAGCCTAATGTTGTTAGTTATAACACACTTATTCATGGGTTTTGCAAGATGGATAAATTTGAAAAGGTAACAAAGTTGCTGAGAGAGATGATTTCAAAGGGGATATTACCGAATATTATGACGTATAATATTATCATGGATGCACTTCGGAAGAAAGGCAGATGAATTACTAAACCATATGTTTTCAGAGAGTTTTTTTTACTGGATATAGTTACTTGTAATACAGTAATTGATGGTCTATGCAAGAAAGGGTTGATGGATAAGGTTGAACTATTTGTTCTTTTAAGTGAGCTGGTTGGTTGCTCTATTAATTGAACTATTTGTATATACTGCTTGCTAATTTTTTTTCTTTTATCTTGTTCTTTTTGCTTTCCTTTGTCACCTTATTACAAGGTTGCATTTCCTTTTCAATGCTAAAAATCTAATTTGCTTGTTCATGTTCTTTCTATTTCTTCTTCGGGGTTTCGTTGAACTTGTATTGGTGCTGTTATGCTAGATTAGACTTGCTAAGTCAGTTGAAACCAAACTACCATTTTGCCCCTGCAGACTGGTAACAATTAGAGTACAAGTACTCTCTTTTCCCTGTATGAGATCAAGTCCAAATATTATAAAATTAGAATATTTGTACACATGAATTAAAAAATATATTTTGGATGCTTGTTAGTGTAGATATGATATTCGTATTGAATCATACTTGTTTCTAAAGTTTTTGTCTGTTCATTATGAACAAACTGAGTCTATTATTGAATCATATTATACAATCATATTGGGTGAATGCTGTGAAATGCGCTAATCATCTTCCTAAAGCTTAATTGCCAAATTAAAAATATACAAAATTTCACAGCAACTGCATGTTGTATATATCAAATCTGAAATTTATGTGCTAATACATCCGCGATTATGGTATTCCCACTTTTCATTTTAACGCTTACAACTTTAAATATTTGCATCCATCTCAATACCATTACACTTTAATTTATAAAATATGCTTCTGTATTGAGTCTTGTAATTAAACCACGAATGCAAGCTAAGATAGTTAGGTAAAAACAACAACAATCTCAATTGCTTTCACAAATATAAGGAAATAAATCTGCTGTTATTCCTTTGGAATAACAAGAACCTGTTACTCCGATCCCAATAGTCGATCTTCGTTGAGATTCACACATGGAAAAATTTGAACAGTTGGGATTGAAATAACAAGTTCCTATTAAAACAGCAGATTTATTTCCCAAATATACACCAAATAATAAAATTGTGCACAAACAGTTCAACGGTAATAAATTAGAATTATGATTCATCACGATAGACAAATTTAAAATTTAAAAACCTAATATCTTGAATTTAATATCTGATTCTATACTGTACATGAAATGAGTAATAAGTGAGTTGGCGCGATTTAAACCATTGGATGCATACTTGCATATTAACGACTTTTGAATAATGATTAGTACCAAGCATAATTGCCAAGGTTCCAAATTTTTTAATAATGATTAGTCGGAAGAACTCGGGAAATGAGTTAAAATGCTTAAATTAATGATCATGTCAACAAAGTTACATGATTAATCAATTTAATTTTAGTGTTGAAATTAAGTTGAAACCAAATTACCACTTTGCCCATGCAGACTGCTTTTCTGATTTGGACAAATTTTCTACACTTTAGATTACTAGTTAAGCACTATTTAGTCTTCTAATGGAAGCAGCTGTAAAATTAATTATGGATCTCCCAATAACAAACCCACAACCCATCAACAATTTCAACCCTTCTCTAGTTGAATTCACATCACCTCAGGTTACCTGACTGAAGACAATTACGATCGGACGGTTCTTTTAACATGGCACGAATCTCAAAACAGACCCCCTCAGTCTCAAAACAGACCCCCTTAGTTGCTGTTTCCCATCGAAGCAAAGCCATATACCGGCTTTCACTTTACTCCACCAAAATCGTCTCAACATGACCCTCAACTAGAGTGGGAAAAATGGTGTACAGAGTGATTGATTCAATTGCAGATCTAATATGCATTAATTTCTGAGCTTGGTACATAGTAGCCTTGCTTTCCACGCATGCAGCTTGAATACAAGTTTGTGTACAAGGTGCTTGAAACTGAAAGGAGCAGCCAGTTTTATAGAGGATCCCAGGTAATTGTCAGTTGATTAAGCCTGATCTGTACCAAATACTCTCTAGAATATGATCCTGGCTTGCTGAGATGTAGTTTTGCCGGACCACAGTTTTGAGCAAGTGTATAAATTGAGTTATAAATCTAATCAGCATTTGAACTTATAACATACTTTCCACCAAATCTCATCTCAGAGTTCGAGCGCTCGATAATTAGGCGGTTGGAGTCATTTCAACTGCTGAATTACTCAGCATTTGGATTATCAGATGAGATTCGGTGAAAAGTATGTTATAGTTTTAATTTTTATTTTTTTCTAATGCTACATATATAAAGTGGGAGAAATGGCAATCCTGTCGGTAGGGCCCGCACTGTCACATACTGGCCAATCCCTGTCAGGTTGCCGAACCCACTGTTAAAAAAAATTTTACAACATCTACTAGCTAGAAAATTATGTAGCTAATGGCAAACAGGGGACTCTTCTGGTCCAAACATAAGCTACTTTTTTTTTCTTGTCCATGAATGAAAGCGGCAAGTTAAAATTATTTTTGGAAAAACAAATAGAATGTATATATTGGAATAAAGTGTGGCAGCATTGCATTTATGAAGCCTGTGTTTGATAAACAGGAGACCTTATTTGATTCATATTTTATTATAGAGAAGTAAAAAGATCAAGCCAATGTAATTGTGAAAAATATATATAGTGCTCTCTACAACAAAAATCTGGAAATATGTATATCGTAAAAAAAAAAGTAAAAAAATTCTGATATATTGTACTCGCTGTAACATAGTAAAAAAATCAAGGAAAAATACATATCGTACTTACCTACAAAAAAATTGATAATTTCATGTTTTGCATGAAATTGTAAAAAAAAAAATTAATAGATAAAGTACAAAATAACTGCGTGCTTAGTATAATGGCACGAGAAGAGAAACACATATTCAATTCTCAAGAATAGCATCTAAATGATGCCGGAGTGTACCGAGGCCTTTACTAAAAAAAATAGATAAAAATACTAAAATTTATTAGTTCAATGTAGAGTGCATTTTTCTTTTTTCTTTTAAAATTCTCCCATCTAAAAATGTGAAATCACAAAACTATCACCCATATTTTATAAAAGATGATTAATTAGATAATATTTTTTATAAAAGGTACTATTCCTAATCTGTCAAAAGAAGCATCATTTTGCGGTGCCGAAACAGCGCCAGCCGCCAAGGAAAGGAATGATGTCCGAATTTTTTTCTTGAATTCTACTAATAGCGAATATTTGTATCACTCAGTCAGCAGTCACCGTAAATAAATTGCACATGGGCTCGTTTTTTAGAAAGGAAAAAAGGCCCAATAGAATTTCCAGTGGGATAACAAATATATGGCCCAAGCCCAAATAATGGGAGGAAATACAACCTTTTTACTGAAGGCTTGATGTCTTACGCTGAGGCGAGAACTCCATCAAACCCCAGTATTCCTACCAATCCTCTCCTCTCCTTTCTCTGTCTATTTCCATCATCCTCTTCAAAGCCAATCCCGTGCCATGGCGACCCGCTAGTTGGAATTAGTCCTAAGAGAGCGCAATAGGTCGGGTACCGTGACTATCTCAGAAGCACTTGCCCCTCTTCGACCGCCTGAGCCTAATGGTTGGTTAAGTTGTTCATGGAAACCGGGCCTAGCGCCGACCATCTATTCCTTCAACCTTTTCTTCGCTGCCCTGGTTTGCATGAACAACTTAACCAACCATTACGCTACTATTTTTTTCCCCCTCTTTTACCAATTGACCCAATCTAAACAGATCTCACCCGATATCTACACATATAGCATCCTGATCAACTGCTGTACCAGAGTGAATCGGATCGGATTAGCATTTGTTTTACTCAGACGATTTCCTAAGGTCGGATCAGATGCTGATCCTGATGTCTTCAATCCATTACTGAAGGGTCTTTGTAAGGATAATAGGATCCCTGAAGCTGCAGCTATAGTGCTCGACAAAATGCCTAAGCTGGGCTGCACACATAATCTTTACTCCTATAGTACTCTTATGAATAGGCTGTGCAATATGGGACAAATTGAGAAGGCAGAGGAACTCCTGAACTACATGGTTTCTAAAGGGCTTCAACCTAATGTTGTGGTCTGTACCACTCTCATGGATGCACTATGCAAGAAAGGAGAAATTGAGAGGGCAAAGTAGTTGCTACACCACATGATTTCTAAAGGCCACATGCCCAATGTTGTGACTTACAGTACCATCATGGATGCACTATGCAAGGAAGGAGAAACTGAGAGAGAAGCAAGTGCCTTTGCCCTCTCAATTTCTCCTTTCTTGCATAGTGCATCCATGAAAGTCCATTTTTAAGAATGGACGAAATGGGAATCTTCGGAGTCTGTTGATATCATACAAGTGCCTTTCCAAACATTGAGATGGTGAAGTCAATTAAATTAGAGGGAAAATGTTGGAAAGGCCCTTGTATCATCAAACACTGACAGTATAATGTTGCTCATAATTGCCACCCAGATGAGTTTGTCCATGTGATTCAAGAGGTTAAAAATAGATTTTCAGTCTAAATTGTCCTTGTTTGAAAGTGCCAACCTAAGGTTAAAATAAACTTTCAGTCTAGCCATGACTTATGAATAACAACTGTTTTCAGGATCTGTAGTTGAAATAGATATGTTCCAGAGGGTGGTGGCCCTTTAATTTTGGGGGCTAGGTTTCACATAACCATTACGAAGTGATGAGATGTTCAATGTAGATTCAGGTATGTTTTGTATATTTATATCTCTAACATCCAACTTCGAACAGTTTTCATGTCTCCTATATTTTTACGAAGCTCAGTATATCTCTAACCATGTTTGGCAAAATTGTTACTGGGATTTCAGAGTTCCTCAATTCCAACACTTTGAGAAACACGGCACTTCCAAGAACATTCCTATCAAAATTAAAAGCTAAAAAGGAACGTATATATTTTTCACTCTGTGTATTGTTTCTTGTTGTCATGATGGATTGCTCAATGGAACAGGGATTCAAATTTTTTTTTAACTCCGATGTGATGAATATCCTTGATTAGGGCATATGCCAAGAACAGAAAAGTAGATGCTATGTGCATGCTGAGAAGGGGTGAAACCTGATTTAGCTGCCTACTCTCCAATATTAGAAGTACTTTTAGATATGGGGCGAGTTGATGATGCGAGAGATCTCATGGACATCATTGTGCAACTAACTTCTCAAAAGTTATATATCGAGTCCAATTATAACCTAACAATAAGCAATCTGAAATTAAAACCCGTAAACCGGTTTTAAAAGTTCAAAGTTGCACAAATTTTTAAAAATTATCGCGTATAACTTTTGGGCTACTTTGTCATGGTAAATTATTGTTTTTCCCAAGTTAATTTCCTTTTCCTGTTTATACTTTCTCACCTGTACTGTACAGTGCTATTACGCTATTATGCAATAATGAAATAAACTCAAAAAATAAAATAGAAGAAAAATTATAATGAAATAAACTAATCACATAGCCGTTACAGGAATTAATTTGTACATTATTACCAAAAAAAATCAAACATTATTTAAATTAGACGATTAATACTGCACACCACTCTTTTGCAGCATATCCCGTTATTTTTATTAATATCCAAAGTTAATTACAAAATAATAAAAATGCCAGTCAACCGATATTAATATCCAAAATTAATTACAAAGTTAATTACAAAATAATAATAAGCAATCTGAAATTAAGACCAGTCAACCGATATTAAAAATTATACAAAATCTTATAATTAATAATGAAAAAAAGACAGAAGAAAAAAATAATAATGAAAAAAAGACAGGACTTAATTCTGATCGAATTACCAAAAGAAATTAAACATTATGTAGATTAGACAATTAATACCGCACACCAACTAAAGAAAAACAATTAATCAATCTCTCTCGCAACATCTTTATTCATTTTACATAAAAAAATATATTAAACAAGATATATTTACAACATAACATTTTTTTTTTGCTTGAATTCAATCAATACAATACAATTCATTTCTAACTTATCTCTATCTCTTTTATAATCTCTCTATCGTATAAAAATAAAAATAAAAACCGAAGCTGGAACCTCAGTTGGAGCCGTTTCCTTCTCACCCTGTATTGGTTGGCTTGGCTGCATCCAACAGTGCGTGTTTTTTCTGTCACCGAAGGGCTCGTACTGTTGAAGAGCTGCTTTGTTGGTGATCTAACATTTTACAAAAGGAGAAAGACAACAAATAATTGTCAGAAAAAAGCAAATAATCAAGCTTTGTAGATTAAAAAATTGAACCAAAACAGAATATATTTTTTTAATTATCCTTGTGTATCCTTGAGAAAACTCATGTAGCTCCTAGTGTGTGCACTGCGTCCCATTATCCAAAAAAAAAAAAATAGCACCAAATATATATATCCTTAATGATCTTACTCTCTTAGTGGAATTAATGAAACACATAAAAGAGCTTTGTGCATTTTAGTGTCTTTTTTAATATTTGACGTGTTTCTCATTTAGGAGAGTATTATCATAAATTTATGTAAGAACAGAAAAATACCTTTATGGACGAAAATTTTCATGTCCATTAAATCGCGGACCCTTTGGTCGTGGAAGACCAAAATACCCTCCAATCTGATCACATCCATTAACCTACAAAAATAAAACAATATTTAATTTCATAAGCCTTTTCTACTTATTTCAACTATAATATTATTGTCTTCAACACTAGAATCTTGAAATTAAGATAAATAATGTAAAGGACTCTTTTCATTAGAACACTAAAATCAATATCGATCACAACTTCATTATAAGAAATAAATGAGAAATAATTTCATTTTTTTTGTCTTTTACAAAAAAAAAAAAGAACATGCTTTAGCATTTCTATTTCAATTTTAGACCACTGCTCTATACACTACTAATAATGTTATATATAGTATTAATAATGTCATTGAGAATTACTACTATAAATGAAGGCTTGAAAATAGTAAAGCAAACCGCAAACAAAAATTGCGAAACTTAGAATATCATCGCAAGAATCTGTTTTATCAACGAGATAAAAACTGACTATTGCCAATGTTGGTAAGCAATTTTATCCTCGCAGATAAAACATATTATTGTAACTATTTTAGTTAAATACCATTATTTTCTACAATCATATTAATTTTGCAATAAAGTTTCAAAACTTGACCATGTGATGTGAATACTAAGAATTATTTTCTGAAGGACTATATTTGATAAGAAGATAAGAAGTAAAGATAAAAACAAAAAAAATTATCATCACCATGAAAATGAATAAAAGTTATCCTAGAGGTCTAGGCTTCCACTATGAATAAAAGTTGCATTTCCATCCATTAAATTTTGTAATTTTAAATTACAATACAAAAAACTTATTCGGTTCTCTTAGATCAAATTTTTCTGGCTCCGCATAAAACTATCATCTTGTATTTTTTTTCTCATCCTCTTATAAGAAACAGATAATTAATGTTGTTATTGTCAAAAAAAAAAATTATGACCTAGTAATCACTACAATTCCTACGGATTGTGTTTAAAAAATTAAAAATTAAAAGGGAAAGCACATATTTGTTGTCACACTAAATATTGAGAATTTCTTTTTTTCTACAAATTAAGGACACATACCATACCTAGAATTCAGAATTTTTCATTTTAAGAAAACTATCAATTATTTTATAAAAATTGACAATGATGAGAACTTTTCGATCCCATAGAAGGAAAATGATATAGTTCTTTTTAGAGTTTCACATAGTTTGTGTGGTTGCTATATATTTGTGTAGCAGTGTGAAACTATAAGGAGCTAATATTATTGTTAATTACGGTTCTCTTGAATCTTCCTAAGAAACTGTATTATTAATACATGCATACAGTTTTTTCTATAAGATAAAAAAGAAAATCATCTTTCTAGTTCTTTAGAAAATAATAAATACTACTGATCTAAATATAAAAATTAAGAAGAAAAAAAAAGAATGAGAGATCTTATGATATACCTGAGAAGTCCTTCCCATTGACGGCTTTGTTTTTCCTAGATCGTCCATGCCAAAAGCTACCACTGCAACTATTCCAAGCATCAAAAATTTTGAAGACATCTTACAAAAAGCCTAACATTATTTTTCTATGGTGGAGAAAATTAGAAAAGATTTCAGAGAGATGCAACTGATGTTTTACAGTAGTTACTTCCCTCAAAGGTGCATCTTTACCAACAGTATGGGTTCTTATTTATAAGCTTTTGGGAGAGAGGCCTTTTGAAAATATGTGATGTGGGACTAAACAAATTTTCCGGACAAATTAATAACGTTTCTAACATTATCAACACGTCAAAAAAGTAATGATGTTATTATTATATTATTATTATTATTTGTCACAAAAGATCTAAATAGGTAATTGTATGTCACTGAATCTAAGAAAAAATTAGTAGATTTAATTGCTAAAAAAAATTGAGTAGATTTCTCACCAAGTTACACTATGTATTTTGTAGGTTAGCTGGCACTCAATTTAATTTAATATAAATTATATTAACAACAAACTTTTTAATAATAATATCTATAAAACTTATCTAAATTTATTAAAAATATTAATTGTAGCATCTTATGCAGAGCATGTTTGGTTGTTACAGAATTGTGCGGGTGATATTTTACGAGTACAAGAACACACAAATTAATTTACGGTAATCCATACACATGGATATGTATAGAAATGATTATTGGAAACGTGCTGAAATGAATATTTGATTGTACTATGAAAATAGTTTTGAAAAATCCTCATATGTATATCAATGTTAAAAATGGATTTCTTATAAAAAAATTGTCACTAATAGACAAAAACAAGTTGAATTCTAAAAAATAGTCTTATTTTGGAATAATTTTCTCAATAATTTATACCTTGAAAATCATTCCCATCTAAAACTGCACACCAAATTGTCTATGGAAAATAAAACTCATCTTTCAGAAAATCTCATAAGTTCCAAGTTATATATACTCATGCATCCGAATACGTCCTAATTAAGTTTTAAAAATTGAGAGGACATCATTCTAGCGGTTTGAAAAACTAAAGGTTCAATTTTATCAAAACTTAATTCATGATGAGGAGAATTTTGACTGTACAAAATTTAATGCACAAACCTATTTAATTTATAGGGAACGTATCCATAATCTTATTTTTTATTTTGATAATCATTTTGTGGATTTTCATGATTATCAACTGAATATGATTATTGATATATCCCTTCTCTTTAATTTTTGGCCCGAATACAGATCACATTTTTCTGAATATTAGCAACAAATGATGTTTCAATTAGGGAAGGCAAAAATATATTGAATTGGGTTTAAATACCTAATCAGGTTTAAATCCATTAACCAATTGGGTGCTCGATAAAAAACAATGCTTTAACTTATACTTTCCAAGCTTTGACTTGTAATTTCTGATGTGCTTTGACTTATAATTCTAATTACCAATCAAAATTCAACAAATTTATTTCAATTTTAATCCTAAATTTAACCCGAATTACAAATCAAACGTCTAAAAGGGGACAAAAAAAATTTCAGGGGGGGGCAAAGTCGGTCGGAACCAATAAATATCTACTAAAACTCAAAATCCAGGGGGGCTGCCCCCCTGGGTCCGCCCCTGGTTTCAATATAGCAACATAAATACCAAACTTCATTTTATAATTATCTTGGAGGACTTTTTATTTCGAGTGCATATAATTAAATAAAGAATAATTATTTCAGTACCCACGCTACAGTACCCGCACTGTACGCACTACAGTACCCGCACTGTTATTTTAGGAAAATTCATATATCATATGTAGTTGATTGTATAGGTATAAATACTTGCTCTGTTTGAGCTATATACTTCACAGTATCAAAATTTGTAAAACAAAATTACAGTTTTGGAACAGTTGCGGTCCCCACATGCCGTTTAAGTGGTCCCCTAATGCGGGTACAACATGAAAATTTTTCAAAAAAAGGTGTGGGTACAGTTATTTTAGGAAAATTCATATATCATATGTAGTTCATTGTATAGGTATAAATACTTGCCTTGTTTGAGCTATATACTTCACAGTATCAAAATTTTTAAAACAAAATTACAGTTTTGGAACAGTTGCGGTCCCCACATGCCGTTTGAGTGGTCCCCTAATGCGGGTACAACATGAAAAAATTTCAAAAAAGGTGCGGGTACAGTTATTTTAGGAAAATTCATATATCAGAAGTAGTTGATTGTATAGGTATAAATACTTGACCTGTTTGAGATATATACTTCACAGTATCAAAATTTTTAAAACAAAATTACAGTTTTGGAACAGTTGCGGTCCCCACATGCCGTTTGAGTGGTCCCCTAATGCGGGTACAATATGAAAAATTTTCAAAAAAGGTGCGGGTACAGTTATTTTAGAAAAATTCATATATCAGAAGTAGTTGATTGTATAGGTATAAATACTTGACCTGTTTGAGATATATACTTCACATTATTACTATTAAATTTGGGAAACAAAATTACAGTTTTGGAATAGTTGCGGTCCCCACAAGCAGTTATGGCAGTTTAGGTGTAGGTACAGTGCGGGTACTGTAGCGTGGGTACTCATATCAGCTTCCTTAAATAAAAGCCATTAGTCGTCTAAATGCACTAAAAACAATGTGTGAAGGATCAACTGATCTTAATTATTTTCATTTTTTGAATATTAAACACTTTGTATTTTTTTGAATATTTTTACATTCTTTTAGCTTTTGAGTTGATAAATAGTCGAAAGTACGATATATTTCTTGAAATTCATTGAAGTTCAATATTTATTTTCTAATCTGGTACCTAGTTTAATTTATCATTGGATATAAAAAAAAAGATGATGTTGTCTTATTTTCCTTAGTAAATAAATATTCATACGAATGTTTCAAATCAACTAATGATCAATTAATCATTTTTAAATATTAGGTTGAGACTCTGTAATAGTATTACCAACATGTGTGCACATACTTGTATATATAATTATTTTTAGGGGACTTATAATTAAATGATTGCAGGAATAATTAAGCTAGAAATTAGTAGTTACATTGGTCACATGAAACTTGTCAGAGAAAGGAAAAACTTGTGACGTTGCTAGTTTAATCATGCATAAAATGTGAGTGCTAACACCCGAATTTTTTATTAATATCCAAAAAATAAATTAAATTACAAAAAATAACCATGGTGGGGCTGAAATTCGGAATTTACCCAAACCGGAAAAAAAATTTCCGAACTAAACGTCTAAGTTCGGAAAAAAAATTTCCGGAAACTCAACGTCTAAGTTCGGAAAAAAAATTTCCGAACTTAACATTTTTTTTTTTTTTTTTTTTACAAATTTCGGAAAAAAATTTTCCGAACTTAAATTTTTTTTTTTTTACAGATTTCGGAAAATTTTTTTCCGAACTTAAATTTTTTTTTTTTTTTTTTTTAACAGATTCCGGATAATTTTTTTTTCAAAACTTAACAAATTTTTTTTTTTTTTTTTTACAGATTCCAGAAATTTTTTTTTTCCGATCTTGACAAAGTTTTTTTTTTTAAGAAAAAATAGCTAAAATACTGAAATCTAACACTAAAAAATCGAATTATTTTTTAAAAATTTCAAAATAGTGTAGAATAATTTAGAAATTATCAAAATAGCTAAAATACTGAAATCTAACACTAAAAAATAGAATTGTTTTTTTAAATATTTGTTAAATTAATTTAAAAAATTTCAAAATGGTGTAGAATAATTTAGAAATTATCAAAATAGCTAACATGCTGAAATCTAACACTAAAAAATCGAATTATTTTTTTACTACGAATAGGGCCGATTTTTGTGCTGAAATACGGTAAATTTACTAAAATGCTGAAATTACAATAATTATGTAGAATTATGCTAAAATACGATAAATTACGCTAAATTACGTATGAATGGGGCCTATTTTATGGTATCTTTCATAAATCATAAAAAATAAAATAAAAATTCCAAAAATAATAAAAATTGATATTCTAAACGTACGAATAGGGATGATATCTTTCCTGAGAAGGCGAAAAACGACGACGAAACTTCAAACGGCCATAAAACGGCGCTCGAGTGTCCGATTTCAGCAAATGACCACTTTTCGGAAAGCTTGCAAAAATGCGCATGCGTTCGGACTGTCTTCGCCAATTTTCTGAATTAAGAATCGCCAAAAAACAAAGGGAAGAGCCTCAAAACTTCAGTTGAAGTTTCTGATTAAGATTTTCATTTATATTATTCAATCTACGTAGCTCAGTAAATTATTTATGTAATGAACTTTTAGAATATCAATTTTTATTATTTTTGGAATTTTTATTTTATTTTTTATGATTTATGAAAGATGTCACAAAATAGGCCCCATTCATACGTAATTAGCGTAATTTATTGTATTTTAGCATAATTCTACATAATTATTGTAATTTCAGCATTTTAGTAAATTTACCGTATTTCAGCACAAAAATCGGCCCTATTCGTAGTAAAAAAATAATTCGATTTTTTAGTGTTAGATTTCAGCATGTTAGCTATTTTGATAATTTCTAAATTATTCTACACCATTTTGAAATTTTTTAAATTAATTTAACAAATATTTAAAAAAACAATTCTATTTTTTAGTGTTAGATTTCAGTATTTTAGCTATTTTGATAATTTCTAAATTATTCTACACTATTTTGAAATTTTTAAAAAATAATTCGATTTTTTAGTGTTAGATTTCAGTATTTTAGCTATTTTTCTTTAAAAAAAAAAACTTTGTCAAGATCGGAAAAAAAAATTTCTGGAATCTGTAAAAAAAAAAAAAAAAAAATTTGTTAAGTTTTGAAAAAAAAATTATCCGGAATCTGTTAAAAAAAAAAAAAAAAATTTTAAGTTTGGAAAATTTTTTTCCGAAATCTGTAAAAAAAAAAAAAATTTAAGTTCGGAAAATTTTTTTCCGAAATTTGTAAAAAAAAAAAAAAAAAAAAAAATGTTAAGTTCGGAAAAAATTTTTCCGAACTTAGACGTTGAGTTTCCGGAAAATTTTTTTCCGAACTTAGACGTTTAGTTCGGAAAAAAATTTTCCGGTTTGGGTAAATTCCGAATTTCAGCCCCACCATGGTTATTTTTTGTAATTTAATTTATTTTTTGGATATTAATAAAAAATTCGGTGCTAACACTATAAATTAATAGCAAGTGACTCAAATTTTTTTTTAAATAATACAAAAAGTTAATGCAAGATATTTGACATAGTTGACATTTAATAAATTATAAAAGTTTGAAATAAATATTTCATAAATTATTGGAGAAAACTAAATGAAATGAAAACAAGTTTTAATTATAATAATAATAATAATAATAATAATAATAATATAGTAGTAATAGCTAAAATTGAGTTATCAAACTTGGCATAACTGAAAGAATAATCTGCATTTTTTATTATTAAATTTGCGAAGAGAAAATAATAGTTAAAAGAAGATAATTTTTAACTAAATTCATAATTTTACAAAAACACTTCGTGCATATGTTTTTCGAGTTTCACACCAACCATTAGTGTCAAATAAGCCTATACCTACTATTATTAGTTGACAATTTGTTTTGCTAACTATATATGCACACCACTCATTATGTAATCAACACATATTTAAGGTTTTAAAATAATATACATTTAATTTTTTTCATAGCTTACATATGTCTCAAAAATAGTTGGTCGGAGTTAATGATAATTTTCTAACTTGTATAAAAAAATGTTATCAAAATTAAAGATTAATTGTTTTTATACTAACTCGAAATTTTGCTAATAAGTTAGAAATCCAACTTTTTAATCAAGTCATATGCTGATAAATGATATAAACCTTGTTGTTTTTGAAATCTCTCAAAATAACAAACTTATTTTTTCTTTTCATTTGCATATAATATAATTATAGAATAAGACAAGAAAAAAATGAAAACTATATTTTTCTTATTTAATAAATAAGATAATAGCTCACTTTATTTTTTTTAATTTATTATATTATATATGTGATAAAAAAAAAAGCTGATTGGAAAGCTGTTGCGAGCTTCTTCAAAAGCCTTTTTGTAGAGATAGTCCAATATCAACTCTAAAATTATAGATATAATTGTTTTTTTTACATAATAACAATGTATATGGATAACTTTGTTGCTTTCGCACTGCTACAAAAAATTTAGAAATGAAAATACTAATCAAATATTTGAGTTTGGATGGATAAATAGCAAATCTTAAAACTGTCATTGATAAGTAACAAATAATTACATTTTATTGAAGTTCAATATTAATATTATTTTTTGCATCATAGCTTAATTTATCATTGGATATGAATAAAATATGATGTTACCTCATTTTTCGTAGCAAACAAATCAAACAACTCCAAACAAGAAGAATTGAAATATAGGGGTTTTCATAACTAGAAAGTAGGTTTATCCACAAAACATAGCTAACAACAAGCGCTACATGTTCCTTGCACAATACCACAAAACACAAGTTTTCTTTGCAATAATCTAACTTAAAAGAAAAAATATATATATATATAGCTAAAGACATAACACCCATTCACTGATTCATCAAAACTAAAACAGTTCCCAAACCTGTCAAATGATTTGAATGATGATCATCAAACTTAGAGGATTACAATTTTTCCTATGGTCTTTACAAGGGCACCCAAAGTCTTGACCACCTCTTTGACTGTTTCTTCACTCCCCTCTTTAAATTTTATCTCCACTATCTCAAGAAAGTCATGCTGAAATGAAAAATTTCCCGGCAACGCTTCTTGTGCATTAACTTCACTCTCCTTTGGCGGTGGACAATAAAAAGTTAGTAAAATAGATAACAACAATATATCCAAATGAAAGTCTAATGATAGTTGACAATAAAAAGTTAGTAAGATTGCCACATGCTTGTGATTTTGTGCAAACAAGCGATCAATCATTGGCTTGCATCCTCAATATTAATATTCTCGACATTAAAAGATGTATATATAAACCTATTTATTGCTCAAATTATCAGTTTCTTGTTATCAGTCATCAGAATTTGAATTAATCAGCTGCTGCAGAACCATACTCGCATGTATGGTGCTGTGTTAAAGGTATATGCATACTATTAATTGTTTCACTCTTGAGTGATGATGTACTAAAATAACCCCTCTCATTTTATAAAGGTTGGTGCCCAATTTAATTATAAGCTTCGAGGACAAAATCGGAAAGAAAACAAAAAAAAGAAAAGAAAAAAGCACGAGATTAGTACTAGAAAGATGCTACTTCATCAACTACACTATATTAGACACAATATTAAAATGCCAGCATCTTGCCTAGCTACTACCCCTTCTTTACCAGAGAGAGAGAGAGAGAGAGATTACATGACGAAAGTTCAAGACTAGCTTCTTTAAATTTGGTGAGTGTTGAAGAAAGCAAGCCACTAAATTCCAACCATATCTCACCGTCAATTCCCCGAGTTCGAAGCTCCTTAAGTTATTCAATATCGGGCAGTTTGGAATATCCTTGCTGAGTAATTTCTACAAATGAATAAGAAAATAATATTTTTTTTCACAAGGGGCCAAGATTTCTATTTCAAAAAACCATATTGTCACCTTGAACGTTCTTTTTGAAAAACGAATATTTTGACTTGATGGGGAAATAGAACATTTTGACCACAAAACTAAATTTAATTTACTAAAAAATGCAACCTCAAAACAATAGAACTTAAACCCCCCCCCCCCCCTCCCAGGCCACCTCAACTATGATGCACTCAAAATTAAGCATACCAGGTAATGGGTAGTTGTATAGAGCCTTAAACTTGTAACATTTGGAAGGTCGCCAAGAAGATTAACTCCATCGTGAGCATGTGCAATTTCAAAGTCTGCCATGACTAGAGATGGCATGTTCTTCAATGTAATTGAGTTTACATTGCAGGAAAAGCAACATTTCTTTAGAGTAAATTTCTTCAGCACATTGGAGTTAATCTTTTTATTCATCAACCAACAATTTGTGAGGATCAATTCTTCAAGGACAGGGCACCCCAATAAAATCATATTTATCCATTTCTCCATGATGAACATACAACCAATATCTAGTTTTTGAAGAGAAGGGAGGTTTGTAGATTTAGGTAATTGGTGTATCCATGAAAATTCACCAATCAATGATAACAATGACATCTCCTTTACTGACCCACAATTGAAAAGTGAATCAGGCAACTTCATGATTCTTCTATCTGTATCCATGTAAATATAGATTGCCCGAGGCATGCAAGCAATTGCATGATTAATGCATTCTTCAACAACGTCATCATTCCAACGAGATCTGGACTGCCATGTCAGTTTAAAATTATCTAGTGGTGAGAAACCTCTACGGTTTAGTACACCATGAACGAACCGCAAAAACTTAACCTCGGAATCAAACCTAGATATATGGTAGTCAAAGTCTAGAGTAGCCATAGAAGTCCAAAGATCTATCCATCTTTTGGACAATATGCACGTGCGCACAGCCTCTTCAGTTGTCAGCAAGGAGAGTATTTGTGTTATAAGTGGGTCGGGCAAATCACTTATTCTGTCGACGACAAGATCTCTACCATCCATCTTTCACCCTTCAATGAGGAAATTCGTCGAACACCTCACGTAAACAATCTCTGTGTTAAAATGCAAGAAAACAACAAACTAGCCATAAGTTATATATCTCAAATGTAAAACATGAAACAGCGAACAATGATGTACCACCAAATCGCCCACAGATCGATCCCAATGCCAAATTATAATCAGCATTGCATGAGGCATCATATGGATTTCTAAGATCATCACAACTAATACAAGGCTGCACCACAGCACCAGTCAGTCATAGAGAATTGGCCCAAATTCAAAACTTGCACAAACTTGGGAAATTATCAAATTACCTAATATTGTTACTCATAATATTGTTACCTAATACTTTTACTTGGATGTTTGGTTAATATTTTGTGGTTTTCTGTAAGACAGCAATACCAGGGAGTTGTTCTTCCCTAGTAGTAAACCGGTGCCTGTAATTATATGTTTCAGCAATGAAATGGGTTTTCAGTCTTTTTAAAAAAAAATAATGACCATGAATTTTTTTTATATAACCATTAAATTTTGACAAGAATGAAAAATGCATCAATAAAATAATATTTCACCAAAAGCACTCACAAAACACAAATAACAGAAATAAAACCTAAATTACAGAAACTTGGGGAGCATCGACTCAAATTAGAAATCTACAATTACCATGAAAAACGTCACTAGAAATATCTCAAGGGTCAAAAACTGAGTTTAATCACATTTGAAACATAAAACCACCAAAAGGGATGATTTCAGCAAAGTTAATAGACAACCGATTTTCTTTTAGTCTGGGCCCGTTTCACCCCCTTTTGCCTCAATATGCCACAACAAAGGAAGAGTGGGAGGAAGAGAAACGGCTTTTGTCTAAGGACGACAAATTTCGGGCAACTTCATTGCCACTCGTGATATTTTGCAATACAGAGACTCTAATAGGAAGCCACCTGTTTTCGTAAAAATAGATTTTGCAAAGGCATTTGATTCCGTCAATTGGGATTTCTTGATACGAGTGCATGGTTAAGGCAAGGGGTTTCCCTCAACTTTAGACATATTGGATCACAAATATGCTTGAAACCTCAAGTTCAAGGGTAATGATGAATGGTGAAGGTTCTGATTACTTTTACCATAAGAAAGGGTTGCATCAAGGCGACCCATTGTCGCCAATATTGCTATTCGATTTGGTGGTAGATGTTCTATAAAAAATGATAGGTGCGGTTAACTCTCTTGACAACTTATATCTCGTTAAAGATTCCGGAGTCAATAATTCCAATGTAATATGCCGATTACACTGCGACCATATTCCAGCAGTGGATGTGCACACATTGGTCTCCCTCAAAATTGTCGGTGCAACAGATTTGGATCACTTCATGGCGTAAGGTACGCACACAACAACAACATCCATCCCTAACGATGAAAAGCTGGGCCATCAGATTTATGGTTGCCTGTTGGCTGTTGGTTCTTATGGAAAGAACAAAACTCAAAGATTTGGTGGTTGTCTGAGGCCACCGGAGGTGCTGGAAAAACTGATAATGCATTAAGGGGATATGTGCATGGTTGCAGTATGCATGAAGTCGTTAATTTTGGCTTTGCAACTGCGATGTATTGCTAGATTGCTAGTGTGCATGTAACTTGTATAATTTTAGGTTTTGAAGTTTTGAAAGACTGTAGCTGGTTATAGTATGCATTGTGATAAGTAGGGATATGTAAGATGGTGTAACCAAATTTCTTTATGTTCAATCACAACCGAGCAAGGTCGTATTAGGGAATGAAGAGAGGAGACATAGAAAGAGCAAGAGAGAGATGTACCGTACCTATAATCAAATCGATCCGAGAGATTCCCCGGTGAAATCGACCAATACGGAGGAAACTGGAGAGTTGGAGGCTAGTTGAAATGGATCTCTTGATCTGGAAGTATAACACAAATTCTGAGTTTGATCGAAACCGGAACGAATCACCGCCCGACTTTTAGGAGCAATTTTCACAACAACAAAGTAGGCACTTTTCGCGAGGGAACTTCGTCGCTAAAAGTACCGTCGCAAAAGAAAAAACACGTTTATGACGGTACTCCGTCACAAAAAGTCACTTTTTATCCTCGCGAAAAGTGCATGTCTTTTGTAGTGTTTCATTATTTGGTCCCAAAAGTTTGAGCATGTTTAAATAAGATACGGTTCAAATTTTCTATCTTTAAGGGATGTTATTTTTTCTATTTTGTATATCAGTTTTGTCTCTAATTAAGTTTGTGTATATATTTGTTAAAATTAGTGAAAAATTAATGTGTTGTCGGTTAAAAAATTTAAGAATAGTAAATATTTTAATTTTTCTATTAAATGAGATGCTTCTCTTGACTTTGAGTTTATTTTTTTATCTTTATAACAAGAAAATATGAAAAATATTAGTTGCATTTGTTCCAAAAAAATTCTGCTGATATAAGATTTTTTTTCTAATCAATATATTATTTATGTCAATAATGAAATTAACAGTGATTATGGAATAGCAAATTCAGGAATTTAGATTAATAAAATGTGACTGAATTTTACTCAATTTGACTGAAAATAAAGAAATTCATGTGCTTCATCGATCCCGAAATTTTTTTAGTTACCATCCTAAAAAAATCAAATTAAATCAATACCACCGGAGGCCCATTTTTTCCATTCCTACCACCTATGCAGCCTAAGTCCGCGCACCAAATTGGGCTGGTGCGCAGACTGGGGAGACGCACCAAGGGTCTGCTATATATCAACGAAGTTTTGAACATTTTTTCATTCAGCAAGAAGGTAAATTTATAATTTACTAATTTTAGGATACCATCGGTAAAAAAATGGTACAATTTTGGGTAATTTCAAACAATACAAAGTCAATTTGGTGCATTTATAATAAATTTTGGTCTAAAATAATACAAATAAGGAAAATTTATAATTTACTAATTTTTGGACACCATCAGTAAAAAAAATGAGACAATTTTGGGTAATTTCAAACACTACAAGGCTAATTTGGTACATTTCTAAAAAAAAAATTGGTCTAAAATACTTCAAAATATAATTAATTTAAAATATTACCAATTTTGGACACCATTCGAACTATTTAATACAATTCTAGTTTATTTTGGACTATTTTGGACACTTATATACCCAACTAACTAATTTAAAAATAATAAAATAAAAAATAAGAAAAAAAATTACCTTTTTTTCGCTGATGATGCGCAACCCAGTTTATAGCACCAAACCCTTGGTACGCCTCCCCAGTCCGTGCACCAGCCCAATTTGGTACACGGACTGAGGCCGCGTGGGTGATAGGAATGGAAAAAATGGACCTCAGGTGGTATTGATTTAATTTGATTTTCTTAGAGTGGTAACTAGAAAAATTCCGGTGCGTCATCACTCAATTTGACTGAAAATAAAGCCATCAATGTGAAAAACAAAGACAAACAAAATGAATGAGAGAGTACTCAAATTAAATAATAAAATAACAATGAAGGAACTCAATACGAAAACTAAATATCATGATTTAATATCGATCAGTCTATATAATTCAGTTCAAATATTTTAATATTTAGTCTTTATATTTTTATTATTCAAGTTTTAATGTTTCAGTATATTTTTTTTGTGTTTTTTATTATTCAGTTAAAATTAATGCTTTAGTATTTGTCTGTGTTCTTTAGTTTAAACACTTTAATATTTAGTCTATTTGTTTTATTATTTATTTTCAGATGCTTTCGTATGTTGTCTGTGTGTTTCAGTTTATATTCCTTATTATTCATCATGTGTCTTTCATTGTTCAATTTAAATGCCTTATTGTCGTATCTTATCTATATATAGTTTGCTAAAAACCTTAATAAAATTTGTATAGTTAACTAAGCGTTCCCTCTTTTGTTGATATTTCCAATCTTCAATTTTTCCGCTTTGTTGTATTGCAAAAAAAAAAAAATATTTATATTAAGAAAAATATTTATAGTTAACTAAACGTTCCCTGTTTTGTTCATATTTTAGATTTTCTGGTTTTTTTATTTATTTTTCTGAATCACTTTTGTTTTAAAATTGTGCTAATTTTTCTGCACATGGTATGCACTTCATATTCTCATGATTTTACAAATTGTGTTAATTTGAATTTCATTAGAGCTTAGGTACCAAATTAAATTAGTTTAATCTAACCGTAAACAAAATGGAAAATTTAGGAACTGCCAACTGTTGTTTTGGCCGCTAGAGCACTCAATATTTCATAACTTGAAGGATGTCATTGTTTTCATTTGTTGGTATTCATTTTTTCAAATGGAAAATTGGATCCTAAAGAGTTCATCAAACTTGAAAAAACTTACAATATGAGAACTGTGTAAGTTTTTTTTTTTTTTTTTCAAATAGTGCTATTTTTTCACACTAGTATTTTTAATTGCATGGTAAAGTAATAATCTCATTAATTATTAATTGATAGGGAGTACAAGCTTCCTTCATAATATTTATTTTTGAAAAAAAAAAAAAACTATTCAAGAAAGGGCATTGGCATATATGGTGAGAAATGTGGTCATCAATAAAGCTAACAATGAAATAATAGGAGTGATCATAACCCGGTTGCATGCCAAGAATCAACGGTACAGATGCACTCTTAAATGCCTTCACAAATTTATGTGGTAGCAGCTAGTTCCTTGAGAAATTGTCATCCTTCCCTTGACAAAATGTAAATTTCAAAGGTTATACAAGCTAAACAACTGTTTTTTTTGAGGAAAAATAAGGATCTAGTCCTTATTTGCTTTATTGATTATAAAAAGGTTTCAACTTGAAACCCGGTACAAAAAAACTTAGTGTTATTCAACCTAGTTGAATAAGATGAAAACAAGAAATTAAAATCAGAAAAAAGCAAAAACAGAAAATTGTCAAACAACAGGGTTTAAAATGCAAAAATTGCAAAATTCTTGTCAGTGAGTAGATTTCTTCCAACTGAGGAGCGGTAGCAATGCTGTCTTCTTTCATTCCGCACCATCCATTGCCTTCATTCCGCACCATCCATTGCCATACTCCAAAGTTAAAAAGTCTTCTTTGTCAACTTGTGCTCAGCCCATCCAACTTGTGGTTGACTTGTACCGGCCATTGTACCAGCAATTCATTCCTCTACTTGATTGTCAACTCTTCGCACCAGTAAGTCCATCTCCAAACAGATTTTTGTGTTTTCTTCATCTCTTTACCAGCGCATAGCTCCACTGGTCTTGAACTTCATCCACCAATTCTTGAATTCTTCCACTGGTCTTGAAGTCAGTGTGCATAGACCCATTGCTCTTGAACCTCCTCTGCCAATTGTTGGACATTTTTCGATTGATCTCTAAAAATTCTGTTGCATCTTTCCCTCCAACAAATGAACATAGCCAGCAGCAAGATTTCTTTTGTCTTTGAGTCTCCTTTTTTCTGTACAATCCAGCGATGTGCACTTTCCTCATGTAAGACGCTTTGCCAATTTCTGTCTGTTAATTGAAATTTACCATTAAGTATGCCGTATACCTCCAGGGACACTATGCATTCAGAAAATATATGTTTGATGGTTTCGCCTTGTCTTCTACATAATACACACATACTTGGTAAATTCCACCCTCTCTTCTGTAAGTTTTCAGCCGTTAGAATTTTCTCGTAATAAGTCAACCAACCAAAAACCTTTATTCTCGGAGGAACTTTCAACTTCCATATTCTATGGACATTCTCTCTGATAAAAGGTTTATCTTTCATCCCCTGATACATTGATTTTACCGAAAATACCCCTGATGTTGTAAGCCTCCACTGTACATCATCTGGTACATGATCAAGCAATATTTGATTTGTCAAAATGCCTTGTAATTTTCGAAATTGGCTAATCATTTCTTCTTGTTGTGCTTGTGAGGTGTGAAGATGCAGGTCTCTAAATAAATCCATGAAGTTTTGAGTTTGAATTGCTTCTTGCAAAACCATATGCTGATCTGTAGCTTCTTTATAAAGTAGTGGAAATTCATGCTTTAGAAAACCGTATCCCCAATTTTGTTGCCAAAGTTTTATTCTCCTTCCATCTCCTACCAATCTTTTCATAGCACATTCACAAAAATTTTGAGTTGAACTCAAAGTTTGCTTGAAAAACTTGCAGTCCGGCAGATCACTTATTCTTTCCATTTCGAATAGGGAATAGAATACAGATTTCCACAATTTCGATTCAGGTTTGTTCCAGTACCAGTACCACTTTGCCAACAGTGCTTCATTGAAGATATTGATGTCAATAATTCCCAGTCCCCCTATCTTCCTTGGCCTGCAAACTAATTCCCAGTTCGCTAAGGGTATTCCTCTTTCATCATTTGAGTTCTTTTTCCAAAGAAATTTCCTTCTTGTTCGATCTATTTCCTGTATCACCCAAACCGGCAATTTGAAGACTGACATGAAGTAAGTTGGAATGGATGAAAGGACTGCATTTATCAAGACCAGCCTCCCTGCAATGGACAGTTGTCTTGCAGCCCATCCTTGTAACCGATTGTTTATTTTTTGTAGCAATGGTATGTAGGCTGTTTTTGGGAGTTTCTTGTCAGATAATGGCAATCCGAGATAAATGAATGGAAAAGAACCTTGTTTACAACCCAGTGTCTCGATCAGTTGATGTGAGAGGTGCGAATTGTCGTTGATAAACAATAATTCAGATTTTTCCATGCTTACTGCTAAACCCGAGATTCGCTTGAAAACTGTGAACAAAATTTTCAAAGCTTGGGCCTGTCTCAAATCCGGTTTCATAAAGAATAGTGAATCGTCTGCGTATAATAAGCATGGTTTCATTTCTAGAAAAGGCAGTTGCCATATTCCATTTTCTACAAGTTTGTTTAACCATCTTGGTACGAAATCCATTGCTAATATGAACAGCAATGGAGAGAGGGGGTCACCCTGCCTCGTTCCTCTTTTGAGTTGTATTTTCTTTCCCAACATACCGTTGATTATAATTTGAGAGCTTCCTCTAAGAACACAACTCGAAATCCACTGTAACCATTTTGAAGGGAAGCCCATCCTTTCCATGATTTTCAACAAAAACTTCCAACTGACGGTATCAAAAGCCTTGTGTATGTCTGCTTTAAACAAGGCAACCGGTATTCTGTTCTCCCTTGCTATTTGTACAATCTGTTGCGCATACAAAAATCCCTCTGTAATTTGTCTTCCTTTCACAAACCCTGTTTGACTGTCTTGAACCAATCGGCTAATGTGAGGTTGTACTCTATTAGCCAATATTTTGGATACAATTCTTTGTATTCCATGAAGAAGACTTATTGGTCTAAAATGCTGTGGATTTTTTGCATTTTCATTCTTTGGAATCAACACAATGTAAGATGTGTTAAGTTGATCCAGATTAGATCCATTTTCCAGTGTGTCTCTTATTACTTTATGTAGGTCTTGGATGAGAACATCTTTGAATTCCTTATAGAATTCCCCCGTGAATCCATCCGGGCCCGGACTCTTGTTTGAAGGCCACTCATTAATTGTTGCAATGATTTCTTCTTCTGTGATGGGCTGTATCAATTCTTGCAAGTCTTGATCTGGGCTATATAGGTTTTCCCATGTTATTGAAGGCAATTCCTCAGATTCTGTCCCCATTAATTATGCATAGAATGTCCAAAATACTTGTGCCTTGGCTGCTTGTGTTGTGTGTGTTTTCCCTTGGTGTTCTATCGCATGAATTACATTTCCTCTTTTAGAAGATGTGGCCAGAGAATGGAAGTATCGAGTATTCCGGTCTCCTTTGGATTCCCATCTTATTTTAGCTCTTTGCTTCCAAATGTCCTCTTCCATCATGGATAAATCGACATATCTTCTTTTTATTGCAATATGGACCCACTTCTCCAATTGTGTTATGGTTCTTATTTCTTGAACTTTGCCTATCCAATCCAGAAAATTTCGGCATATGACAATTTGCTCTTTAATATTTCCAATTCTCTTGCTTGTCCACTCCTTTATCTGTGATTGCAACTTACCAAACTTTTCATGTAGGTCTGCTGATGTGTTTGCACTTCCCATCTGTTGCCAAGTCTGCCTTATAAATCCCTTGAATTGTTCAGATGTTAGCCAAAAATTCTCAAATCTGAATTTTTTTGTCTTTTTAAAACCTGTATCAGCAGTGTATATCAGTGGAGTGTGATCGGAAGACGTGTTGGCCACTGCCTCTTGTCTTGAGTTTGGATATGAAATGCTCCAGCTGATAGATAACAGAAACCTATCCAATCGTGCCATTGTCCTTGAATTTGACCAAGTAAAGTTTTTCCCCCTCAATGGTAAGTTGATTAAGTCTAGATCCATGATCAATTCAGCAAATTTTTCTGATTCTCTCCAATTGCTGCTATTCACATTGGTTCGGTCTTCTTGCAAGAGGGTAACATTGAAATCTCCACACAATAACCATGGCAAATTATCATTTTGTTTTAGACTTCTGATTTCATTGAAAAAATCTCTTCTCAATTGTGCTGTTGTTGGCCCATATACTGAAGTTAGATGAAAGCAATCTCCATTTTGCTCCAGTGTTACTGTAACATTGTACAGACCTCTAGTACACTTTACCAATTTGTACTTTGATACATTCCAAGCAACCAAAATCCCTCCTCTTGTACCATCAGCCCCTAAGCACTCAAATCCTTTTAATCTCCTTCCACATGTTTGAGTTACAATTGTGTCATTCATGTTTTCCATCTTTGTTTCTTGAAAACACACTATATCAGGTTTTTCAATTAAAACCGTCTGCCTCACTGCCACCCTTTTGTCCTTCTCGTTCAAACCTCTAACATTCCAAGAAAGCACTTTAATTTTTGACACAAAATCCATAAAAACAAGTTGATAACTTCTTAATACCAGCATATCCAGACATTAAAATCCCTGTTGACATACTCCTTGCTTTTCTACCCAAAATAGAAAACTTCCTCCTTCCCTTATTCAAAGACCTTCTACCCTTGTCCCCAGAAAGATGCTCCAATATTTTGGCAGCACCATATAAAATTCTTAAACGAGCAACACTTATCATAATAAAACACTTTGACATCATTAAGAAAAGACAAAATAAGCAGTAAAACAAAACTACTTATGACTTCTTTCTTCATCTTACTTTATCCCAGAACGATTTTTGCGACTTCTTCTTCCAACTTTCCTTTCACCTCTATCCCTGCCATCTGAATCACTAGCTCCGCCTGCTCCATCTCCAACGGACCCAAAGTCTGCTGGTATTCTAAACGTGCTTTCTTTGGTTTGTTGATCCTCCTATTGTATTTCTTCTTTCCAGTCTCATAGCACTTCCTGTTATTCCCTTGTATAACAGCTGATTTATTCATCAGATGCAAACTTCCATATTATAGTGTTCGCCCAATGAAGTTATCAGTGGCAATTAGTTAACGACTTTTGATGAATTATCAAGAACAATAGAGAAATTTCATCACAAATTTGATAAAACTTGATAAAAAAAATTCCAACTCACCTATGAACCTTTTTAGGTTTGAATTATTTGATTAAATAGGTTATCATAATATGGCATCATCAATTAACTATCTAAACATTCGAACACTTAGATTACAAATTTGATAAAAAAATTGATACAGAAATTCCAACTCACCTATGAGCCTCTTTAGGTTTGAATTATTTGATTAAATAGGTTATCATAATATGGTATCAACAATTAACTATCTAAACATTCTAACACTTAGATTAAAGATAACCGCAATAAACATAGTTTCTCAAAACCAGAGTCCCTTTTTCACTAGGGAAACAAAAACTTGATACTGGTGTTACTGTCAACTACTCTCATAATTAATCACATAACAGAAATACTCATTTCCTTCATAATAATTATTTTTGCCAAAAAAGAATATTCAAGCAAGGGCATCGGCATGGTGAGAAATGTGGTCGTCAATAAAGCTAGCAATGAAATAATAGGAGTGGTCGTAACCCGGTTGCATGCGAAGAGTCAACGGTACAGATGCACTCTTACATGCCTCCTCAAATTTATGTGGTAGCAGCTGATTCTTTAAGAAATTGTCCTCCTCCCCCTGACGAAATGTAAATGTCAAATGTTATATAAGCTAAACAGCTGTAACAGTCATTATGTATTTGAACAATCACAACATCTTTTATATTATTGAATTTTTCAATGTGGCTTGTAATTGTGCTCATTTGGTATTTGATCAAGTACCTGATCAATGAGGATTGCAGCTGAGATTTTGTTGAACTTTGAAATCAGGCAAGTAGCATCGTATTCCTAACCAAAAGGAAAAAACAAATCAGTTACAGTTTAAATTGCACAAAATTGCAGTACTGTTTCTACTGTGGTCGAGTACCAGCATGTATCGACCAGTATATACTGTTTAAGCTTGAACTTCAATTCTCTATGGCTTGATTAACAAATAGTGTACAATTAGAGTGCACTAAGATAGAATTGATTTATTGAGGAATAATTACACTCTGTGCATAAATTGATGCAGTATCAGGATAGAATCAGGCGACTTGTGCACAAATTGAGGCTCAATTATGGTTTAATTAGGTTTAAAATGTGTTAATCTCACACTGGCAAAGCCCAGTAAAAAAATGGCCAATTTTCTATGAATGTAATAGAGCATACCTCCCAGTCTGATTTGTTGGTCCCCAAATAGTTTGAAAAGGCCTTCTCACCCCAAGGACAATTTATAGGATTCACAATTGGTGCAAAAGCCGAGACCGACTGGAAATTTGAAGGAAAACAACAATGTTAGAACAATACGATAGAATATTATTAAATTTCTTATCTATTTATTTTAGGGCATCAGCATTATCTTATTTCTTAAAAACCTCATTTAATGCCACCCAGGATATTTATGCTACTGAGTAAACTAAGTACCTTGTATTTGTCTAGGTTTTTCAGGTAGATGGTCAGTGCACCATGTCCGCCCATGGAATGACCGGAAATCGAGGCACGTGAGGTGTCCAGTTGTTCAAAATTTTCACTCAGTAATGTTGGTAACTCCTTCACCACATAGTCATACATGCGCCAATTCTTCCATTTCTCATTGGTCGCGTTCAGATAAAACCCAGCTCCTAATAAGACAAATCATAAGAACAAAAATAATCAAAATCAAAATGATATTAAAATCAAATAAAGGAAACAAATAGAATAAGGGACGTGGAAAATGTGGCAAAAAACAGTTGCTTGTGTTTCTCTTTCATGATTTAATTTGAGTAACCAAACAGGCAATTAGAATAGGCAAGAGCGAAGACTACTTGGATAACTTAAACTCAAAGAAGGCTTAACAAGAAAAAAGAATATGAAAGATGAAAATTTGTTTAACATTTAGTAATGTGGTTATGAAAATAGCATAAATGGCACAGCCTAGTGAACTTACCAACACCAAAATCCCAGCTGTCAGATTCTCCTTCTATATTCAACCCCCCTGATTCAAATAAAGAGATTAACTATCAATTGAATAGCATCAGACAAACTAGCAAATACAGCACAACATAAGGTGAATCATTTAATTAATGGTTCAAAATGGTAGTGAAATTTAACTACTAATGTAACAGATATTTCAACTAATACGACAATTGCACTCTCTTTTCTAAGGACAGGTTTGCAGACTCGACTTATGGGGACCAATAATGATATTATGAGGACTAATTAGAGGCCACAAGCCTGCAAATTTTCCAAATTTTACTTGTATTCACAGTTTAGAGATAATAGAACCACACAAAGAAATAAATGTTAGGTATCAGCATCTCCTAAGTGAAGCAAAATGGAAAATTTAATTACTTCTGAAAAAAATAAACATAGGTTTAGGCGTTTAGCTACATGTCCACCAAGCAAATCTCAGAACCATTTTGGTCACCAAAATCTCAGTTTCCACCTTTCTTATGAAATTATCACAGTACCTATTACTATTCTCTGATCATTAAGCCAGAGAGAGAGAGAGAGAGAGAGGATGGAAACATACTCGGAGATGTGTCAGGCGCAACCAAGGCGATGCCTTTGGCAGCCGCCATGCGCTGTGCTCCGGACTTGATAATGAAATTCTCGTCCGTACAGGTGAGTCCCGACAACCAGTACAAAACCTAATTATAAACCCCCGATCAGATCAAAATTGAGAAAAGGAAAATAAAAATAAAATCAGATCTCGAACGAAGGATAACTAAGAGGTAAATAGAAAGGGAACTGATCGGATGGTGGATTGATTACTGGAAGCTTTTGGGAAGGTGGGGAAGGAGGGAAGAAGACGGAGAAGGTCATGGCACAGCCGAGCGTGGGGCTGTAGTGCTTGTAGCGCTTGTTGTACCCGCCGAACATCTTGTTGCTTCCGATCTCCATTGGCGTCTCCTCCATGGCCGCAACTTTGAGCTCGCTCTCTCTCTCTCTTTCTCTCTGATTTGGGAATGAAGCTAAGGATGAGGAGTGAAGTGTCACAGATGTTGGAGATCTCTGATTTTCTGTTGCTGATTTTCTAGGATATTTCCTGCAACAAATCAAAGACACTCACGTGCTGGGTTATGATCATCTGCTATTCTAGGACCCACATGTCATTAATTGTAACTATAAATTTTTCAGAGACACTGCCACAGTGAGTCAAGTCGGACCGATGGCAAGTTGATAAAAGTCATAAAACCGAATTCGCATCCTCTGAGATATCTCATATTTTGCGTGACTTTTTGAAAAATCACAACCGTTCAAATATGTTCTGCACGAATCTGAGCTCAATAATACTGGCCCCTGCGCTATCCCCGAATAGGCACCGGACACGTCGGTCACGCAAATATGAGATATCGAGGATACGCACTCTAACCTCCGTATGAATGAATATGATCCCAATCCACTGAAGCTGGGCTATGATCAAATTTTTTGACGCATAATGGGCCTAGTCCTTTATGACATTTATCATATAAATCTCTCTTTCTCTTTTAGCCTCAATTGGTATTCAAATCTTTTCGGCCCGAAGAGTTATAACAATAACCAAGTAACAATATTACTGATAGTCTGACACAGATTCATACTTTCATCACATATAAATATATAATATTGAGTGAGGCTATGGTGTTATGCATAGCACCAATGGCTAGTGTGCTACGGCTCAATATGGTACTTTATAAAATCCTAACGGTCGATCCGACCGTTTAATGTGATATCCATATGAATATGTACTTGCAAACTAAATTTTATATTTTTTCAAATTTTTTTACTATTTTTTCAGATAGGTAGAAAAATCAGTGTTTTTTGAAAATTCTGGACCATCAAAATTCTACCTATCTGAAAAAATAGTAAAAAAATTCGAAAAAATATAAAATTTAGTTTGCAAGTACATATTCATATGGTTATCACATTGAACGGTCGGATCGACCGTTAGGATTTTAAAAAGTATCATATTGAGCCGTAGTACACTAGCCATCCGTGCTATGCATAGCACCATAGCCTCACTCTATAATATTTGTTGTACATCACAAGGTCAAGATTGCTTAACTAGTACCGCAAAAGAGAGAAAGAACAAAAAAAATAAAATAAAATAAAAGAATAGCGCTCAGCTATAACAAGCCATATATGAAACCATTTCTTTTAAGGTTTGCCTAGAAGAGAATGCCTATAGAAACAACTCTCTGCCGAGCTTTGTGCCATCTCTATCCTTTCTCGTGGGTCGGTTACGGTTTCATCTTGCAATGCTTGAAAAACATCCTCCGGTGACAACTCCCTTCAAAAACATAAAATAATAATCAATTTTCAACCGTGTTGTGTTGTGTACCATCAGTGGTGGATGACAGTGGGGGGTCAAAGGGGCTAAGACACCCCAACCCCCACCCCATAAATTGAAATTTTGTAATTTTTGCATGCATTAAATTGAAATTTTTGTAATACTTCTTGGCCCCTCTTATAAAATGAAATTACACTACACAATATTTTCCAGCATCTCCAATTTCAATTTTCTAACTCCGCCCCTGTGTGTACCATTATCTCATTGCTGAAATGACATAAATTTTGAAGACAGATAACCATGCAGGAAAAAATGGGAAGAAAAATGCCTAAAAAAGTCCAGGTCAAGAAAGGTATAAAGGTATACTGGTTGAATTGCATATGCAAATGAAATGTATAGTCCCCAGAGGGTATAATGGGAAAATAGCTATTTTTCATGCATTGGTAAGTAAATAGTTCTATAAAATGGCATGAGTTTAACCATTTGATAAGTCCCTTGTAAAGTCCTTTTAAGGATTGGGCAAAGCTCTGCAGGAGTGACCGGCTTGTTTTCCTCGGGATGTAATACACTCAGAGCTCATAATATGCACCAATAGCTGAGACACCCTGTTTTATTGAGAAAAAAAAAGTATTTTTAACATAAAAAATTTATATTTCTAACACTGTTCAGTTTATTTGGAAGCTTGTGTGTTTCAGTGCAAAATCTGTAACAAATGAATTGGTACAGAGGATACTGGTCTTTATGAACAGTATTAGTACAAGAACACATTTTTGGGATTTACTTTTTTACTTATTTTTTTGGAAATCACCATGAAACTTGTATGAACAAGGAGCGACATGACAGTCGTGGCATTTAAATACTTACTGAAAAATTAACATATAAGCAAGAAATGGTTTTCCATGTTTATAAAAAGACCATCATTCTACCAGGGAAATTTTAGTATTTTCTTCTTTAGAAAGGAAATTTTTACTGGCTTTGCATGAAAATTCTATGCAATCACATTAAGGCATCCAAATTTTTTTTTTTTGTATGGTATCACAAATACAAAAGTAGTGAAATACTGTACTGCAAGTATAAATTTATAATTTATAATTTAAAATCTAATATCTTGAATTGAATTTATGATTCTATATTGTACATGAAATGACTCATAGGTGAATTGGCACGATTTAAACCAATGGATGCATACTTGCATATTATAGTGTTCAATCAAGTACCAAACAGTAGAACTCTCAGTGGCAAGTATTCGACTATTGATGAATTATCAAGCACAATACAGAAATTTCATCACAAATTTGACAAGTTCATGCCAAACAACTCACAAACTTGCATGATACTGGTATGAATCATTTGATTAAAAAGATTGTCATAATATGGCATCATCAATTAACCTATCCACAGGCTAAACATTCTAACATTATTTTTTTATTAAAGATAACCTCATAATATGGCATCATCAATCAAGACACAGTCCCTTTTTCAGTAGCGAAACAAAAACTTGATACTGGTGTTACTGTCAACTACTCTCATGATTGCGGGCATTACTCCAAGGCTAAGGCATGGTGAAAAATGTGATCATCCATAAAGCTAGCAATCAAATAATAGGAGTAGTTGTAACCGGGTTGCATGCGAAGAATCAACGGTACATTTGCACTCTTACATGCCTCCTTAAATTTATGTGGTAGCATCTGGCATAAGAAAGGGTCATCCTCCCCCTGACAAAATGTAATTTCAAAGGTTATACAAGCTACACAGCTGTGACAGTCATTATACATTTGAACCATCACCATATCTTTTATTTTATTGAATTTTTCAATGCGGCTTGTAATTGTGTTTATTTGGTATTCATCAAGTACCTGATCAATGAGGATTGGAAATGGGAATTTTTTGAACTTGAACTTTTTAATCAGGCAAGTAGCATCATATTCCTGACCAAAAGAATAAAGAAAAAAACTCAGTTACAGTTTAAATTGCACTAAATTGCAGAAGACTGTTTCCACTGAGGTATAGTACCATCATTTATCGGCCAATATATAACGGCCAGTTTCTTAATTCTCTATAGCTTGATTCTCAATTAGTGTACAGTTAGAGTACAATGAGATAGAATTGATTTATTGAGGCATAATTACACTCTGCATAAAATGATGCAGCATCAGAATAGAATCAGGTGACTTGTGCACAATTGAGGCTCAATTATGGTTTAATTAGGTTTAATAGGTGTTAATCTCACACGAGCAAAGCCAGGGTAAGCACCACACTGGTAAAAAAAGGCCAATTTTTTTACAAAAGTAAATAGCATACCTCCCAGTCTGATCTGTTGGTTCCCAAATAGTTTGAAAAGGCCTCCTGACCATTAGAACAATTCATGGGATTCACAATCGGTGCAAAAGCTGAGACCGACTGGAATTTTGAAATAAAATAACAATGTTAGAACAATATGATACAATATGCACAGTACTGGATTTCTTATCTACTCAATTTGGGGCTTCAGCATGATCTTATTGCTTAATAACCTCATTTAATGCCACCCAGGATATTTGTCCTACTAAGTAAACCAAGTACCTTGTATTTGTCGAGGTTTTTCAGGTAGATGGTCAGTGCACCATGTCCACCCATGCAATGACCGAAAATTGAGGCACGTGAGGTGTCCAGCTCTTCAAAATATTTATTGAGTAATGCTGGTAACTCCTTCACCACATAGTCATACATGCGCCAATTCTTCCATTTGTCATTCACCGCATTCAGATACCACCCAGCTCCTAATAAGACATACCATAAGAAACAAAAAAACATCAAAATGATATTAAAATAAAATAAAATAAAAAACAAATAAGGGACAAGGCAAATCTGGTACAAAACAGTTGCTTGTGTTTCTCTTTCGTGTTTCAATTTGAATAACCAAAGAGGCAGTTAGAATAGGCAAGAGTAGTGAAGACTGCTTGAATAACTTAAAAACTCAAAGAAGGCTTAACAAAAAAAAAAGAATTTGAAAGATGAAAACTTGTTTAACATTTAGTAATGTGGTTATAAAAATAACATAAATGACACCGGCTAGTGAACTTACCAAGACCCACATGCCAGGGGTTCATGTTGGTTTGTCCTTCTATTAGTTCTACATTCAACCCCCCTGATTCAAATAAAGAAACTAATATCAATCGAATAGCATCAGAAAAACTAACTACAACACAATATAAGGTGAATCATGTAAATTAATTTATCAAAATGGTAGTGAAATTGAACTACTAATGTAACAGATATATCAATTAATTGACCATTGCACTCTCTTTCCTAAGGACAGGTTAATTTGTCAACAAGACTTGTGGGCACAAATGATATCATGAGGAGTAAATTGGAGACTACAGGCTTTCCAAATTTTAGTATTAAGTTTAGAAGATAATTAAACCAGACAGAAATAAATGTCAGTACTCATCATCTCCTTACTGAAGCAAAATGGAAAATTTAATTACTTCTGAAAAAAAAACATCTTGGTCGCCAAAATCTCAGTTTCCACCTTTCATATGAAACTGGCACAGTACCGATTACTATTTTCTGATCATTAAGGCGTAAAGAGAGAAAGAGAGAGAAGATGGAAACATACTCGGAGAAGTGTCAGGCGCAACCAAGGCGATGCCTTTGACAGCCGCACAGCGCTGAGCTCCGGACCTCCCCATGAATCCATTGCCCGTAGAGGCGAACCCCGACAACCAGTACAAAACCTAATAGGAAAACCAAACCAGATCAAAATTGAGAAAAGGAAAAGATAAATGAAATCAGATCTCGTAAAGAGAAAAGGAAATTACTGGACATTTGTCGCCAAGAGGACGGCGATCAAGAGGAGGGAAGAAGATGCAGAAGATCATGTTGCAGCCGAGCGTGGGGCTGTAGTGCTTGTACCGCTTGTTGCATCCGCCGAACATCTTGTTGCTGTCGATCTCTATTACCCTTGTCTCCTCCATGACAGTAACTTTGAGTTCTTTCTCTCTAAAACAAGAAGAGAAATTAAAGAAGCTGTTTAAGAAATGCTTTGTATTGATTACAGGGTATTTATAGACATCTCAGTCTTTAACTAAAGCCTTAACTAGAGTTAGCAACTGAATCAGTATATGAGACGAGACAAACCGAATTCTGTTACATCCTGGGAGAGATTCTTGGAACGTCTCCAGTATTTGATAAATGGACTGGAAGGAGACTGTCACAGAGGTCAGAGATTTCTGATTTTCTGTTGCTGATTTTCTAGGATATTTCCTATTCTAAATCACAGACATGGAACTAACGGGCTTTTATGTTGGCATGGGGTGGGGCTGTCCAGTGGCCGGCACCGGCAGGACCCCCCACGCACTGATTCGTAACAAGAAAATTTTCAGAGACTCTGCCACAGAAAGTCAAGCCAGAACGATGGCAAGTTGAGTGGCGTATCCTCTGAGATATTCATATTTTGCGTGACCGACGTGTCTGGTGCGGAATGGACTCTGCTGCTTTTCCGACAGAAAAGTAGAATCCTGCTATTCAAAATTTTTTATTTTACGTATCTCGATAAAAAATATTTTTGTGCACATATCTCGACAAATTTGAATGGTTAGATCTGGAAAAGCTGATTGCTGCAGAGTCGGACCCGTCCGGTGCGGTGCCTATTCCGAGTAGCGCGGGACAGTATTATTTTAGCTTTGAGATTCGTGCAGCCCGTATTTGAACGGTTGAGATTACCCAAAATGTGGATAAGCCTCCGTAATAAAGATCATTTGCTACGAAATCCCTAGAACAAAATTATCGCAATCCACTGAGGCTGGGCTATGATATTTTTCTGAACAAAATTATCGCAATCCATTTTGATAAATCTCCCTTTCTTTTTTAACCTCAATTGACCGAAATTTTTTTTCTTACCACTCTCAAAAATCGGAATTAAATCAATACCACCTGTTTATTCAGAATTCAGATTCCACCACGTACGCGTACTGAATCTGCGCACGGATCCCCAATCCGTACGCGTAGTGAATATGCAGACCGATCCGCTTGCACAGTGGATATGCGCACAGATCCGTGCGCGTAGTGGGTCGGCGCACCGACCCGTTCGCGTAGCCAATATGCGTGCGTGGAGCTCTAGATACAAAGCGCTCCCAAGTAAACAAGGTCCCGGGTCCAACTCGTAAGAAGGCTTCTTCACAAGATGGTGGGAAGGATACTGTGCTTGCGCTAGGCCATCCACTTAAAATATTCTGATCTAAGGGCCTATTATTCCGAAATTTTTATTAACAGAAATTAACAAATATAAATATCGAGATTGAAGAACGCTTTTGACTTTTTTCGAAAAGTAGGAATTCCGTTGTTTTTCGTAACGTCCAGAGGCCGTTATCGTCCATAACGGCCCGATTAGCGATTTCATTAACCCCGCAGAATCCAGAACAAAGAACCAAACAAAGCTGGCGGAAAAAAAAAAGAAGGCCGTTATTGTCCATAACGGCCAGGGAAAAAAAAAAAAATGCGGGCCGTTATGGACGATAACGGCCTGGGAAAATTGCGTAAAAAAATTGAAAAGGCCGGGCCGTTATAGACCATAACGGCCAGATGAAAAACCGGAAAAAAATCAAAAATCCTGGCCGTTATGGACAACAACGGGCTGTCGGCAGCACAGTGAAATCTTGGGACGTTATTCTCCATAACGGCCAGGGTCCATCCGGAACAAAAGTTCAAATCTAGACGTTATGCTCCATAACGGCCAGGGTCCAGCCGGAAGAAAAGTTTAAGTCTGGCCGTTATTGTCCATAACGTCTAGATCACTATAAATAGCTCCAAATGTCTGTTAAAAAATCGTAAGTCTCTTAAAATACTTTCCAAAAATAGCATCCTCTCATATATTTCTGTCTCTGCTGAAAAAAAGAAATTTTTTTTTGCTCATTGCTTCCCTTAAAAATAAGAAATCATCTATACATACATGCACAAGAAGAGAGGAGTACGTACGACAAGAGACGACGAGTACATCTTATCCAGACATTGGTTGACAAAAGACTCTATATAGAAGGTAAAATTTTAAATTATCTGTCATGTATTTAGATTTGTAATTTATATTGAATGAATTTAATTATGCATGGTATTAATTGATTAAAAAAAATAGTAATGTTAATATCAAATAAATTGCAATATAAATAAATAAATAAGTTATTGTATGCTTAATTAATTTACTGATTAGAAAAAATATTATACAAATTTACTAGTTTTAATTCTTAGTAACTATTGAGTAGAGTAATTAATTAATATTTATTGTGCATTCGTGTAATAATAAATTATATGTAATTTATTCGTTATTGTACAGACTAATTTATCAAAACAGTTAATCATGCTCATGTTGAGGGTACTTAATCTACTGATTGGAAAAAATATTATAAAAATTTACTAGTTTTAATTTTTCGTAACTATTGTGTAGGGTAATTAATTAATATTTATTGTTCATTCGTGTAATAATAAATTATATGTAATTTATTCGTTATTGTACAGACTAATTCATCAAAACAGTTAATCATGCTCATGTTGAGGGTTCTTAATTTACTGATTGGAAAAAATATTATAAAAATTTACTAGTTTTAATTCTTAGTAACTATTGTGTAGGGTAATTAATTATTTATTGTTCATTCGTGTAATAATAAATTATATGTAATTTATTCGTTATTGTACAGACTAATTCATCGAAACAGTTAATCATGCTCATGTTGAGGGTTCATTTCGGTGGTGAAATACGGCAAGGTCGTAAAGGAGCGGAGTATAGCATTCGTCCGAGATTCTCATTGGTGGCAACTAGTGAACAAGGTTGGATCCATGTGAAAGGTGAAATTTATCGCCAGCTTGGATATTCTGAGAGTGAGTACAACCTAAAAGTACTTGCACGGGTTAATGTTGGTACAACAACCCGACGTTTTTACGAGATAATAGAAATCGTGTGCGATCAGACTTGGAGAGGTATTTATGACCAAAGTATGCTTGCCAGAACCCAGTATTGTTATATCGATTTATACATTGAGTTGGTTCCAATTGTCGGTTCAATGCAATCGCAATTATTCGTTGATAGTGTGGTACCGGAGACACAACCAGGACATGTACATACCCAATACAATGTTTCACAAGCTGGTCCAAGTGCCTTCCAACCCTATCAGACACAAGAAACACCGAGGCGAGACCTTTATCTGAGTCCTTATCCCGATGTAAACGATTTGTCACCGCATGTTCAGGCAGATATGGGTTGGGCAGAGTACAATAATCAGGGCAGTCCTTGGGTTGAACCGCCGATGGCAGGTGATCCTCGTAATGATGCTGATGACGCGCCGCAGACTGATGACGAAGATGACGCTGACTCATGTGAGGATGATGCCGATTGGGATACGGGAGCTGATGACGAAGGGGATGTCCCGCCTGATACCCCTCCACAATCGCAAACACAACGTGTCCAGGGTCCACGTTTTCCCATATCTGATCGCGGTAGGAGTCACCCGGTGGGAAGTTTCAATGACACCTCGGGATTCCAGGAAGCAGATGTCTCCTACTTCGGTAGGACCCAACATATCCATGATCCACTTGGTGTAGGCAAGGAGTACTCTTCGAAAGATGCTCTACGATTGGCCATAAATAGCTATCACGTTAAAGAAAATATTGAAATAAAAACTACTAGTAGCAACAGAACCCAATTGATAGTCGACTGCAAGGACAGCAGGTGTAACTGGCGTTTGTATGCCAAATCAGGGTTATTTTCATCTACGTGGGAAATTAAAACAATTAGAGCACCACATACCTGCAATGCCGATGCTTCACGTACCGATCATTCACAATTAACTGCAGAAATAATTGCCGATTGTATAAGACAAGATGTTAGGGAAGATGTTTCATTAACCATCAATCGCGTTAAAGGGCTAGTCCGTAAGGATTACGGGGGAGTTACTCCCAAATATAACAAGCTGTGGCGTGGCCGAGAGCTGGCAATCGCACAAATATTCGGTAGTTGGGAAGGCTCTTACAATCTTCTCACCCCAATGTTGGAAGCAATCAAAAAAGATAACCCAGGAACCAAGTATGGAGTTGCGCACGTACCCATGGAAAATTCGTGAAAAAGGCTGTTTAAGGCAGCTGTGTGGGCTTACGGTCTGTGCATTGCTGCAGTGCCTCATCTCAGGCCGATCATTAGTATTGATGCATGTTTCATGTCTGGCCGGTACCAAGGCAGATTGCTGATGGCGTGCGGTTATGATGCTGAGAACCAGTTGCTTCCTCTGGCTTTCGCATTAGTCGAGGAAGAAAGATTCGAGACATGGGGATGGTTCATGAGGTGGTTGCGTCTGGAGGTAATTGGAAACAGGTTCATGTGTGTCGTTTCTGATCGACACATGGGGATCAAGAAAGTATTCACCGATAGATACGGTGGTTGGTACGAGGAAGGCGGCGAGTGCGTTCACAGATTGTGTACACAACACATCGCCGAGAATTTGATGAAAAAGGTGCACAACAAAAAAATTTGTGAACTATTCAAAATACTTGCATGGAAAAAGAAGCCACGGAGATTCGAGGAGTTCTTCGAACTATTACGGAAGAGAAGTCCGGATGCAGTGGAATACTTAAAAAATGTCGGTAAATACCAAGATTCAAATCATAATGAGGTCTCTAAACTATGGAAGGTGTATCAGACCATGGATGGTGGTCCCCGTTGGGGAATTATGACTACTAATGGGTCTGAATCGTTGAACGCCGTGTTCAAAATAAGTCGAAGACTGCCAGTCGTTGCACTCGTGGAAGACACCTACTACAAGTGTCTCGCTTGGTTTAACGAAAGACGAGCGAAAGCACTGGCTCGCATAGCTGATCAACAACTTTGGTCAGCGCGAGTTGAAGAACTATTGAGAAAACGAATTGGAAAATGCTTACCAATGAAATCAATGCCAGTCGGTGAGCACGGTGAACACGAGGTCAAGGTAAAAGATGAGAGAGTCGTATATAAAGAACGAGATGGAAATTTTAGTTACAGAAAGGAGACCTTCAAGTATAGGGTGGACATACGTGACGAAAACATAGTAGAATGTGTATGTCTGAAACCACAACTTACGGGTATACCGTGCGCTCACGTACTCGCCGTGTGTAGAGAACGGAAATACAACCACAATTTATTTGTGCATCATTTGTACTCCGCGAGCACACTTGCTTCAACTTGGAGTGCCCAATTCCACGGATATGCCAACCAATGTGATTGGCCAACCATGGGCTCTCAAACTATTGTCCCGGATAAAGACAGAATCAAGAAGGGTAGGAGACGGCACAACCGTATAGTGATGACAATGGATGAAATGCAGGGAAGGAGATTAGGACACCAAGCTAGGCGTTCTACGTCCGACAGGCGTACAGCAGGTTTGTTAATTTTATTTTCATTAGTGAATTTTGGTTTCATTCTCATTTGAAATATATGTATACAATATATAAATTTTGAATGTTGTTATGTTGGTTCAGAGGCTTCGTCAAGTAGGACAACGGGACAACAAGCTAGACGGTCTACGTCTGACATACATGCAGCAGGTTTGTTGAACTTTGAACATTAACAACTTTTTAATTGTTCTTAATCAAAATGGGTGTATTCTAATTCATGTTTTGGCATATTTCTTTCAGGAACATCTTCTAGTTACAGTCGAAGATGAAACACTATTGCAGTCGCATATTTTCATAATTTATTTGGAATTGACAATTATTATCCATTTTGTAATTCACTTGGACTTATCCATTTTGTAACTTATTTAGATTATTTAGAATTTGATTTTTTATGTTGACCTCTTGAATGTCATCTTAGTACGTCAAAATCGAGTGCATATTTTGATTCATGTTTTAATTCATTTTGTTAGACGAGAAGGATGGACAGTAACAATCGAAGCAGAGGGAAAGAGAAGTCGATAGCGAGAGGTGGTAGGTCGTCCGGTCGTGGCCCAGCGAGAGGAGGGTCAACTAGTGATCGAGGTAAATGTCCGTGGAAAAATGACAAGTGTGCAGGATGTCCAAGATGCTGGTTCATAAAACCGGGATTGTATGAAATTTCGGACGATGACTTTGTAGAAAATCCCTACGGTTATTATTCGAAAAAAAAGAAGGTTGATCCAGAGCCTCCAGCATCGGAGGATGAGGTGGTTCCGTGCACTTATACTGGTAGACCTACCACTTCGTCTGATGTGATTAATTCAGAATCGGCAAAATCCGATGATGATTTTGTCCCATGTACTTTCAAGGCTCGTTGTAAGAAGTAGTACTACTTATTACGAATTTCATCAACTATTCCATCAATTTCATCAAGACCAATGCTTGTTGTAATAATTTCATCAAGTACATCACATACAAATAACATAACACATACAAATAACATAGTTCATACAATTACAAAAAACATAACAACTACAAATAACATAGTTCATACAATTACAAAAAACATAACACATAAAAATAACATAGTTCATACAATTACAAAAAACATAACACATACAAACGTAGTTCATATCAATACAAATAATATAGTTCATACATGGAACAAAATACCTAATCAAAGGTGAACCTGTCCGGATGATGACGCGCTCTAGCTGGATATCTGCGTGCTGGCTCTTGTTGTTGTTGTTGTCCTCCCCTACGCCTGACGTAAACATTATTGTATGACGGGAAGCCAAACAAGCTCTCCACCGCTTGAGTACGTGGCGTAAGGTCCTGACTAGGTCCTGCATCGTATTGTGTACCAGTAACAACTGGCGAGGGAAACCTGATATGATCCTCCGGACCCTACAACAACCAACGAAGTATTTACCATGTATGTTCGATGATTATTTAAATAAAATTATAATTCTGAAATAATTACCTGGTAGACCTGACTAGGTCCTGCATAGCTCATGTATGGCTCCTCGTTGGCAGAGGCATTTTGGACTGGCGGGTTTCCTAACTCATCCCAAGTGACAAACTCATCCGGTCCCTGTAATAAATACTTTACTATGGTAATAAACGTATCGAACAATTATTTTAAATTTCTTACAACTCTGATAGAATTACCTGGTAGACTTGACTAGGCCCTGCGTGATCATGGTCTGTTGCATATTGCCCCTCTTGTGTAGGAAACTGATAGTTGTCAAGTAACTCTGACATAAATCCAGGTGTCTCATTCCAATTGAAATTATCTACTCCCTACAACAATAATTTAGTTTTCAATAAATATAGTCGACAATTGGTTAAAAAATATCTACGCCGTTGAGAATAATTACCGGATCGACCTGGCTCGGCCCTGGGTTGTCCCGTGCAACATTATCATATGTGGCCCCGGCATGATCCTCCGATCCCTATAAAAAATATATCACTATTTTAATAAACATAATCGACCATTATTTAAGATGTTGCAAAGTTTTATACACTTACCGGAGCGACCTGTGCGAGATACTCCATCAACCCGACCTCCGAGTTTATCCACTTTTCTCGATAGTGGGGATCATCATCTCGGGGTATGTCGGGTACCGGTTCTTGACCGGGTGGAATATCATCAACTGGAATGTCATCGATGTTGGCCGGAAGATCGGCAGCTCTTAACATACTTTGGTATTTAGGCTCCATACCATGGTCTCTGAGAAGGCCACAACTCATTTTAAGCAAGGCCTTCCCCATCCATTTATTAGTCTTTGTTTTTGCCAGAGCTATACCGTACGATACTAACTTTAGCCCTCGTAGTGCCTGTACAATAAAAAAAATTAGTAACCTACATGAAACAATAATATCATAAAATAAATATTTCTATCAATAAACTAAAACTTACATCACGTGTGGATTTCGGAGCACTGGGAATGTACCCTACTTCGCCATGCTCATCTCTGTATTCAGGAATTGGAATATCAAGACCTTGTATGCACCTTCTTTCCAAGAAGACATTATGCATACCATTATTCTGAAACCAACTGCGATAACGAAAAAGCTGGTCGTCCGTCCATAACCCCGTCGGAACAACCAAGTGATCGGTAGGATGAGATGCCTGTTGTACGTAAGTGTGGTGCTCAACAGCGCAATTTTTCCGGCGCTCATTTACACTGTGAACAATATTATGCAACCGGCGTACCTCGTCCTCGTGCAACGGCGGTGCGGGTGGGATGACATACGCAAACCCAAACTGACGCATCACCCGATTAGGATAGTACTGCTCAACTATCCAGAAGTGTATCAGTGGCACACTAGCTAACCACACATCGCTCTCCTCATGAACCCGTGCTGGCAACCGACACGGAATCTCCTCCAACAAATACTTGTAAGGCTCCCATCTCACCATGTAATCTTCTAGATCTTGCAATTGGCTACGGAAGTAACCAACTCCAGCCCGATTGTGAGCTTGCTTGTAATCATGGAGACAGCACCACATCTCTCCGATTGCAGGACACCTGCAATAAAAAATTTCAGAATCAACCCCAAATATAATAAACGACAAATTAAAAAATGTAATACATTTTTTTTTACTTACTTGGCTAAATCCGGGGAGCCCCAATTTGGAGTCCATCCGCCTACGGGATAAGGACGGCCGGTCGGTAATCTCGACCAACACCACTGCTGCAGAAGAAGAACAGGTCCATACATACTTCTTGGCTTGCGCTCAACGGCAACACACAAGCTCCTATAGAGTAGTGCTAGAACAGCACTACCCCAGTTGTATTGCTCTGCTGCGTCAAGATTGTCGAGAAATTGCAGATACATGACCGGAACCGAATCTCCAGAAGAATCGGCAAAAACTACAGACCCAAACAAGTCAAGTATGTATGCCCGAGTGTACTGGCGTACCTGCTCCGCTGTAGGCTGGTCTGGCATGACAGGAAAATGATTGCGCAATTTCTTCAGGCAAATTGAATATCCAGATGTCACATGCACTCCCGATCTCTTCTTCGTCTTAAGCACAGCCTCTGCACTCCCAGCTCCAAGAAGACGATTCACTAAGTTGTACGCATCAAAGTCTGCAAAACCAGTCACTGGGGTACCCTTTATTGGCAACCCCCATAGGCATGAAATATCTTGTAGTGTCACTGTCATCTCTCCAACGGGAAGGTGGAAAGTATGTGTCTCCGGTCTCCATCGCTCAACGAGGCCAGCAAGAAGCCATTTGTCAATATTTATAGATTTCATCCGAGAAATCTGAAACAAACCGAGCCTACACAAGTATGGTGCGCACTCCGCGTGGTATGGAATCACACACCGATGCCCTCGAACATCCAACCCATTATACGCCTGTCATTGTTATACAATTTGATTAAAATAAAATATCGTAATTCAAACATTTATATCTCTTTATAAAAAAATTTGTGAATTTTGGATATAATATGACTCATTGATTAACTTACAGTATCAGAGAACAGCGAGACTTTATGTTGTGCATGTGGCATCCATAACAATTCGCTAAATTTTTCTGCTTGCAAATTTTGATTTGGTGGTGCCTCATATGCATCTTGAATGTCAGGGTCATTCGGATCGCGGCTGCTTGACATCCTACCATGCATAATATTTCAAATAATTTATCTTTAACATCAAAACTAAAAGAAGTTCAACACATATTATACTAATTTAATTCATATGCAATTTAAAAATATTACAAGGGGTTGACCAGACATAAATGTACACAAGTATTTGATTAAATCCAACTAAAGTATACAACAAACATGTAAAAATGAAATACACTAACTTTGGTACAGATTTTTTATATTAAAACTAAGCTAAGCCAATTGCACAAAATTATACCTAACTCATAAAATTAAACCCTAATAAAACCTAGCAATTTCATATCAAATTAAAACTAATTTGATACAATTTCGCACAATTTGATGCGATTTCACACAAATCAAACCTAATTTCACACAAATTAAACCTAATTTAATACAATTTTACACAAATTAAACCTAATTTTACCCAATTTGATACAATTTTACACAAATTAAACCTAATTTGGTACAATTTCTCATAAAATTACAATTTTGATACAATTACACAGAATTAAACTTAGCAATAACTCTCACAACAAATTAAACCATAACAATTTACTAAGTTTAAAAAAAAAAAAAAACCTGTTTTTTTTGCTGTCCTGTCGAAATTCTGGTGCTGCTGGCCGCAGAGGAGGAGGAAGGCCTGGCCGTTATGGAGAACAACGGCCAGCAGCTTTTGCTTTTGGCGCTGGATGGAGAGCAGAGGCGGAGTTCCGCGCGGTTTCTGTTTTTTTTTTTTCTCTTGAGTTTGGCGGAGAGGAGACAGAGAGCGGAGCGGACAGAGGGGTTAATTCGCGATATAAAGACCTGGCCGTTATGGACAACAACGGCCAGGATTTTTGAATTTTTCCGATTTTTTCCCTGGCCGTTATCGTCCATAACGGCCCGACCTTTTCTTATTTTTTCGGCAGTTTTCCAGGCCGTTATCGATGGTAACGGCCCGCAATTTTTATTTTTTTTTCGGAGAAAGTCTGGCCGGGACGGACCGTAACGGCCCGCGATTTGTATTTCGTAAATCGCAGGGCTAATCAGATTGTTAATCGGGCCGTTATTGTTGAGAACGGCCTCTGGACGTTACGAACCACAACGGAATTCCTACTTTTGGAAAAAATGCTAAAGCGTTCTTCAATCTCGATATTTAAATTTCTTAATTTCTGTTAATAAAAATTTCGGCCTATTATCATCAAAAAGCAGTACGCTGCCAAGTGCTCCCTCCCAATCGGATCTCAAATAGAGATGGGACCCACCAGAGAAAAGAAAGAGAAAATGAATTAAAAAGAGAGAGATGGGACCCACACGGGAAAAGAGAGGGAAAAGAAAGGCAAAAGAGAGATGGGACCCACCGGGGAAAAGAAAGGGAAAAAGAAAGAAATCGGTGCGCGTCTCTCTCCAGGCACGCATATTGGCTATGCGAACGGATCGGTGCGCCGACCCACTACGCGCACGGATCCGTGCGCATATCCACTGTGCGAGCGGATCGGTCCGCATATCCGCTACGCGTATGGATTGGGGATCCGTGCGCAGATCCAGTACGCGTACGTGGTGGAATCTGAATTCTGAATTAACGGGTGGTATTGATTTAATTCCGATTTTTGTGGGTGGTAAGAAAAAAAAATTCGGCTCAATTGACATTTCAAATGTTTTGGCACGAAGCCACGGAGAGTTGTAACAAATATTGATGAGGAGGGTGCTTTATCATGTTTTTATTTTTAAGAACTTTAATAATTTAAAACTTAAAACTTAAAGTCAAAATAAAACTGTTAGATATGATCTATATCAATTTATCTATGCATGTGTAAAAAATTATAACATTTCAAGATTGTCATCTAGAACTTATAAAAACGTACTAATATAGATAATTTCTAGATGTTGATTTTTTAAATTATTGATTCATGTAAAAACAAAATCAAAATATAATATTTTGTTATGAGCACGTAGAGAGAATAATATAGATCACATTTAACAGTTTTATTTTGACATTTATAATTTTAATTTTAATTTATTAACGTTATTAAAAATATGGATGAATTGCTCATGTACCCATTACAACTTCTCTTATTGCCAATTTCCCCATCAAACTCTCAATATATCTTATTTCCCCATCTAAATTTGAAACTTTTTCCTATTTCCCCTCTTCTTAATTTAATTCAAATAATCGTAACTAATCAATTCTGATTAGTAAATTAAAACGACCATTTAACTCTGTTAACTCTCTTTCTCTCCCTGTTCATATATTAACTCTCTTTCCTTGTCTCTCTTTCTCTGTGCACCCCTCCATAGCTGACATTTCCCCAAATATTTAAGATCTACATCCGGTCGTACCATGCAGACTCTAACAAAAGTAAATTTAATTAAGTTAAAAGATCAGTAAAACCACGAGCCCAAAGAGCACATATGAGACAGGCATTGAATATGAACCAAACGATGCCTGACAATTCAAGCATCGTTCATGAATTGATTGACCAATCTATAAATATTTCATTATATGTTGAATTTACCACTAACTACAGGAAAAATATCTAGAAATAATTGACAAAAGTAACCGTGGATCAGTTACATCAGTATCTCAGCAATGTGCAGAGCTTCATTGATGGCAGTGAAGAGATTAACTAGCTTCCCAGTTCCCATCCGTTGAGCTGGACGGCTCCATTTCGTCCGTACAGGAGAAACTTCGCCTCCTACTTGAATAACATAGTTAATCAACTCCTCTCTCTCTCTCTCGATCAAAATTTCTGTCATCGGATCTGTGGGGTTGGGTCAACAATGGCGATTTATAAGATTTCCATAGTCTTCTTCCTTTTAGTGAGTATTCTTCTCTGGAGCAAGGAGCATTGACCTCATAGATACCAATAATGGAAAAATATCTACGAATATTAGGCGCCATGGCCATCTTCTTTCCCCACTATCCACAATGCACCGAGAAAGAGAGAGAGAGTTAAAGAACACAGAAAAAGATGACTTAACAGAGTTAATAAAGTTAAAGGATGACTTCAATTTTCTAATTAGAAGTTAATGATTAATTAGATAAGATCATTTTAGTAAAACTAATAGGAGGGGAAATATGAAAGTATTTTAAATTTAAATGGGGAAATAAGATATAATGAGATTTTGATGGAGAAATTGGCAATAAGAGAAGTTCTAATGGGTACATGAGCAATTCGCCTTAAAAATAAAAGTACAGTGGAGGTACAAAAAATAATGACATTTTAACATTCCTCAATATTGATAACCTTTAATGATGCGGCTCTGTATTTAATCACGATTGATTATCTTGTACGTAATATTACCAACCAACCTTTGATTTTAGTTTGAAATTGGAGCATGAAAAAATTTCTTAGTTGAGATTCACATATAAAAAATTTTAAACGATTGGAACCAGAATAACAGGTTCATGTTATTCCTTTATTTCCAATATTTGCATGCCATATTTGTCAGACTTAACAAGTCCAAAATTTTCTTTTCAAACAAAAATTCTTATTAGACCCCTATAATTCTATAAAATTAAAGAGATAATTGCAGGATTTCATGATAGGCAAGCAACATCATTACTGAATATAGTTTCATACTTCCATTACATTTATTTTTCTTGTACATCACAAGGCCAATCAAGCTTGCTTGAGTTTAACTAGTACCTTAAAAGAGAAAAAAAAAAAACAAAAAAAAAAAATAAAAGAAATAGCTCTTCAGCTAAAACAAGCCATATATCAAACCATTTCCTCAAGGTTTGCCGAGAAGAGACGGCCTATAGAAGGCATGGCTCTGTGCCATCTCTATCCTTTCTCGTGGGTCGGTCACGGTTTCATCTCGCAATGCTTGAAGAATATCCTTCGGTGACAACTCTCTGGAAAAAAAAAAGAATTAAATTTCAATTGTGTTATATATTAAGAAGAAATTCTGATAAGATATCAAGAGAAAGGAGAAGTAGATAAGCATTTGTTCAAACAATCAAGGGCGAAACTAGAAAATTGAGATTGGTGGTCTGAAAAATCTAGTGCAGCGCTATTTCATTTTATAAGAAAAGCAAAGTATTGATACATTCAAAAATTACAAAATTTAATGGACAAAATTACAAATTTAATTTCTAGTGTACTGTAATTTCATTTTATAAGGGAGGCAAAAGTATTAATACAACATAAAATTTTCAATTTATTGTGTGTGTGGCCGGGGGGGGGGGGGGGGGTCTTAGGCCCCTTTTCTCTCGACTGCCATTTGACATAAATTTTGAAGAAAGATAACCATGCCGGGAAAAATGGAAGAGAAATACCTAAAAAGGCCAGATCAAGAAAGGTATAACGGTACACTGGTTGAATTGCATATGCAAAGGAAATGTATAGTCCCCAAAGGGTACAATGGTAAAATAGCTCTTTTCATGTATTAGCAAGTAAATAGTTCTAAAAATTGATTTTAACCTTTTGATAAGTATCTTGTAAAGTCTTTTAAGGATTGGGCAAAGCTCGGCAGGAGCAACCGGCTTGTTTTCCTCGGGATGTAATACACTCAGACTTGGTTGACTCAATAGCTCATAAAATGCACCAATTGCTGACACACCCTGTTTTATTGAAAAAAAAAAAAGTATCAGCATAAAAAGTTTATATTTTCTAGTACTGTTGAGTTTATTTGGAGGCTTATGTGCTTAGTGCTAAATCCGTAAGAAATGAATTGATACAAAGGATGATAACATAGTATTGGTGCAAGAACACATTTTTGGGTTTACTTATTTTGTTTTATTTTTGGAATTTCTAATGAAACGTGTATGAACTAGGAGTGACATGACAATCGGGATATATTTGATATTTCCTGGAAAAAAAACATAAGCAAGAAATGTTTTCCCATTTTTCTAAAAAGAACATCTACCTTGGCCTTCTACTTAGGTAATTTTATCATTTTCTTCTTTAGAAAGGAAACTTTTACTGGCTTTGCATAAAAATTCTATGCAATCACACTAAGGCATCCAAGCTTTTCTTGGTATGGTATCACAAATACAAGAGTCAATGAAGTACTGTACTGTAAGTATCAAATTCAGTATTTTATAACAGTAAAAGATGGATATTACCTACCATTTCCAAAAATTTCAGCGAAATTCAATTTAAGACAAAATTGCCTAAATGTACAAAAATAACACTTTATAAAATCTCAGATGAAGTACCTGAATCATTCCTTTTCCTTTAATACTATCACCCATGTCAGGGCTGAGTTCTCCCTTTGCTAGCATTTGACCGTACCAGGCATTCCTTCCTTTTAGTAATGTCACATAAGTATCGGCCAGAAGCGGGCCCGCTAGCTTCTCTGGTTGTTCCGTCAGAAGGTGCGTTATGAAAATCATCTCTGATGTGCAGTGCGCAAAGTACACCGACTTACTTGTCGCGCTCTCATTAGTCAAAGCTGCCACCATTCCTACAAGCAAAGAAATGTATGGAGTAGATGGTAATTTTAGTAATTATATACTGGTATGAGGTATTAACATACTTTTACATACTTTTTAGTCCAACTTTTTGTTTCCATTTTGCATTTCTGAGTGAGGCTATGGTACTATGCATAGCACGAATTGCTCTGTACTATGGATAATTTTTTTTGTTTTTAAAGTTTAAATAGTCGATCTAAACCGTTCAACGTGATCTCCATATGAAAATGTACTTGCAAGCTAAATTTTACATTTTTCAGAATTTTTTTACTATTTTTGTAGATAGGTAGAGAATCACTACTTTTGAATGGTCTAGAATTTTTAGATCAAGTGATTTTCTACATATCTAAATTATAAAAAAATATTCTAAAAAATGTAAAATTTGATCTACAAGGACATTTTTATATAGAGATCATGTTGAACAGTTAAGATCAATTGTTTGGACTTTAAAAATGGAAATATTGATCCATAGTGCGACCATTATGCACTATGCATAGTACCATAGCCTCACTCTTGCTTTCCTGGCTAATTTGAGTATATAACTTCAAAGCATAGGTTGGGGGTTGCAAAATCGGCTCAAATTGCGAACTGTGGGTTAATATTGGGCTAAATTAGGTTTCAATAAACACTTCGGAAAAAAAAAAAATGGGTCAAACTGTTGTTAAAAGATGCACTCGTCTAAATCAAAAGTTTGCAAGAACACAACTGCAACTTGGGAAATTTTATAGAAACCTGATGAATACTTGGACATAATAAACACACAGACTGACACAGAGGATCGAGATTTACCAGCGCCAATGGCATAGACATTTTTAAGGCCCCCCATGACTTCATGTGTGATGAGGTCACTATTATCCCACACAATAAAATGCGGTTGCCTTAAAAACTTGGCAAGAGGGTTTCGCCACTTATGGGACCCACATATTCGTGCATTTGCATACTCTTTGTTGTATATCTCTGCTGCAATGTTTGGGCCTCCAAGATACAGAATATTCTCCACTGGAACTCCCGCTACAAATAGGTTAAAAAAATATATATAAAAAAAAGCGATGGAGTTTTGTGCCCCTTATAAAGTATTGGGTATTAGTATAAAATATGTCCCCTCCAAGATAATTAGAGACCCACATTGCCCCTCCTTGTTGTAGGACAAATTTCTAGGATACCCCTTCAAAACTTTGAAATTACCTCATATATCCATACCCCTTCAACATTTGTTACTCCCAAGAAATGCATTTTTTTGGAGGAGCTGTTTTGTATTCACATCCCCTGAGATATCTCAAACTTTGAGTTGATCTGTGGAAAATCTGGACCGTTCAAACCTTTTCTGCACGAATCTCAAAGAACAATAATACTGGCCCCGTGCATTCTGAATAGGCACTAAAAAAATTTGACCCGGCTTTAGATTAACTGGTTGAGATATTCAGAGGATACAGACTAGACTGTTTTTGTGTTATGAGTTACCTTGTATTGGTATTAGTCTTGTCATAATCTAGATAGAGAAATAGAGGAGGGGGGGGGGGGGGGAATAAAAAGAAAAAATAATTACTAGCAGAACTGATCATCTGAGTGGGAGTAATGATACGGGGCACCGGGTCAAGTGATGCCTCAATCCCCTTTGCTAAAGAAATAATCACGGGATACCCGATCCTCTCCTTCCAATATCTACTTATCTCTTCAAAAACCTCTCTTGTCTCGGTCGAAGGCAGAGCATTGACAACTATATCGGCATCCCACACCGCCTCTTGGAGGTTGGTAACGACTTTTAATGGACAAAGCGGCGTCTCAATCATGTTCAAGCAAAATCCATCTCGAAGGATTTCATCAGCATAGAGGGTTCGGTCTCCTAGACGCGCCTCCACATATTTTAGGTACCCACAACTGGACAAGATATTATAAAAAGTTTGTTAGGAGCTTGAGTGAGGCTACGGTACTACGGATCAATATTTTTTTTTTTAAGTGCAAATAGTCGATCTGAACCGTTCAACATGATCTCCATCCATATGATAATGTACTTGCAGATTAAATTTTACATTTTTTAGTATTTTTTTAGTATTTTTCTAGATAGGTAGAAAATCACTACTTTTGAATGGTCTAGAATCTTTAGATCAAGTGAGCTTTTACCTATCTAAAAAAATTCTGAAAAATATAAAATTTGATCTACAAGTACATTTTCATATGATGATCATGTTGAACGGTTCAGATCAATTGTTTTCACTTTGAAAATGGAGATATTGATCCATAGTACGGAACAATATGCGCTATGCAAAGTACCATAGCCTCACTCTAGGAGCATTGAATTTAGTACTAACTACTAAAGTTATTTCGATTGAGTAACAGAAAAAAAAATTAGTGTCTTGCAAATGACATCCATTATTTGTGACATCAGTGAACCTATGCTTGGGTGTAAATTTGTAAACTAAGCCTAATCAGTAGAATCACAGTGAGTTTGGACCTGAAGAATGGCATTCACTAGCGTTAAGGGCAAAATGGTAAAATATTAACTGGATACATCTTTTTCCATCAATCTGATCCATGGATGCATGTTGTTTGCAAATGCTAAAAGTTTTGGTCATTTCTTGCAAATGTAGAAAATTACTAGACTTCATTTGTAAAAGACAAACACAAAATACATTAAAAAAAGTATGTACCGCCGAATGAGGCGCCTGAGAACATCTTCTCTTGAATTGATAACTTCAAACAAGTGCTTGGCTGTTGACCGGTCAACTGACCGGCCGGGACGGCGCCAGATCCTGACCTGAATTTTATCCCTAAATTGCCCATAGGCATCTTGCAATAAGGCCGCAAAAACACTGCCCCATGCACCAGCACCAATTCCCACAATCTTCAATAAATCCCCTACATTTCAATTAAAATGGTATAAAAGAAAAATTAATAAATGAAATTGATATAAACAGATGAAGAGTATACGGCATACACGGTAGACGGTACCTAAATTCATGTTCTTTGATGGAATTTTTTTACCAGCATGGCATATTCTGGTACCAGGCCTGACCAGTATGGTACCAGCAAGTGGGAGTTCTGATTTCGGGCATTTTAACTGAAAATTCTCTAAGGCTCAGTTTGAATATGATCCATAAAAACACCCTGGAACCAAAGTAACAAACTATAAAATGGTAAATAACTCCGCCATAGTATTAAGCATTATTATTATTATGAGCCATATTTATAGGTGTATGGCCAATATGTTATAAGCAAATGCCATATTAATCCTTGGTTTTTAAAAACCAATGGAATAATAACTCCACCTTGCCGTCTCTGTAAATATAATTATATAATGATAAAATCAACAAATTACCTTCAGATTTGCCGAGGCGGCGGCGCAACTCATCTAACCGTTCCTCTGATGTGGAACCGGAGCCGTTGCTCTGAGATGACCCGTTTGAGTGGGCGTGGGTTGAACCATTTGTGTGGGCAATTGGGGAGTTGTTATTTTCTACACTGCCCACCATTTTTAAAATTTTCTATATATGCCACTCAAATTGGATGTTTTGTACAGTTCACCACAAATTGAAGGTTTTATAAGGATTAAATCAATAATTTCTGGAACAAGGGAGAATTTGATGAACTAGTAGAAAATGAGGAAAATGATAAACCCAACAACTCTGATTGCTGAAATTTGATGAACTACTCTCAATTCTTCCAGTACTACCAACCAAAACCTTAAATAATAATAATTAACACTACAAAATGCTCTCTTACCAAAGTATTCTCTAAAATATTTCAAACTGGAGGAGGAAAAAATAAGACACTTGAAATTTTATAAATTTTCAATCCAAGCCCAAGCACTCAACTACTACCCCTTATAACACCTCAGATTGACAGATCACCTCTTTCCTTGAAGTAAATCAAAATACAACAGTATATAATAATAAAATAATTGACCCTCAAATTCAGTCTTAGATATCTTGATTTCTGGAGAAAATGTTTGGTTATCCACCTCACCAACCAACACCCCAGTGCTCTCTCTCTCTCTCTCTCTCTCTCTATCTATCTCTATCTCTCTCTGAGGTACATATAATCTGAGAAACTGAGTCAAGCGCAAGATAAGATGCATTGAAGAATAGCTGGCACTAAGTGTGGTTGGAAAAAGCAAATAAGTAGTTGGGCTTCTTCAAAGAAATGCATAATGACAAACAAACGGATTGATTCTAGAGAGAGAGATAGCTTCTCTCATATGTTGGGATGAGAGAGAAGTTGGGTGGAGGCATTAAAGAGATACACTCCAACTGTCCCAAACTCTCTCTCTCCTTCCAACTCTGATAAAAAAGGTCTCTTTTTTTGGGTGAGATGCACAAAAACTGGAAAGAGAAATGTACCAGACTGGTACTGGTAGTTGTTTTCCTTTTTTCACCTTTTTGAGAAAATGTACCGACTATAGTTGTTGGTATTTACTGTTTTTATATGAGAGTACTGAAGTGGTGGTGTGCAATGGTGTTAGAATTTTAAATAAATGTTAGAGGAAAGGTATTGTAGAGTACAGAGTACAGACAAAGTGGCAGAGGGAACCAAAGCGCTGCTCATGATCTCAGCGTGGATCATCTGTGACAAATATTATGTAGTCCAGCATGGTGCTTGGCTGATTGTGAATTTTTTGACAATAAAGTGTTCTCACCAAAGAAAGTAAGAATAATTTTAAATATTACAGTTATATCTTCCGTTCTTATTATACATACTTTTTAACTCAGACATTTTATAAAAAATTAATTGACAAGTATTTATTCTGATTAATCTGAGTTTTTATCTTGACTTAAAGAAAAGTATATTTTAAAGATGTTCGAAAGATGAAAAATATATTGTATTCAAAGCTATAATATAACTATTAACAGTTGATTGAATTAAAATCGGTGACTGTTCATTTCGGTTTCAAATTAATGCATATTCTAACTAGTCCAATGTTCTCAATAAAATTTAAGTAGAAAAAGTGAATCCAAATTTGAATCTCTAAATCTAAATAATTAACGGCCTTAGATGAGGTTCTCTATTCTGTTCCTGTCCATTTTCTATGATGCTCGACTTTATTATTTATTTATTTTTGACAAAAAAACCTCGTTTTGCAGGACTGCTAAAAAAAAAAAAATTAAAATTGTAACTCGTGGTTCACTCGAAATCGGTTCGAAAAAAAATTACAAGTGACTAGTTCGATTATGGTTTGGCTCATCTTGCGCGAGTTTAAGCTTGTCTAAGCTTAATTGTACTGATTCAGCTTGGTCCTCAACTAGGAGCTTTTTTTTTTTTTGGGAATCTTTCAATACTCCTCTTCGTATCTATTGATGAGAGGATGAACCTCGTTACAAGAAAGAAATCCTCATATATACTTTCTTGTGATGTGTGAATGTAAATCCTCATATACTTTCTTGTGGTAAAACAATAATAACATTATTGTGTTGAAAATATATCTGTTGATATTTGTTGAGATTCATGTACGAAAAATTATTTTGTTGGAATTTGCACATAAAAAATTTGAATGGTTGAGATCGGAATAACAGATTTCTGTTATTTCCAAGGAACAGCATCAAATTTATTTCCTATTATGTTTGGGATAGGGAGGAAAGGAAAATATAGAGAGTCAAAGTGATGCAATCTCGGTTCCGAATCTCGACTCCGCTAGTAATGTGTCTTCAAAACACTTTAGTGGAATTAGAAATAAAGAGTGTTAAGTAGCAAAAGCGAGAATAAATCTCTCAGAAAATATATTGATATCCAAAAGTTGTTCTTCTCTTACAAAAGTTCTTCTTTTAAAGGTCATAAGGAGTAATTAATTTGCAACATAGAAATAGACAAACATAAATGACTACTTAGGAAATGTAAACATAGGAAGAAACAAACATAAATAACTATCTAGGAAATTGAAATAACTATTAATATTCTTTAGAAAATATAAATGGTCAATCTTGAGAGTAGGTCCTTCTTTAATAGTAGCTGCACCCTTATCAAGGTGAGTCTGAATCCAAATCTGAGTCTGGCTCGAGTTGTTTCTCGTCACAAAGAGATAATTTACTCTAATTGGTTGCATGTTGAATATTTTTTTTAGGATCCCGAATTCAATAGAAGGAACAAAATATGGAATTTTGGATATCAAAGGAGGTAAATCAGTAAAAAAAATTATTCTTTTCTTCTGTTAGAAATCTACAACAAGCAACGTGAATTCCATATCTCGCCTATGTTTGCATTTATTTTCATAATTGATGTTTGATATCAGCCGTCCATCACTGTATAATTTTCTAGCTTTCACTGTTCTTGCCTAAACAACAATAAGTCAATTATCAATACTGTTGAAAGCTCAGTTGCTATAATGCTGTCTTTTGCAACAGTAGCTTAACAATTAACAATACTATTGAAAACTGTACCTGTGCTTAATTCATATTCATCTTTTGCACTGATTCAAACTGTTATTGCATCTAAAAATATTACTATTAATTTTAGATAACTTGTTGAGTAAAGGAGCCGACAGTAAAGTTATTGAGGACATGTTATTGTCTTGTCAACGTACGAAAAAAGTTTCTCATTTTTAAAAGGGTATATTTGAAAATGCGCACATTGAAAATCGATGTTTTCAAGGGAGCTGAAGAGGAAATGGGCCAAGGACTACTATTTCTCCAATCAAAGGCCCTCTAAACAATAAGGCCCATTTAGGTTTTCCTTAACGGGTCGAAGTCGAAGGATGACATTGGGACCCGATCCGTTTATAGCCCTAAGACGCGAGGCATTCGCCATGGCCGCCAAAACCAAAAGGCTTCGCTAGAAACTTCTCTCAAAACCCCTTCTCTCTCTTTCCGACTATTTTGGTTCTTACAAGCTTCTTATCGACAGTAAACCCTCTCTTTTGCGTGCTATCTTCTCGCCTCGCCTCCAATGGCGTCCATGATGGTAAGTCTCTCTCTCCCTGTTTTTCTGAAATCGGATCTCAAGTGTCCTTCGTGGTGTTTTGATCTAGCGACCCGTCTTGAGATCATACACTGTGTGCCCCAAAGGAAGTTTTGCTTTTCTTCCTCGGTTTGAGGTTTTATTTGAGTGATCTTTTACTCGGTGTATCTTGGATTGGGAAATGTATAAGCTCAAGCTGTTACCATTTCACTCCTCCTTTGTTTTATGATCTTCATGCATGCATTCCACTTATTATCATTTATTATTGCTGTTTTAGAATCAAGTTGCTATTCTGTTAGATTCCTTTTACCAAATGTAAACCCTAAACCTCAGTGCAGCTTTAGCATAAATTAAGATCCGTGCACATGCTTTTGGATAAAACTTAGCGTATCTTCGAATTGTACATTTAGTGAAGAACAGTGAGTATTTGTGAAAACTAACTGCCATCAAATCTCACTTGCACCAAAGACCTGTCTCTGATCTCACTCTCTAAGACAATGCCTAAGAAAAAGTTCTGCATTTGTGTAAAATTATTATGATATTTGAAGTACCATAGATCTATGTACTAAAGCATTTTTTTTTTTAATATTTTAACAACCTCAAATAATACTCCTAAAAGAGGGTATGAGTTATATATTTATATTTATATATGATATTTGAAGTACTGTGGATGCATGTACTAAAACATTCTTTTTTTTTTTTTAATATTGTAGCAACCTCAAATAATACTCCTGAAAGAGGGTACAGACACAGCACAAGGTAAGGGGCAACTCATAAGCAACATAAATGCATGTACAGCTGTGGCAGATACTGTGCGGACAACCCTGGGGCCACGCGGTATGGACAAATTGGTGCATGATGACAAAGGCAACACCACAATATCAAATGACGGTGCCACAATAATGAAATTGTTAGATATAGTGCATCCAGCTGCTAAAATATTAGGTGATATTGCCAGATCACAGGATTCTGAGGTGAGTTCAGATTTATACTTTTGATTCAGGGAAATTTGCACTAGAACATACTTTTCTTAGTTATTACGGTCTGTACCTTCACATTGTTTGAAAAATAATCAAGTAACTTATAGACTTGTATCTTTCATCTTTTGATATGATTACTTAGATAGGGTTTATTTTTTTCACAAAATACTGGAAACTAGGGGCTCTTTCTGTAATCCTTTGATTTTTGTTTTGCTAATTTCCCATTTGCCATGTGTTCTGAGTAACCCAGGGATTACACCATTGATAACATTACTTTGTTGTTACAATTTTTAAATTTTAAATATTTTTTAGGTTGGTGATGGGACCACCACTGTGGTGCTTCTTGCCGCAGAGTTTCTTAAGGAGGCAAAACCTTTTATAGAGGATGGAGTTCACCCCCACAACATCATAAGGAGCTATCGTATCGCCTCCACTATGGTTTGCTCAACTTGCTATTTCTTTTTCTTTACCAAATTTATTATTTTACTATGTTATATATATATATCTTTTAATTTTTTAATCAAACAGTAAGATTTGGCATATAGTTTTTGTTATTTGGCATTTTGGCTATAAGCTACTTTGATGAAAAAGGTTCGGGTTACTACTCTTTATGTCTGTATAAGCTGCTGTCTTCTGAAATGTGTTGCAACCATTATATCATGCAACTTTATGAAAAATATTAACCTGTTATTATATTTGACTATGCTACTCTTAACTTGCAATGTTATCTAGAGTATTTTCTTATGCATCATTTACAGAAAATGAGAGCAAGGTGAGGAAAGAGTAGTTTTTTTGGAACAGCTTTATGATATTAATTATCGATGTGAATTTCACTTTTTTTAAGGCGTTAAAAAAGATAGAGGAATTGGCTGTGAGCATAGAAGGGAAGAGCCTGGAGGAGAAGAAACAACTCTTGTCTAAATGTGCCGCAACAACTCTTTCCTCGAAGCTGATCGGTGGAGAGAAAGAGTTTTTTGCCTCTATGGTGGTTGATGCCGTTCTTGCCATTGGAGATGATGATAGGCTTAATCTCATTGGCATGAAGAAGGTATATGTCACCTAGGATTTCTGGTTGGTTGATAATATATGATCTGTGGTTTGATATTTAGGTTTTGTTGGTTCTAGTACTGTCCAAATCATCTCTGATACACGATTAGTTACCGAGTAATACTTTCTTAGGTTTTGATACAGTAAATTAAATGTTACATCTGGTACCAGTGCATGTGTGTTACAGGCTGTCAGAGGTTGATTGATTAGCTTGAGAGGAGGTTTCTATCTGATACGTGCTTCCGTTTTATCTTATCAATTTAAGTTGATTCAAATGTCTCACTTTTCCATGTCTTCATTAAGCTTCCACTTTTTAATTCATAAATAACAAGAATTCCAAAACTCAAATGACACAAGAAAACTGCTTGATGTGATCTTATATTACTTCTGCTACATAAAAAAAAAAATCATGTCCTTTGGACTTGTTTGGCAGGAACCAATAACTTGAGAAATTTACATAGTCAGCGGATGCTTACAAGCTCTCGATGCCACATAAAAACAATGTCATAATTTTAAATGAGCATTTTTATTTGAGTTTTGAATTTTGAATTATTAAAATTTGAATATGGAGGCATAGTGGAGGCACCAAAACTGGAAGCATGTTGAACCCTCAATTTATTTATTTTTATTTCAGATTCTTCGTAGGGGAAAAATTCTGTGCAGTTTACCTTAATAGACGGTGATATTTCAAAGGGGGGATTATTTAAGTTTTGGCACATTTGCAGTCTAACTCAACTGTGCATATCTATTTGTGTTCTTTTCTTCAGGTTCCTGGTGGTACCATGCGCGATTCATTTTTAGTGAAAGGTGTTGCCTTTAAAAAGACATTTTCTTATGCCGGGTTCGAGCAACAGCCTAAGAAGTTCTTAAATCCGAAGATATTAGTACTGAATATAGAGCTAGAATTGAAGTCAGAAAAAGAAAATGCTGAAATTAGGTAAGGTTTACCCACCTTTTTCAACAAACATACTTTCTTTATGGTGGTAGCTTCTTTAGTTGAAACTGTGATTTATTATTATTATTATTACTATTTTTCTTTCTAGATTGTCAGATCCTTTGCAATACCAGTCTATTGTTGATGCTGAGTGGAATATAATCTATGACAAGCTAGATAAGTGTGTGCAAAGTGGTGCTAAGATCGTGCTATCGAGATTAGCAATTGGTGACCTGGCGACTCAGGTATTTATTCCCTGTCCTTATTCCTGAAAAACTGTTACCATTACACAAAGTGGGACCAAAAATGCGATGACTATCACTAGTATTCACCAAGTTTTATTTTAGATTATGTAGTGATTATATTTACAAGTGCACAGCAAGCTCTGATGGTGGTTGAATTAGTGAGATAACTAATGAAGTTGTAATTTACAAAACAGTATTTTGCCGATAGAGATATATTCTGTGCTGGCCGTGTAGCAGAGGAGGATCTGCAACGGGTTGCTGCTGCTACTGGTGGGACTGTCCAGACATCAGTCAATAATGTCATTGATGAGGTTATTATTTAAGAAAAATTTAGAATTCTATTTCGCTGTAATTTAAAAAATATCATGTACAAGGAAAATCAGAATGAATTATCAACCCTCTAAAGTATAGCTATGATGTGGAACGTATCATTTGTACCAATATTTTGCCCCTATTTTTTCAAAAGGCACCTTACAGGAATGCTTAATTTAGTTGTTTTTAGTTGCTATGAAATGTGGATCTAATAAGTGGTGTTTTTTATTGTTGATATAAGGTTCTTGGCACATGTGAAGTTTTTGAGGAAAAACAAGTTGGTAATGAGAGGTTTAACATTTTTAGCGGGTGCCCTTCTGGCCAGACTGCTACAATAGTTCTTCGTGGTGGTGCTGATCAGGTGTGGTGTTGTTTCAAGAATTATAATTTGAGTACTTGGATTACTTGTTACTTTTGTTTGACTAATTATATTATGAATATTTCGATGATATAGTTTATTGAGGAAGCTGAAAGGAGTCTCCATGATGCCATTATGATCGTCAGAAGAGCTGTGAAAAATTCGACCGTGGTGCCCGGTGGAGGTGCTATTGATGTATGCAAATATATATTCTGTAAATTTTATAGTTTGTAGGGAATGTGCATTTTCTTTTTCAAGAAAATAACTTTTTGTTGTTTGGTTGTCAGATGGAGATAAGCAAGTACCTGAGACAGCATGCCCGCACAATTGCCGGGAAGTCCCAGTTGTTTATTAATGCATATGCCAAAGCCCTTGAGGTACTTTATGCACTGTGATTTCTGAAGTTGGTAATGTTTTAACATTGCCTTAAGCAACTTATAATGGATTCATGATTTATCAGGTTATCCCACGCCAACTCTGTGACAATGCTGGGTTTGATGCAACTGATGTTCTCAACAAGCTCCGACAGAAACATGCATCTGGTTGATTTCTTTGATATAAAACATCATCATTTTGCATGACTATTATAATCATTATTGAGTGAGGCTATGGTACTAGTGCATAGCACATATGGGTCTGTACTATGGATCAATATCTCCATTTTCAGAGTCCAAACAATCGATATGAACCGTTCAACATGAGAAACATATGAAAATGTACTTGTTCAACATGAGAAACATATGAAAATTTTACAGTTTTTAGAATTTTTTTACTATTTGTTTAAGATAGGTTAAAATAACTTGGATCTAAAGATTCTAGACCCATTCAAATTTAGTGATTTTCTACCTATCTAAAAATATAGTAAAAAAATTCTGAAAAATGTAAAATTTAGTCCGCAAGTATATTTCATATGGAAATCATGCTGAACAGTTCAAACCGACTATTTGGACTTTGGAAACAAAAACATTGATCCATAGTACGGACCAATCTGCGCTATGCATAGTTCCATAGCCTCCCTCATCATTATTTCTGTTATTCTTGATGTTATTGATATTTTATTTACTATCATATTGTAATGACAGGCGAAGGCGCAAACTATGGAGTTGACATAACTACAGGTGGAATAGCTGATTCATATGCCAACTTTGTGTGGGAACCTGCCGTAGTAAAGGTACAGTTTGTTTATCAATTTATTGGTTCATAGTGTTTCCTGCTTTATTGTTTCAAAATTTTGTAAAAGGAATGTGCAAATCTTTTTCACCTGTTTCAGATAAACGCTATAAATGCTGCCACTGAAGCTTCCTGTCTTATTTTGAGCGTGGATGAAACTGTAAAGAACCCTAAGGTACATCTTTATAAACAAACTTGCGTAATCATTGTTAGTGTTTTATTTTTTGAGGTACTGTGCTTTGGGAAGTAAAGAGGCTGTTTTACTCCCCCCATATCTTCTTTCTCAAAGTTCAAATAGTCAATCCGAACAGTTCAACATGATATCCATATTGAAATGTGCTTGGAGACCAAATTTTACATTTTTTTGAAATCTTTTACTATTTTTTAGAATTTTTGAAAATCACTGTTTTTCGGAAAATTGTGGACCATAATTTTTTTTTCAAAATTTTTAAAGAAATAGTAATTTTTCCCCCAAAAATCTTACTCCAAGCACATTTTAATATTGAGATCATGTTTAACGGTTTAGATCGAATGTTTGGACTTTGAAATCGCAAAATATGGGCGGGAAGTAAAACAGGGGCTTTTCTTCCCAAAGCATGGTAGCCCACCTCTTCGTCTTTGTTAAATTTCTTAATTATTAATGAACTATGTTACAGTCTGAGAGTGCACAAGGTGAGGCAGCTGCTGGTGCAATGGCTGGCCGTGGGGGCCCCGGTATGCGTGGTCGTGGTGGCCGTGGCATGAGGAGACGCTGATTGACTGGTTCAAAAGCTTTGTTCTTCTTTTGCCTTGTTTTACCCCTAGCTCCTGTTGGTGGGGCCAGATTTTGGATTGGTGTTTAGACTTGATTTGTAGTGTATCATTGTGCGAGACTTTTGTTTTTTTGCCCTTTTGATGATCTAGTGCAGTGTTTTGAGGGAAAGAGCAGATACGTGTCTTCTGGTATCTTTATATAACTTATTAATTGTGTCAACATGGATTGCATGCCTTAGTTAAAGTTGTATTGATGTTTTGTTATTTTTTTTTTATTTGGGTTACTATCCATATTGTCGAGATTTAAATTTGTATCGGCTATTATTGATGTTTTCAGTAGTAAGCCCCTTTGTCTGATCTGATGATTTTCTTAATCACCGAAGCTAATTTCTCTTACTACATTTTCCTCTTACAATTAGGTAAATTATTGTACCTCTTAATAAAATAAATAGGCATTTGCTTCGGTGGACATAAGGACTTATTTGTAAAATGAACATATTTTTATTTTCAAAGTTCAAACAGTCGATATTATCTCCATATTAAAATGTACTTAAATTTTACATTTTTTTGAATTTTTTTACTATTTATTAAGATGGTTACAAAATTGTTGTTTTTTAATGGTCTGAAAACAACGATTTTGTAACCATCTTAATAAATAGTAAAAAAATTCAAAAAAATGTAAAATTTGACCTCCAAGTAGATTTTAATATAGAGATAATGTTGAACGTTGAATCGACTGTTTGAACTTAAAAAATGAAAATATGTTCATTTTATAAATAGGTCATTATGTCCACTGAAGCATCCCTCAAGTAAATAATGATAAACAGAGTCATGGGCATATATGGGCTAATGAAAATAGCTAGAGCGGTTCACCCGGGCTGTTCGGCCCGCCAAAATATTTTGCTACTCTATTGGAAAAAATTTCAAATTACATGCAATTGCAGAGGTAGTACTGAGGTTAGAAGTTAGAAGCCTAAAAGGCTAAAACCCTTGAGTGAGGCTATGGTGCTATGCATAGCACCAATGGCTAGTGTACTACGGCTCAATATGGTACTTTTTAAAATCCTAACGGTCGATCTGACCGTTCAATGTGATATTCACATGAATATGTACTTGCAAACTAAATTTTACATTTTTTCGAATTTTTTTACTATTTTTTTAGATATGTAGAAAAATCAGTGTTTTTTGACAATTCTGGACCATCAAAATTCTACCTATCTGAAAAAATAGTAAAAAAATTCGAAAAAAATATAAAATTTAGTTTGCAAGTACATATTCATATGGTTATCACATTGAACGGTCGGATCGACCGTTAGGATTTTAAAAAGTACCATATTGAGCCGTAGTACACTAGCCATCCGTACTATGCATAGCACCATAGCCTCACTCAAAACCCTTTTAACCTTTCCGGTTAATCCGAATACCCTGAAGTAACACAAATTTTGAGTTTAGATCTGAACCGTTCGATCAGAATTCCGGCCAATCCGATCTGTGATGGAATGCACGGGGGGGAGTCGGGGACGCATTAATACGTGCCAAAATAGATCGGCCGCCGGACGGTCCGAATCCAAACTCAAAATTTGAGGTACCTTGGGTGACATGAATTCTTCACCTTTCTCCAGTTCTCCCTCCGGACTTGGCAGACTTGCTAATCTGCGCCTTTCGTTGAGTGCTCCAAACTGAAAACAAAGAAACCAAAAGAAAAGAAAAGAAAAAGAAGGGGCGAAACCGCAAAAATCTAAAATGATGTCTCTAGTAGAATACGATTCGTCAGATTCGGATGAAGAGGCGACAGATATCAATCCGACCGGACAAGCTCCACCCTCCGCCACCTCTCCGCCGCCAACGGCAGCGACTCCGCCTCTTCCCCAACCAAACCAGTAAGCACGCCAAGGCGATCTAAAATCATCCCTTTCTTGTTGAATTTTTTGTTAAATTGAGGTCCAGTGAGAACATAATACAGCGGTCATAGAGGGTTAATTGAGGTTGAATATAGCTCAGTTTGGCTTAATTTTGCAATAGAAAGTGCCATTAGTACAAAATCATCATTGTGTTGTTCTTATTGAGTTCCAATATTGGAACTGCAATCCTTGGTTTTGATAGTTGAATTAATAAATAAGAGTTATGGAAATCTGAGTCACTATGCTGTGCCTGAAACCTGAATTTGTGCTTTCAGGTTTTGAGGCATACGTGTGCTATTCATTCAATAGCAGGGATTTTGTAGTGATTCTATATGACCAGGACATTAATAGGCTGGTTGTTTTCTGCAAATGACCCATAAATATAGGTCAAATTCCGGGTGTTTTTGCAAATACAGATGCTTGATTGCTTTGGTTAATTTGGTTTTAATCGAACCATATTTCTTTTGCTTAAGATGGTTCAGTTTTCTTGCTTATTTGGTTTGGTTTGATTTAAAAATCTTAGTATTTTGGTTTCTGGCTTTCTGTTCAGATTTGACAATTGAAAGTTAGAATTTGCAATTACTGAGTAAATGCATATCTGATACCAAACTTAAGGTTGAAGTCCTTGCTAATGTATCATGTATCACCTTTCATCTCCATCTCTTTTGTTCCCAGAAACCCTGTGCTGACAGCGTCAGATACTTTAGCAGTTCCCTCATCAAGTACTGCACCAACTCGCTCATCAAATACTGTACCGGCATCATCCTTACCGTCTCTCGACGAACTCCCTGATGCAGAGTTTCTACTTTCATCTCCTCAAAATGGATCTAGAAAAAGAGAATCTAGTGGAAATGGTGTGGTACCTTCACGACAGAAATTCCCAAGAGGTGGGGCCCAGTCATCAGTAGCACATGTGAGGAATATTCGTGCACCTACAGCAGGGACGCTGGTCCCACCACAGCTGACTGGCAGGTTGGTTCAATTTGTTTCGGGATATGGTTCAATTTGTTCTGGGAATTCAAATGATTTCATGTGGAATTTGATGCCTTTTTTCTTATATCATTTATTCACAAACAAATAGTTATATGTAAGCCAGGTGTCTTGGAATCTCACATTTATATCTTATTAACATGTTTTTCTTTATTTTTTGGTTGGCAGGAGCAATGTGGTCACAGAAGACGTAAACAAGCTATTTGTAAATAGGCGTAGAAGTTCTGGTGGTTTGTAATTTTTTTTCATTTCTAGATTCATCTCTATGTTAGGAACTTTTTAGCTCGTTTGATTTAGGAAGTCTGTAGAGTGCTTGAGAGTTGAGAAAGAATAAGAAACTAGGAACCGTAAGCTCTTTACCTCTATGCTCTGGAAATGCAAGCTTCCTTTGTTTAAAGTGCAAATGAGTTTTCTCTTTCAATTTTCAATTTACTTTTGAATTTGATTGAACACAAATGATTTTAATATGTTCATGAATACTAAATCATATTAAAATCAATGCTAGACATCATGCAAGTCTATTTTGAAAGTTCCATAAATGAAAATGAAAGTAAATTAAAGTTAATTGATATTGGAACTTTCCATTTAAAGAACAGTAATTCTTCAAGAAAAATTTTTTGCTAAAAGTTTGGGGCTACAACCAGCCATAGGATATTAGGATTAAACTAAAATCTCTAGAAAAGAAACAAAACTAAAAGAAGATACAATTAATTGAGCCTCTAAAATCTAAGTCAAATTTACAACAGGTCAAGGAGAAATGTCTCCTAATAATCTCTTTTAAAGTTACTGAGGCAATAATAAAAATAAAGCTAGTTAAACTGAATCAGGACCAGAAGGAATTGGTTCATATCCGTCATGGCCTGATTCAACATTTCTGTCAGAAATGACCGGAATACACTTCAAGATTGCACCGGTGATTAAGCTTACAGATCCAATTAAAATACTATATAACCATAGGGGACCGCTTAACGGGACGGTATTTGCAAAATCCCCAAGAAATTCTATGAGAATTACTTGGAAAATCACTGTCGAAAGAATGATACCTAAGAAAATCCAGCTGTTGAACATCCCTTTGAAAATGTTAATCTTCTCTATCTCACGGCTGTTGATTTCGTTAAATACCTGTTGTATGGTTGCATTAGAATGGAGAAATAGCTTAGGTACCTCTGTCAGAAACTGAGTCTAGTTAGAGACCAAATTTCAGTGTATTCATTTACTTACCAGTATGTTGCTGCTTGAACTTACCTACCTAACACGATTTGCACATGCACACTTAATTATATGCGGAATCAAAATCATAAAGGTTCTTTCTTTCTTTTTTATAGGTAACTTTTTGTTCTTTTGATCTTTTGCTTATTAAAGCAAACTTTTATTGCATTGCTGAGTAATATGAGAGGTTAACAATATTTTCTTCATAAGAAATTCAGAACTGGAAACCTAATTTTTCTATTCTTTTATGTTAATCTTGTAATTTAACTTTTTATCTTAAAAAACATTGGATATGGTTTACCCCAAAAAAAAGAAAAGCTAACGTAGCAAACAAGGGTGTAATATGCAAATTATAATGTACCTGGCAAAAAACAAAACAGTTGAAGATAAATGTATTCAAAGTGTCATCAGCATCTGAACCGTTTATTCCCAGAAGGCTCTTTCCTGTGATGATCAGAACGCCGAGCACAATGAGCTGGTACATGCTCTGACCAATGATGTTGCGCCACATGGTCTTGGTGATAAAGTCGTCTAATTTCGAAACAGGTGGCCTTTTCATGAGTTCCTCATTCGGTGGTTCCGTGGCCAATGCCAATGCGCCTAGTGTGTCCATGATAAGGTTGACCCAGAGCAACTGCACTATTGTGAGTGGAGCACTTCCTGCGATTTAGATAAATTTCCAGACAAGTGAGGAACAAATGAGATTCTGAGTAGCATTTTAGTACAGAAAATTCTCAAGTTGGTATCTTGATGATTAACTTTTTAATATGTTGAGTGATTTTTTTCTTCAAGTTTCTATGAAAAAAGTTCGTGAAATATCTATTACTATGCATAGCGCATATTGGTACGTACTTTGGATCAGTATCTTTGTTTTCAACGTCCAAACAGTCGATCTGAACAGTCAAACATAATCTCCTTATGAAAATGTACTTGCAAACTAAATTTTGTATTTTTTAGAATTTTTTTACTAATTTTTATAAAGGTAAAAAATCACTACTTTTGAATGGTCTAGAATCTTTAGATCAAGTGAACTTTTAGCTACCTATCTAAAAGAATATTAAAAAAATTCTAAAAAATCTACAATATGATCTACAAGTACATTTTATGTTGAACAATGCATATCGACTATTTGAACTTTGTAAATGGAGATATTGATCTAAAGTACGAACAAATACTCGTTTTGCATAGTACCATATATAGCCTCACTTTTATTTTTAATTAAAACTGATCTGTGAATTTAGCTTATTGCAAAATACAATAATAGGTATGGTGTAAGGATCTCCTGTACCTGTTATTGAAGCAGAGACAAAGTTAACCACAAGAGCTACTACATTTACTGTGAGCTGAAACTGCACAAATTTCTGGATGTTTATATAAACCGATCGACCCCATTTAGCGAGGTTTATAATCGTTGTGAAATTGTCATCCATTATTATCACATCTGCATTCTCCTTTGCCACCTGCACATGTTCATGTCATTCAATTGAATAGGACATTCCTAGAGTAGTAATTAGGGGTGTCAACGGGTACGAAATGGGTCGGGTGGAAGCATTTTCATACGCTTACCCATTATGTTAACATAATAAATTTACCCTTACCCGTACCCAATAAAGTAAACGAATAAAAACCTTACCTGTACCCGTTTTATCAAATACAGTATGGATTGGGTAAACAGATAAAAGAGTGCTATTGAATAGATATATATAGGCCATGAATAAAACTATATCATATCATTCATCATCTCCATATAAATATATATCTATATATAATTTTATAATTTTTAATTTTATATAATTACCGGATAGGATAACGAGTAAGGAATAGTCTTTACCTGTACCCGATAAGCTAAAAGAAAAAAATCTTACCCATACCGGTCTTATCGAATATAGTACGGGTCGGGTAAATGGATAAAAGGGTGTCATTGACACCTCTAATAGTAATCTTGCGGTTAAATTTGATAACTGAATGAAGCTCCCAGGACAATGATAAAGTCACCGGTACAGTAAGCTGGTACATACCTCTGTACCAGCAATGCCCATGGCAAGCCCTATGTCGGCCTCGTGCAATGCAGGTGCATCGTTTGTGCCATCACCAGTAACTGCCACAACTTGGTCATGCATTTTCCTCAGATTTGTCACTAGTGTGTGTTTATCCAGAGGCAAAGATCTTGCCATCACCTAAACATTTATTTTACAGAAAAAGAGTTAAAAAGTACTCGGAATTTATGTACTAAAATCCATTTCTATTACAATAAAAGGAAACAACTGTGCCGTAAATTAGGTGTCACCAAATTACCTTAGCCAAATCTCTGTTTGATGGAAAACAAATACATAGATAAATTTAATCAAATCTACCATTTTGTAAAGTATAATTATTTGCATTTTGACTTGTCCTATCCCTTGCTTGGCTTGTGCTTACAATTGCGGTCATTTAAGTTACATATGTTTCCATTCTATAGAATTAAATATTTTCTTGACCAAAACAGAAGTAAAAATATAAGAAAATATTGATTTTTGTTGTTTTTACTTTGACTAAAATAAAAGCTAAACCCTAAAATAGTGGGTACCAAAGAAGTAAAGGATAAAATCATGAACCTGAATTTTGGGTATCAACTCCTTCATCTCCTCGGGACTTTTGTTACGAAACTCCGGTCCCTCTATCGCCAATCCGTCGGTAAAAATACCACACTCTTTCGCAATAGCCTTTGCCGTGTTAATATTATCTCCTGTTACCATTCTCACCATAATTCCTGCTTCTTGGCATGTTTTTACCGCCTCTTTAACCCCAGGCCTTACCGGGTCTTTAATCCCGAATAGTGCTATAAATGTATACCCGTCATTCGGAATTTCAATCTCTTCTCCTTTAATATCATTATCATTTTCTAAACTAATATCTTTATAAGCTACACAAAGGGTCCTTAATGCATCACATGCAAAAGCATCAATTACCTCTGATATCGTCTTTCTCTGTTCTTCAGTCATTTCTACGGAATTTCCTTCATTGTCGATTATTTTCTCGCACATTTGTAAAACAATTTCGGATGCTCCTTTGCAAAATGCATGTGCCTCCCCATTCGGTAAAGAAATTATAGTTGACATTTTCTTTTTATCCGAATTGAATGGCTCGACCTTTAGTTTCTTACATTCATTTGTTTTGATTTGAAAAGAGCTCTCCAATTCCATTGCAAATTCTAACAGTGCAGTTTCAGTTGGAGTACCCATTACAGTGTGTGTGCCATTTTTATTTCTCACCACTTCTGATGCTGAATTTTCAATAATACCCTCATGAAGTATATTAAATACATTATCTGAAACTGCTTCCTTCAAACTTTTCAATACATCTTTGCTTTGTACTGACTTGTTGATTTCGCACAACCACAGTTTATCTACTACCATATGGTTTGTTGTCAAAGTACCAGTTTTGTCAGTACAAATGCAACTTACCGACCCCATTGTTTCACACGCTGCTAAATGTCTGACGAGGGCTTTTTCTTCCATTAATCTTTGCATGGCAAATGCAAGACTCAGTGTAACTGCTAGTGGTAACCCCTCTGGTACCGCTACCACAACTATTGTTACCGCAATAGCAAAAAAATCCAAAATGGTTATGGCATCATTAATAGACCAGTGGGTTAGACTCGAGTGCGTCGCTTTACTGGCTATGAAGCGTCCCATCAACACTATAAATGTCACAATTGCGAAAACCAACCCAATCTTTCCTATAATTGTAGCCACACCATTCAATTTGACCTACACAATAGGATGGAGTTAGTTACAGGGTATTTTTAATCTGGGTAGAAATAGAAAATTGACAAGAATTATAAAGAAAAGTAAATGGAGCAAGTATTCTGATAAAACAACAGGTTTGGACATCTAAATGGTACAGCTAGGTAAAATTTATGATGAGTTCTTTTATAGTTTATGAGTTTGTTTAAAGATTATATCCTCAAGTATGGTCGTAACTGTGTTTCTGTAATCCTTTGAGATTGTATTGCTAACTAAAATGAGTGAGACTACGGTACTATGCATAGCGCACGTCGGTCCGTGCTATGGACCCACATCTCCATTTTCAAAGTTCAAACAATCGATCCAAACTGCTCAATATGATCTCCATACGATGATGTACTTGGATGCCAATTTTTATATTTTTTAGAATCTTATTACTATATTTTTAGATATGTAGAAAATCGATTGATCTAAAGATTCTGGACCATTCGAAAGTACGTAGTGATTTTCTAAATATCTAAAAAATAGTTTCCCAAGTATATTTTCATATGGAGATCATGTTGAGCGGTTTGGATCGACTATTTCAACTTTGAAAATGAAAATATGATCCATAGTAAGGACTGATGTGCGCTATGCATAGTACCATAGCTTCACTCAACTAAAATTATGAAACACTCTCCTTTTCTTAAAAACCTCGTTACAATTTTTTTTACCATAGTCCATTTTCTATACCGATATGCACGTGTCTGTGAATCAGATATGCATTCAACTAGTACTTGAGATTTAGTGTAATTATACTGAATTAGAACTTGAAATTTTCAACTATATTTCACCTGAAGTGGGGTCTCATCCTCCTCATCACTGCTAAGTGCCTCCATAATGTGTCCCCATTCAGTTCTCATGCCAACTGCTGTGACAAGCATCTTACCAGACCCATCTTGCACTTTAGTCCCTCCAAGCAAGAAAGGGTTCTTTTCGCAAATAGGCACCGGTTCACTTTCTCCTGACAAGCTAGACTCGTCAATTACTAAACTATAACCTGATACAAGCAACCCATCGGCCGGCACCTGATCACCAATTGACAAGTGCACTACATCTCCTACTACCAGTTCATATATCGACACCTTTTGCCGGCATCCGTCCCGATTCACTTGCATTGAAATTTTTTTCTTTTCTTTATCCAAATCTCTGAATTGCAATGATTGCCTATAATCACTTACTGCAGTTATAGTTACAACCAAAAAAATCGTCAAAATAATGCCGATTCCATCATAACAACCTTTCGGGAATCCTTCTTTCGCAAAACCGACTGTTACAGAGACCACAGCACAAATTATAAGAATTATCAGGGTTAGATCTTGAAATGCGTCCCAGAGAAATTGCCAGAAACTTCTCTGGGGCTTCTCTGCGTATTGGTTTCGGCCAAAGATGGCTTGCCGAATCTCAACTTCGCTTGTTTTGATGCCGTGTTGTAGGTTGACCCCTAGTTTATGTGAAATTCCTGAGATACCCCCATGCTTTGTCAGGCTGTCGATCTTGTGGTCCCGTGAGACAGAGGAAATTTCTTCTGGGCTGATTTGAAAACCAGCACTGATGACATCATCACTTAGGTGGTACTTCGGTTTACCAGCTGTTGAGATTTTAAATTTGAATGTCAATTTTGAAATTCAATTTGTGGAAATTAATGAGAACTTGATATCAAAGTTACAGTAAAAGATAATTTGAGATCTGACTGTGACAAGTATAATGCTGGTAATTACATTTCATAAGGTATACTGGTATACATGTTTGCTCTATTTATACATGGTGAAAAAATGTAACCAATAAAAGAATTAAAATTCAAGAGGTACCAAAATTATTAGGCACGTTGAATTAGTATTTCTAAATACTGTTAAAATCTGTAAACTGCAAATCAGTAAAAATATTCTGATTTGTAACCAGGGTGAGTAAAAGGAACTCTTTTTTTTCTCTCTTTTTAGTTTGAAAAAGGAAAACCTTTACCATCAATAAATGTCAGAGCTGCGGCCTTCGTTAAAATTGCGACTCGAAGTTTTTCCTGCATGGGAAAAAATAATTTTAATTATGTATCAAAAAGAAAATAGGAGAAGAGGTATAGATTGAGGAAGTTTTGTAGGACATAATTGCTAAATATCGCCGAGAGGGTACCCTGCGGTTTTCGGATTTTCTGCGATAACTATCAGTTTAATTTTGTATTGCTATACTTTTATTATCACAGAAAATCTGAAAACTACGATCGTTATTTTTCACGTGACTCGCTTTATACTTTACCAAATTTTTAATACATGAGTTATTCGATCAAGATAAATAAAGAGTGAGAAATAAATCGAACGGATAAATATAATTAATATGTCATAGTTAGAAAATTTAAAAACTTTACACTTTCTATGTTTTACAAAACATATGGTTGATACTTGATACTTCATATATACGTTAAAAGTTTTTATATTTAACCACTGGAGGGTTAATGTTTGATTATTGAGGTTAATACTTTGAAAGTTAAGGGTTAATGTTTGATTATTGAGGTTAACACTTTGAAAGTTAAGGGTTAATGTTTGATTATTGAGGTTAACACATTGAAAGTTAAGGGTTAATGTTTTCTGTTTTATTTTCCCTATTTTTTTTTTTTTTTAAAGCTGGCGAGTTTGGGCAAGCCCTTTCTAAACAAGCCAAGTCATTTTCTAAAATAAATCCCTCTTTTTTTATTTTCGCAAGTTATGATCAGAGTCTCAAAAAAAAGACAAAGGCACCCAGTACCAATTACGAATTGAACCCCAAACAGGTAAAATTAATCTGAATTTATGTCTTTATTTTTACACTCTTCTTTCTCTCCTGATAAAAGCATTCTTACATGATGAGTTAAATCCAAGTCATTGTTGCCTTTCTGAAACTATATATATATTTTTTGGTCTAGTATACTATTTTATCCATAGGTTAGTACTATATCTTTATGACCTTAATTTGATAACTAAACACATTTTATTAGTTTTGTTGTATATGTAGATACATGCTACACACGCAAACATACATACATACATTAGAAACTAAATTATTGCAAAAGCAGAAGATAAGAGTCAATCATATAAAATTATGCGAAATATAAGAGTCAATTTTACCGTAGCCATAGTATTTTACTTTAAATTACATAGAAAATTATGCACAAACACATACATTTTGAAAAAAAAATAAAGTTAATTGACCTCATTCATATACTCTAAATCCGCCTTTGGATATATATATGCATGAAGACATGTTGTATATATACCTGGGTCTCACGGCGCCTGGTCTTGACACGGGTGAGCTTGGCCTGGGTGGTGGAGCGTTGGTCGAGGTCGGGAATGTTGCGGAAGCGGCGACGTCGGTTTTTTACAACAGCACCTACAGCCTCCCTCCATCGCCGTTGCGCCTCCTCCGGGGGGTTCTTCCCTGCCACCTCAAAGTTCTTCATGATCGCCCCCGACTTCCTCCGGATGTACTCCGCCATTTTTATGTTATAATTTTGAGCAATTTTCTTGTCTAATTTTTAAAGATATTTTGATTTATAGGCAGGATGATAGTTGCTAGCTAGTTTCTAGGCGGAAAACAAGGTATGTCCTTTTATTTGGCCAAATTTAGCAGAGGATATTGTTGCACATGCATGCACGAGCAGTGTTTTTCTTTCCTTTTGTTTAATTTTTTCCGTTGATTTGAGGTGCATTCATTGCTTTTTAACAGAAATTTGTGTGTTCGCTTCTCTATGTTAAAGTATTATTTAGGATTGTAATAAATTAATTTTGACAATGAATTTAAACAAGGATTCGATGATAATAGTTATTAATTAATTCAGTAATTATAGTAATGACCGTTACTTAATTCTAATTTTGAAATTCAAAATGGTGGATGAGATAAATAACATGTAAATAATAAAGAGTCCGGCTCGTATGACACCCACTCCAAAATTATTAGATAGACTTCAAACAATGAAATCGAACTGTTCAAACCGATTTACTGTATGAGTGATGCGTTTACATACACAATTCTTATTTTTTTTTTTGAGTTATTTAGTACCAAGTCAAACGGTAAAAAATGTTGGAAAATGAATGCATTAAAATTAACTTAAAAACTTTCATATTTGACCACTTGACTTGATAATAAATAAATTCGAAAAAAGAAGAGGGTTCAATTGCCTCCATTTTTTATTCCTCCATCGATCGTGCCTCCATTTTTAAAACGTTAATAACTCAAAATTGTAATCATAAACGTTAAAATAAAACCATTATATGTGATCTATATTATTTTCTCTATGTGCTCATAAAATATTATCTCATTTCAATTTTATTTTTATGTAAATCAATAAGTTGAAAAATCAATGTCTAGAAATTATCCACATTAGTACAATTTTACAAATTCTTGATTACAATCAAAAGAAAGTTGAAATGTCATAATTTCTTACACGTGCATAGATAAAATGATGTAGATCATACTCCAACGATTTTATTTTGATTTTTAATTTTTAATTTTTGAGTTATTAAAGTTTTTAAAAATAGAGGCATGATGAAAGCAAAAAAAATGAAGATATTTGGTGATGTTTTTAATTCAGGCAATGCAATCTTAATTTGTAACTTTTTGGTTTAAAATATAATATTGTCCTTTATTTTTGAAAGAATCTTGATAGAAAATTATAATATTGTCAGGGGCCATTTTGTTCCCTGACCTTTTAAAAAAAATACATTATGGTCAACATAGCCATTAAAGCATTAAACCCATCACTGTTAGAGCATCCCCTTAATTGTTATTATAAGGAAAAAAAATGGCGAAATAAGGAAGTAAAATCAGGGCGGATTTTAAAAAAAAAATCCGATCCTGATATCCCTTTAATTGTTATCATATTAAGTTATTAACTATTAGAGCAACCTAGGCTCCTAGCTAATAAACCCCATTTCACACTTCATAACAATCGTAAAATACATTCTCCGTATATCAGTCCAGCGGTGTCTATTTTTTTGTGTTTAAATAATATTTATTGCGCCATAGCGGAACGGCTGAAAAAACGCTATAGCGCGCTATTTTGAACCTTATCATGGACTGCACGACAATAGCATCATAGCTTCTATGGTCAAAAAACGCTATAGCGCGCTATTTAGAACCTTGATTTCACATATCTCCATTTCTTACAAGAACATTATTTTTCTAATAAAAAATTCTGAATGTATGTATTTTTTTTAATATTTTTTACATGTAAAACTCTAAATTTATTTAGACACGTACTCGCTACATGTAAATTGTATCATATTTCCGATTGGTCCTAATTTTTTCTATTTTAGAAATGTCATTTAAGATTTTTTATTTGATTGATAATTAATTGGTCATGTATGTCTTCATTTCTTTTCATTTTATATTTTTTAAAAAATATTATTTGTCATTTAATATGTTATTTTATATAAGAATTTTGTATGAAAATATGACAAAAAATTCAAAAAACATATATGTCATTTAGACTAATTTTTTTTTTATGAAAATATATTATTTTGTATGAGATTATTTTATTCTATTATAATATGTCCCGTTGAAATGCAAGAAAACAACACTAGTTTTTAAACTATATGACTTATTTCCAGGTACCATTCTGTCCCTTGCTGGATTGGGTTAGATCCACATCTGAAAAAGAAAAAGCTTGATGCACAAACACACACGTAATGCAGATGGAGGAAGAAAATAAATTTGTTCTATCTATTGTTTTTTTTTTTAACGACCAATTTGAGTTGTTGAATGTGATCTAAGTATTGAAATTTTATTATAAAAAAAATGTACTTTTCAGATTCTTTTTGCTAGTTTTTAGATTGAAAAAAAAACCATCCAATGTTGACATTTCATAATTTTGTAGGTCAAGGGATTTTCTTACTATCTTAAAACTAGTAAAAAAGAAATTTTGAAAAGAAAATTAGAGGTTAAGTCAACTAACTATGGAATATTTACAAGGATCATTCGGTCGTATTTTAAATAATTGAGTTAACTAATTTATAAATAAATTTTATCATTGAATTTTCCTTTGAATTTTAAAAATAGTTAACGTTTAACTAAATACAAAATTCGGAGAAACAAATTGTGCCGCTCTTGACTGAAACACGGACTATCACACCGCAATGCCACAAGTAATCCATTTCCTTCCAAATATCATCAGGATATGACAAGAAACGGAACCGCATCCTTTTCTGTGCAGTGAAGTAGGAAACCAAACAGGAGAGAAGTGAAAGGAGCCGTAGAGAGAGACAGAGCGAGAGAGAACTTTGGCAGCCCCTGCCAAAGGTTTCTAAAAAATAAAAAGAGAGATAAAGAGGAGAAAGGAGGTTAGTTTTGTCTCCTATTGAATTGCTGTTGTTATGGTTCTTTAATTGTGTTTAACGGGTTGTGTGTGCAAGGTGTTCGACGAAATGCCATGCAGAGTGTTTGGCCAGCTTAGTAAGAACAGAAATCTTATTTAATTTGCAGTTTGCTTTCCTTGGTTCTTAATCAAAACCTTCATCTGAAGTCTTATTTTCTCCTTCATTCTTTAGTATAATCCTGCATTGATAAGGCCTACTTCCACCAGTGACAACTCTTTAAACGTCTTTTGTATTTCAAAGTATAAAAAAAAAAATCACATTTACTTTCTTTTTTGTATCACATGGATAATTTTTTGATGGTTTCTTCCAAAGGCAATTTTGTACAATTTGATGAACAAATGCTCTCTTATAAACAGCAGTAGAAATCAAAGTTGTGGATCGGGTTGACTGGTGAAGGTGAGCAACTTGCTCCACTGTTAATCTTCCTTCCTGTTTCAGTGGTAAGATCACTTCTCTTGTCCTTTATTTCTAAGTTTGGTGACATGGATTCCACTTACCATATCATACCGATACCATTCTAGCTAATAAGTACCAGTGACACATACATTGTAAATTTTGAATTACACATACTTTTAAACTTTTAAAATCTGAATTCAGGTTAAGAAAACCAGCAAGATAAGAAGTTGCATGCATTGTACACAAGGATTTGCATAGCGGGTGCAGATACAAAAATGACCGGGTCCGAGTCCGTGTCACTCTTGAAGAAATGGTTCATACCGGCCTCTTGTGCATTCAATACCATCCAGCACACAGCAAAGGAATAAAATAAAAAATTACAATTAGATTTGATGGCTTTTTCTCCTTGTCCCCAAGTTCAAGCGAATCCTTTATCCCGGACATTGCCAGTATTCCCGATCAACTTCAATTCCAATTTCAATTCTTGTCGGGGTTGGTGTTTTCATTGGTGTAAAAGTAAAAGCCGAGAAGTTCCAATCAGTTTAATTGTAGCATCAGTGTCAGCGGGCCCTCCTTCGCAATCCTTATCTGAATCCCTTGACTCAGATGCCATATTCAAAATCAGAGACAAGTTTAATAATCACGATGATAGTTATAATAATGTAAAGGAGGAGAAGAAGAAGAGGAAGCAAAAACTCCGACCAGGCTTTAATGATGTAACCCTGCAGAGGTGGTCCCGTCACTCCACTTCTCAGCGCCGCTCCTTTCCCTGGCAGACTCAGCGTCATAGCAACAATTTCGATTTCCCCAATTTGGGAGATAAGCCCCAAACCCAGCCTGAGATTGCATTTGGTGAAGATACGAGTTATACTGCACTTGCATCCTTATCACAAAATCTGACCAATTCTTGCAATGAGACGGAGGCTGATTCTCATCCCCAGCAAACTTCTCTCCCAAGCGAAAGCACTCGTCAATTTCGGACAGTAGGGTTTGATAAAACTTTACCCAGTAAACCTACAGCTGCCAAGAGCTCGATTCCCCTAAGAAATAGTGCTACTGCCAGTGTTACCCCTTTGGCCACTTCTCGCAACGAGACAGAGGCTGTTTCTCATCCCCAGCAAACTTTTCTCCCAAAGAATAGTGCTAGTGCCAGTGTTACCCCTTTGGTTAAATCAATACCTATTATAACCTCTGACAGTTCCTTTGCCAAGACAACAGTGAGTCTCCCATGGGTGAGGGAAAGAAAGATGACTACTGATACCGGTGACCTAAATCAAAACAAGTTGCGTAAAAAAAGAAGCCACACTGAGCTGGCAGAGCGGACCCTACCCGAACTGGAGTTGCAGAGGCTAAGAGATGCTGCTCTTAGGATGAAAGAGAGGATGAAAGTGGGGCCCGCTGGGGTTACCGAGGCTGTCGTTCAAGCCATTCATGATAAGTGGAAGGAACAGGAAGTTGTCAAACTGCGGTTTGAAGGACCTCCTTCTCTGCGTATGACGAGAACTCATCAAATATTAGAGGTTTATAAACTGTTATGATGCCTTTTTTTTATTCTTTTTTGTGGTGATTTATTGTGTTACTTGCACTAGTAGAGTGCTTTGCAATGTTCAAAGTCCAAACAGTCGATCCGAACCGTTCAACATGATCTTCATATGAAAATGTACTTGGAGATCAAATTTTACATTCTTAGAATTTTATTACTATTTTTTAAATAAGTATAAAATCACCTAATTTAAAAATTCTGGACAATCCAAAAGTACTGATATTCAACCTATCTATAAAAATAGGAACAAAATATTTAAAAAAAATATATAATGCGATCTCCAACTACATTTTCATATGGAAATCATGTTGAGCGGTCCAGATGGACTGTTTTAACTTTTAAAATGGAGATATGAATCCATAGTACGGGTCGATCCGTGCTATGCAAAGTACCATAGCCTCACTCCTAGTTTACCTGTGTGTTGTTACCTCTTTATTTAGTTAACATCTAATAACTGTGCTTTTATCCCCCCCAAAAAAAAGGAAAAATATATAAACAATTCAATTGAACTGCGGTTGCTATTAATTTTCCCAGGACAAGACAGGTGGCTTAGTGATATGGAGGTCCGGCAGGTCTATCATGTTATACAGAGGAATGGGTTATGAGTTCCCTTGTGTGAAGTCATATGCTACTTCCAAAACTATCCCTAGTGACCCGAAGCCGTCTTTTGGGGGTTACGATTGGAGTCATGAATCAACATCTGGAGCAGATGCAAATGCCACTGAGAGGTTGCTAGATGAGCTGGGCCCTAGATACAAAGACTGGTCCGGGTATGGCCCCATTCCGGTGGATGCTGATTTGTTACCGGGTCGTGTACCTGGTTACAAACCGCCATATCGGATGTTGCCATACAAGACAAGGAACAAACTGAGGAATTTCGAGATGACTGAACTCCGCCGACTTGCCAGAAGCATAGCACCTCATTTTGCTCTAGGTATCATGCTATTTGTTGAAATTTCAACATGTTCATTTTGTATAACAAGTGTTAGTTGGTATCCGATGATTGGATAATGATACAATCAAATTAAAAACAGGTAGAAATAGGGAGCATCAAGGACTAGCAGCTGCAATAGTGAAGTTGTGGGAGAAGAGTGCTATTGCTAAGATTGCTATCAAGCGGGGCGTGCCGGTTACTTGTAATGAGATAATGGCCGAAGAAATCAAGGTCTTCTTTTCAGTGTTCTTTTCTTATCCTACCTTTAATTTCGCTAGCGTATTTCACGTTTTATGTGATTCCTTCTTGTTTCCCCTAAATGGACTTGAATTAAAGAAGAGTGAGGCTATGGTACTATGCATAACGCGGTTTGGTCCGTACTATGGATCAATATCTTCGTTTTCAAAGTTCAAACGGTCAATCTAAACCATTCAATATGATCTCCATATGAAAATGTATTAGCAGACTAAATTTTATATTTTTATAATGTTTTACTATTTTTTGGATATCTAGAAAACCACTACTTTTGAATAGTCTACAATCTTTAGATCTAGTAATTTTCTACCTATCTAAAAAATAATAAACAAATTCTAAAAAATATAAAATTTGATCTACAAGTACATTTTAATATGGAGATCATGTTGAATGGTTTAGATCGACTGTTTAGACTTTGAAAATAGGGATGTTGATCCATAGTACGGACCAATTTGTGCTACGTATAGTAACATAGCCTCACCCCTAAAAGAATTAAGAAAAAATAACCGTGTGATGCAACATGCAGCAATTGACAGGAGGGACGCTAATGTCAAGGAACAAAGAGTACCTAGTTTTCTACAGAGGCAATGACTTCCTGTCCCCATCTGTCAGAGATGCTTTAGTAGACAAGCAGCAACAGGCAGTGATTACACAGGAAGAAGAAGAACTGTCCCGGCAAAAGGCACTCGACTTGTTGTCCTCTAACAGTAGATCCGTTAAGGGGCATTTGGTTGCGGGCACACTGGCAGAGACAACGGAGGCCTTATCAAAGTGGGGCCACAACCAGCATTTGATAAGCGAAGAGGAAAGAGAAGCGATGAGGAGAGACTTGGCTGTGTCTAAACATGCCTCTCTTGTTCGCCTCTTCCAGAAAAAGCTTTATCTTGTGAGTTCTCTTTGCCACTAGGGGTGTTCATTGGGTCTGGTTTATTTGGTTTTCAACCCAGCTTAAAAAGTTTGGACTAAATGGTTCAGTTTTTCGGTTTAAATGGATCGGTTCGGTAATTAGTTCGGTTTTTTATATTTGGTTCAATTTAGATTTTTCAAAACCGAAAAGACTGAACATGTCAACAACTTGTAGATATAATTCATATTTATTTTATGATTATTAAATGTATTTGTGTATATATTGAGTTTTGACCTTTTTAATTTTAACTCTCTTATTTCGGTTCAACCAAACAAACCGAAATTTATTGTGGTTATTTTGGTTCGGTTGTTATTGGGTCGACAAGTTTAATTCGGTTTGGTTTGGATATGTTTTTTGAAAACCAAATAAAATTTTGGTTTTACTATTTTAATTTGGTTTTAACCAAACCGACCCAATGAACACCCCTATTTGCCACCCTCGGCACCTCTCTATACGCTTATAGGATAACACAGTCCCAAGACAATTTTTGAGTTGTGACACTTTGCGCTTTTATCTTATCAGGCAAAGAGGAAATTTGCAAAAGCAGATAGAGCGTTGGCCAAAGTTCAAGAGGCCCTTGTTCCTGCAGAGCTTCCAACTGATTTAGAGACTGTTACAGATGACGAGAGAGCCAAGTTTCGCTCAATCGGTCTTAAAATGAAAGCCTTTCATTTGCTTGGTATGTTATTTCCTGTAAAAACCTCAAATTTATAGCACTTAATAACTAATTCAGTAGTAATAAAATGTGATGGTGATGATTTCATATGATCGAACATGATTTTTGGTTCTGATATTTCAATATCTTTGTTCGGTCTGGGGCAACACATGAGATTAATAGGATCAGTGAGGCTATGGTACTATGCATAGCGCACATTGGTTCGTACTTTGGATCAGTATCTTCATTTTCGAAGTTAAAACAGTCAATCCGACCCGTTAAACATGATCTCCATATGAAAATGTACTTGCAGATTAAATTTTATATTTTTTAGAATTTTTTTACTATTTTTTTAGATAGGTAGAAAATCAGTACTTTTGAATGGTTGAGAATCTTTAGATCAATGATTTTCTACCTATCTAAAAAAATAGTAAAAAAATTCTAAAAATTGTAAAGTTTGATCTACAATTACATTTTCATATGGTGATCATGTTGAACGGTTCAGATCGACAATTTTGACTTTGTATATTGATCCATAGTACGGACCAATGTGTACTATGCATAGTACCATAGCCTCACTCTAAATAGGATACTGAAGTTAGCTTGATTTAACTGTACGACATGTATAAAACAAACAATTTTTTTTTTATTTTTACATTCGGTATATACGTGTTATTGCAGGGAGAAGGGAGGTTTTTGATGGGACAGTACAAAACATACATTTGAGCTGGAAACACAGAGAGTTGGTTAAAATTATTGTGAAAAGAAAAAACTTTGCACAAGTGAAGCACATTGCTATCTCTCTTGAGGCAGAGAGTGGGGGTGTTTTGATCTCACTTGATAAGACAACAAAAGGTTACGCGATCATCCTTTACCGTGGTAAGAACTACCGTAGGCCCCATATTGTCAGGCCCAAGAATCTTCTCACCAGGCGGCAAGCTTTGGCACGCTCTATTGAGCTCCAGAGACGTGAGGTAGAATAAATAATAAAATTATAATAATCATAATAGTAATAATAATAATATTAATAATATTAATAATAGTAATAACGGTAAACAACAAGTTGTGCTTGTACTTGTGCCCCAATTTTTTTCCAAAAAAAAAAATAAGGTTACTTGTGCTCTCTTGTTTTTTTTTTTCTTTCTTTTTGCATTCGATAAACCCTGGATGTCAAATTTGTTTCGGGGAAGAATGCGAAATGAAATGACAACCAAGATTACTGTATTCATATATTTTTTCAATTTCTGATTCATATTTACATCTCAAAATTCCTTCCGGGGATTGAATTGTCAGGCACTGAAGCATCATATGTATGAACTGCAACACAAAATTCAGACAATGAAAGATCAGCTAGTATGGATTTCTTTCTTTTTCTTTCTTAATTTGTTTTGTATATTTCACTTTTTATTACCTTGTCGGAAATTTCTCTGATTTATTACCTATAAACGGAGAAATGTTCTCTGCAGGAGCAAATGAGGGCAGGTCCAGAAACAAAGGGAAATCACCTTTCGCAAGAACACGATGCTTACTTATCAGATGAAAGTGATGATGACTTTGATGTATGTCTTGATATGCATTTGATAATTTGTTTATTTACTGATGGAAACTTAAATGTAATATTTTGTGAGTGAGGCTATGGTGCTATGCATAGCACCAATGGCTAGTGTACTACGGCTCAATATGGTACTTTTTAAAATCCTAACGGTCGATCCGACCGTTCAATGTGATATCCATATGAATATGTACTTGCAAACTAAATTTTATATTTTTTCGAATTTTTTTACTATTTTTTTAGATAGGTAGAAAAATCAGTGTTTTTTGAAAATTCTGGACCATCAAAATTCTACCTATCTGAAAAAATAGTAAAAAAATTCGAAAAAATATAAAATTTAGTTTGCAAGTACATATTCACATGGTTATCACATTGAACGGTCGGATCGACCATTAGGATTTTAAAAAGTACCATATTGAGCCGTAGTACACTAGCCATCCATGCTATGCATAGCACCATAGCCTCACTCATATTTTGTTCTGATAGAATTTTTTTTTTTTTGCTCTCTGATAGAAAATTATTTTGTTATTGCAGGACGAAGGAGAAGAGGCCTACCTTAAAACATATGTCAGCGAAGATGATGATTCTTAAAATATGACAGTGATAGTTATGGCGATGATCAGATCACAGCTAAGCATGATTGGATGCACCAAGTGAAATGATGTGATACATTTTTGTAATTGCCCAACTATGTTGAATGTATATATTAGTTTTGCAGTTCCAATTTTACATGTACCACTCGTTTTACTGTAGCTAGTCATGTGGACAACTGATAGTCATCAGTCATCATTCGGAGAGAGTAAAATAGTAACCAGTTTGTGTCACATAATTCCTATGTATTCTTTTTTTTTTTTTTTTTTTTTTTTGGGTCTCTGTATTCATTGCATCATTGTTTATGTTATATACAATTTAAAGGTTATACAAAGCGTCAATATGCAAGCTAAAAATGAAAAAGAAAAAGAGTAAGAAAGATGCAATATAATAATATTGAGTCTTTGACACGTGAATCCCTCATTGACACGTGGGTCCCTCTTCAGTCCAATATCACTGTTCTCCCATTTCTCCTCTCTTCGCTGAAATCACTTTCTCGTCTTCTCTGTTGATTTTTCTCCTCCCCTTCTTCCTCTCCTTTTCCTCTCTCTCCGCCGACCTTCTCCTTCCCTTCTCCTTCTCTACTCATCTCCCTACCAGCGTCAATGCAATCACCAATAAGGTAATGAACTAATTTTTTATCTGTAACTACCTTTAAAATTAGCGAAGTTGCTTCCATAATTTCTTTTAGTAATTCAATGAATAAGGTAATGGGGGCACACTGGGGTTAATTGAAGTTAAATTGGTTGTAATTGAGTCTCCTTTAGGTTTATAATAAATAAGGTGTTTGTACTTGTACCACTTCTATTCATTAAAGAAACAATTTATGAGGTATGGATGCACAAATTAATATTTTATTGTCCAAATTCATACAAATGACTAAATTTTTTTGGCATGCTAATTTACTGGTCCCCACAAATGTTAATTTGTTACAGAAACTACCAGACCTCCGATTCAGCATAAGCCTCAATGTTGCAAAAGTTTGCTTCAAGTTAACACAGATGTGCAATTATTTTAGTACTGACCTCTACTTCAAATGTTAACTCAAAGAGTTATTTAAGTTTACTTACCTATACTTCAATTTGTGCTCTATTGACCAAAAAAAGACCAGTGTTTTCATTTTTGAGGTACCTGCAAGCGACACCCAACTGATAGGTTGTCGGGACGGAACAGTTGTATACGTTAAATCTTGACAATTTTGCCCCCACTTTGATGAGTTTTGGGTTTTTAGTAACTTTAACTGAACTACGTACATCCATTAAATGTTTGGTTTCATGCTTAATTAAGATAACAATGTCTTTTGCAGCTGATATCATATTTCAGAAAAGGTTAGTACATTGGTGCCTTTCTTAATTTATCTTCAATAGCATATGCTTATTTTTTGGTGATATTACTATCAGCAGTGGATCTGATGTATGTGGGGCTCATATAGTTCCCTGTGTACGTTGAGCTACAAGTTCTTTGCCAAGTTGCCGCCTCAGGAATACATGTTGCATTTCGTTGAACCGGATCTTTATATAGCCCTGACTAATCAAAGTACTAAATATGCGTGTTTGAAGTTAGATTATGAATATCTACCTGAAAATCTTGCCTTTATGAAAGTACGCTGTTATTTACAAATCATTAGTTCTAGAAAAACCAATGCCTTCTCAGGTTTACCTTTCTTGCACAGCCAAGCTATAGATAAGAGTGTTGTAAGCCACAGCAATGGGCTTGCCCTTCTGAAATCATATTATCAAGAAAATCCAATACCCCTCACTTTCACCTTTCTTGCACAGCTCATTTATAAGTCGACATTAGGCTCTTGCCCTTTGAATGGACAGCCCATTTGTTAATAGTGTTGTAGGTCATGACATTAGACTTATGCCCTTTGGAAATCATGTCATCTAGAAAAACCAATGCCTTCTCAATTTCACCTTGCTTGCACAGCTGATTTATAAGAGTGTTGTAGGTTACGAGATGATTCTTTGCAGTCTAATCTGATCAGATTGTCAATATATTAAATGTCATTGAATTGGAAACGGTTTCTGGAACTTTAATTTCAATCTACTACCTTGATCTAAAGGAAATACAGAATCTGAATAGACAAACCATAGGTAGTAAAATTTTTGGTATTTGGCATTGTAATTGGAATAATTTTTTCTTCTTTTGACTATAAGCAAAAGTATTTTTAGCCAAACCCTTGGTTATTGTAGTATGTACTGGTACCTGCAGATCTTACTCTATATTTTATGAATTGACAATTGGCAGATATTAAGTCAACAACCAACTTAATAGTACTCACACCTTTAGACCATGAATATTGACATATGCAGCATTAGTCATTGTTTTTTTAAAACTAATTTTCCTTTAATGTACAGGTCGTGAGGTAGTGTAGTTTTTGAATCCGTATATTGAACCCATCAAAGACCAAGCAAGTTGAAGGTACATTTTTCTAAAATAAATTGCAGGTTATTGTTCAATACAATCTATTTTACATTAAAACTATGTTTAGAGTTTAGAAATATAGGGACAAAATGGTACACACATCTAATACTTGCAGGTGTACAGTTCTTGTTATTTCCTGTATAGCTATTTAATGTTTATATATAGTTTTTGTTCTACCTTTGCACTGTATCAACTATTGATCTATATACTTTTTTTATCTAGTTACCTCATAAGGTTCCCATCCATGGCATCTCCAATCCTTCCCCTGCCTTCCTCCCACCCCTGTATCCACCTCAATTCCCCCACTCTCCACACCCTTCTCTCCCCTCACCTCCTAATCCCTCACTTCCTCACCTCCCTTCCCGCCTTCTCCGTTTCCATCCACTCCCCTCCTCGCCTCTCCTACACACTTCCGTCCCCTTCCTCCTCCCCTTCTAATGCGCTCCTCCTCATGCCCTGCTGGTCAACTGATCCCTGCCTCCCCTACCTCTCTGTCAAGACCGTCACTGTGTTCCCCTCTAATTCATCCCTCCTCCATCCCCTTCCAGGCATCCATGCCACAGTTTCCCTTTTCCACTCCTTGACTGGTTCTCCCCTGGCCTCTCTGGATGGCACCTCTCTTACTTTTCTCCGCACCTCAGCTATCTCTGCCCTCGCCTCCTCCCTACTCTCCCTCCCCTCCCCTCAAATCCTACTAATCATCGGCTCCGGTGGTCTCTCTCCCTACCTCATCTCTGCTCATCGCACTGCCCGTCCTTCCATCAACCGCATTTTCATCTGGAACCGAACGGCCTCCAAAGCATTAGACCTCATTCATGAACTCCGTAAGAAAGAACCTGACTCTTCTACTGTTACCTTTGACTACGCTGAGAAATTAGATGAAGTGATTGGGTTGGCAGATATAGTGTGTTGTGCGACCAGTTCGTCCAGCCCAATTGTGAAAGGGAGGTTACTTAAGCCGGGTGCACACCTGGATTTGGTAGGTGCATTCACACCGACAATGAAAGAGTGTGATGATGAAGCGTTGTTGAGAGGTAGAGTGTTTGTCGATTTTGAAGTTGCAATGGATGAGGCAGGAGAGTTGGTCGGGGCATTAGAGAGAGGGGTTTTGAGAAGGGAAGATGTTGCAGGTACATTGACTGAATTGGCTGGGGGTAAAAAGGAAGGGAGAAAGGGTGACAATGAAGTGACTGTTTTTAAGTCTGTTGGGACTGCAGTGGTTGATCTCTTGGCTGCGCAATTGGCATATGAGAGTTATATCAAACAATGAATTTGCCTCTCAAATTTTGGCATTGTGTAAAGATATTAAGTTGCATTGAAATTTGACTAGGCTTTATTGTTACCTCTGGTTGTGCTTTCAACCATGCTTAAAGAATGTTGCAGCAATGGTTTCCCAGCACTTCTTGTATATTATAATTATTGTCAAAATAGTATGTACTCTTTTGGGTGTGAAATTTACAATATTAAAGAGAATAATCAGAAATGAAAATGATTCCAATCAACTTTAAGTGGATTAACTGGGTATGGAGCAAGGAAAAACTGTTAGAGAACAAATAGGGTACAAGATGCCTGTTAGCGCTGGAACAATGAACAATGCAGTAACATTTTGATTATGAAACTTGCTTGCAATCTATTTTGCTCATTTATTTTTAACTTTGGTTACTCTTTTTTGTGGCAACAAATCCTAGTGTTTTGAAAGCCTGTTCATGATTCCTGGATGGTTTTGGGGCACCCATAGATTTACTATAATCGTTGTTAACTTGTTATTGACTAATATTAAAAAAAAAACATTGGAATATATTCCTACCAACTTAAAACTCCAAATAAAGTAAAAGATTGCAACAATATGGTATTTAGAAAACAAGCAATGTAGCTAGTTACTGGACAATATTAGTTACTGGTACCAACCCATTATATCATCAGAAACACCCTGAGATACAAAGAAGCCCCAAATCCCCAATAAAGCCGAACTTCTAAAAAAACATCGAATCGTCCTACTACTACCTTAGATACACATGGCATACATGGGAAAGGGGGCATTCGGAGCCGTTTGATTCACATCAAGATTCACACACCCCTTTTAGATTCACAGACATAATTTAATATAAAATCAAATCTTAATGTGGATCGAATGGCTCTTACTGGGCATCGGACCAAATTTGGTATGATGCCCATCGAACCGCATTTCCTTTTATAATGTAAAGGTGTGATTATAAAAAACAAGACCTCTCATCAAGCTATCCATAATTGACAAGCAACATGAATTATCAGTACCATAAAAAAAGCACAAATTATTCCAAAGAAAGTTTTTTTTTTTTGGAAAATATATTCCAAAGAAAGAATGAAAATATACTTAAAATAACTGTTACAGCAAAAATGTCAAAGACTCAACTGTTGCAAAACTCTTGCAATCCAAAACATGTGTAACAACACTACCCGTCAAGCATCGACAATTGCATCAGAAGACTTAACCACCTTTCCATCATCAAATTTCTTTCCAGATTTGTTAACCCGTTTAATTTTATCAGATGCTCTATCAGCCTGAGAGACGATCTTAGAGACAGAGAAGCCGGGTTCCTCGAAAACTGCAGCCCTGGTATGTATGAGAGAGCTTCTAGAAAGAACCTCTACTCCATCGTATGTCCATAGACCTAACACGGCTTCTCCTCTAAGGCTGATGCCAAACCAGCCGAGACCCGACACAGCAATGTCCACACAGTTGGAATCCCAGCTGTTGCCACAAACTTTGAACTCTTTCCTGACCCATTTGCCAAGCTCCTTTACTCGGTCCTTCCCTATTGGAGGCTGCATTAATTGGTAAAAGAAAAATAATTAATTTGTAGGCTGCATTAATTTGTATAAGAGAAGAAACAAAATTAATGACTAATTAGTTGAGTGTGAACCTGTAACTGCAACCCGAAGTGGTTTTGAAACAAAGAGGGAGCGTGTTGGGTCTGACCCATGTGGAGTGGGAGGAGAGATGATGCCCAAACTGTCACATACGCGGACCCCACCGTCAGTTCCTCTATATCCATTCTAACCAGTCCTCCAGCATGTATGGATTGCCCCACCTTTTACTTGGCCAAATCAATTACTTTCTATTAGTCTGTGTAGTTAATCCAACTCATCCAAAAGTACTTTTTTTTTTGCTTTTCTTTTATTTATTTATTTAATGAACGCAGCATTTATATTCCAAAAACAATTACTATGTTTCAATTGGCAGTAAAGGAATCTAGGACCAATATTGAACCATAAAATCTCAACTGTACATGTATCCATGTCCCAAGGAGCCAAAATGAAGTGGTGGATCACTTGGCAAAATTGGGTCGGATTAAAGGCTGGAATTGTGTGGGTCACACCTTCCCTATGTTTAAATTAATGTAATTACTGACGGGGTTAGAGGATAGGGTGCTACCAGATCAGTTTTATTCTAATACCTTGTGCTTTTTCATGTTTTTACAACATATCTTTCAATAGGAGGTTCTGTACCAGTAGGTGACTGTTTTACTGGTACTCAATTTTGTATTGTTCCTACGGGTTTTTGAAAAGCAAAAAAAAAAAAAAAACTCAACCATACAAATATTCCATGAATGATCAAACTCCAGAAGTGCTGAGTTATACAAATCAACAGCAAATAATATGCCAGTGTGAACTAATACAACTATTAGTTTGTTAATAGTTGCAATTTGCAATTTCATCCAGAACCTTATTAATATGCCCCAGACTACATCCCTATGCCTAAGCAATAACTCCTTTCATGACCAAACCATATATGTAAAACTAAAAATGCAGGTGTCTACTTACCTTTACACGGTAAGTGCGAGGACGGAGAGGCTTGGTGATTTGCACTAGCTTCTGCTCATCCCGGTTGAGGCGGGTTGTGATCTGACTCGGATTCAGTATCCCGGGTGTATCATACAGCTTGGCTCTGCCCTCTAGCACCCCATCCACTTTCATTACCCCCAGTGTGGTCCCCGGCACCGGCGACTCTGTCAGCCGGGTTCCATCACCTGCTGCAGGGCCCCACTGGGCCATGGCATTAATCAAGGTGGATTTACCGACATTCTGTGATCCCACGGCCCACACATTACCCCTGGGCCCAGTCAGGCTGTGCACTCGGTCCAGGAGTTCTCTGACGCCCCAATTGCGCATGGCACTGGTGACCTGGATACCAGCGAGGGGAGCAGTGAGGCCCCCATCACGGGCCCTGCTACGGGCCCACTCCTCCAGGTGGCCAGGGGGCAGCCTGGGCAGGAGGTCAGCCCGGGACACAACGAGCAAGGGACGGGGCAAATTGGAGGGCTTGCCTTGCTTCCAGGCTTCAGCATGGGAGTCATGGGAGGCGGAGATGAGTCGGGCGAGGCCTCTGGGAAAGGACCCATCAAAGTCAGAGGCATCAGCAAGGAGGAGGAGGAGGGAGGGGGCACCGCAGGGGGAAGCGAGACGAGGGGCAACAGAAGCCTGGAAATCAAATTCCGGTAGAAGGCGATCAGCGGAGGGGTTCTTGACACGGCCGTAGTGGCGGAGGGAGTGGCAGCGAGCGCAAACCACCGGCTTCTTTACTTTGATCTCAGACTCAACCTCAGGTTCAGGTTCAGGTTCAGGCTGGAAGGAATGAGTTGAGAGGTTGCCGGATTTGAAAGTACTGGAGAGGAAGGGGAATGAGTTTGATAAGGAGGTGGAGGAGGTAGAAGAGGGGAGGGTGAAGTAGCCGGGGAGAGAAGGGGAATCGGACTGCATGTGGACCCCACACCCGGGGCATAGACAAGGAGGCGGAGATGTGTCAGATGGAGGAGCAGAGGAGAAACGGCGGAGGAAGGCGGGAGAGGAGGAGAGGTGCCTCCGCCCCCGCCAGTGGCGCGCAAGAAGAGATGTATATGAAACCATGGTGTCTACTTTCATGTCGTTCGATTAGTTACTATCTCAGCCTTGCTTCGCTCTACGAATGCAACTGGTTTATGGAATTATGGTGATGGTATTTTCGTGCTACTTTACTGATCATGCAATGCAAAGCATGCACGAGAGGTGTTCGAGATGGGTAGCCAAGGGCGGCGAGAGGGAGTATCAGTATATTGACAAAAAAAATGAATTAAGGAAAGGTTGTTGGGTTGGGCTTTAGCTTTACTGGGCTATCTTACAAACAAATCTCTGTTTTGCCATCTCTCAGAATTATTAGTTATCGAGTATTTAGTATTCTGCAGCTAGGGGTGCAAACGGATCGGATACAGATTGGATAGTGCTAAAATTATATTCATATCCGTTTTTATTTTTTAGATACGGATACGGATATGAATCAGATAGTGGTAAAACTATATTTGTTTTTGTTTTTATTATTCGGATACGGATACGAATACGGATACGGATATCAGCTTTTTATAATAGTGAATAATTTTTTTTTATAATATATAATAAATTATATATATACTATTTTGATATGAATAATTAAATATTTAAAATCATATATGTATCCGTATCCGCACAGATATTCGGATATCGGATATCCGTATCAGATAATATCCGACCCGTTTACACCACTAAATTTCTGCTGTGAATCCGATTAAATACGACCGTTCTTTTTTCGTTCATTTTTGTTATAATCCAACGGTACAGTAGTCTTCTTTATCGAAAAATACTCTATTAAAATTTAACAGAAGATTATTTTTCGAAGGGTAATACCATAATTTTACAATGAAGCGTTATTTTTTTCTTTTGTGACATGCATTCCAAACATTTTTCGTATCAACGATTCATTCATACAAGTTGACCGCTGAAATATTTGGTCCATAGCATACTCACTCGTTTGCTTTATTAAATAAATAGATAGTCACAAATCTGAAAACTTGACTCAGTCAAAACATCTAAATGTTTATCCAATGGACCAGTATGCCCTTGATTATTGTGAGTTATGTGAGCTATTAATTAGCCAAGAGTAGAAATTCCAATACAAAAGCATGCAAAACATTATGTGCCACTTGATGTCATAAAAAGCTTAGACTGAATCAAGTACCCCTTCTGATGCCACTACCAAAGTAAGACATGCTAGCTATCCATTGCTCTTGTTACGAATTAAACCAACAAAATCAACATATATACTTCTATAAACAGTACTTAATTCCTTTCCTAAATCTTCTCTACAATTTTTCAGGGCTGGTACCATCGTTCCTGTTGAACTTGCAAAAGTCGAAGGCCGTTACGGCATTATTCTTTCACTAATTGCTTCCACTCTAATTCCAGCTTTCTTCAAAACCATTAATAGTGATCTTTGCAGTCACTTGTTATGCCAGCTTGCTTGTGGTCGTAAGATGAGGTTTCTAAGAGCAGAACAAACATGTCGCTTGGCACAAGATGATGCCGAAATATTTTCTAAGAGCAGACCCACTAGATGATGCCGAAATATTTTATTCATTTACCTGCGGATTCATATTCATAGTAGTTTTGTTTTTTATCCTCATAGCCTTCGGACCCCTTGATTCGGCCGGAATGGACTCTGATGTTTTTCTAGATCCAACCATTCAAAAAAATTTATTTTGCGCATCTCGATAAATAAACTTTTTCATGCACAAATCTCGACAAATTTGAATGGTTGGATATGGAAAAGCTGGTTGTTGCTTTTCTCTCAGAAAAGCAGCAGAGTCGTCGGACCCGATTCGGCCACTTATGCTTGGGAGATTTCCTGGACAGTATTAGGTTTTGTAATAACGAGTGGTACGATACTCGTGTTCAAGTTTCATGGCTAACTTTGCGCAATCATATATGGTTACGCGCGCTATATATGTTACGTTGGCATAAAATCAGTAGAAGATATATGCATGATTTCTTTTATTTTATATGCTGTGACAATTAAATTTAAGAAAAGGATAGAGTATGGTTGAATTCATGATTATTCTGATACCAACTATTTTTTTTTTTAGTTTAAAATTCTATTGTTTGATCCTACAACAAAAACAGATCATGCAACTTTTTTGAACTGAAAGCAATCTGCTTAATTATAGTTAGTAAATTTGATATATATATTGGTGAGTATATTTTTAATTTTTAACTTTAATTAATTCATGATTTAAATTCATGATTTAAGTTGTTCAAATTTAGTGAGAAATAAAAAGGCAATTCAATCAATATCTATGAGGAAGTATCTAATTTTAATGTCTCTCCCAGAAAATATCTAAATGGTAAACTTTTGAGAGCTATGTATCTAATTTTGTCTATTAAATAAAAATGGATCCGACAATTAATCAAAATCGGACAGTGCAAAAGCTCTCCTGATCCATGATCTAATCAAAGTCCAATATCATTATATCAATCACTCTCCACTAGTTCAGAATTGAGTGAATCATGTATAATTATTTATCATGTGGATCTTATATAAATTTTTCAAAAAAAAATGTGAATCCCATTTATCATGATCTTTAAAAAGGATTTACACTTTTCTTAATATCATTATTGTTTATCAAACTCTAATTCGAACAAAGGTTTATTGAAGAAACGTTAATTTTTATAAAGAAATATGTTGCGCGCATCCGGAAAAATATTGGACAGAAAAAAATGCAGAGGATACGGATCCTATCTAAAGAGTATCCCACAATACTAAACATATGCGATCCCATCACTTGTTCCATTCGTCTTATACTCCCTGTGGTTTCTAGGGTTTCAACGGGATATTGTGAAGAAATTGACATGGATATGGGTATGTTTGGTTGCACTAAGAATAGCACTATTCTTAGAATAGCATTGCTATTCGGAACAAGAACAATCCAAACGAGAAATAGAGCTATTCGGAATAGGGAGAATAGGGCTATTCTCTATTCTTACAAAAACATGGAATAGCATTTGTTAGTTTCAATATTAATACTAATCTAATATTTAAACTAATATTATATTACATTTAATATTTAAATTAATATTATATATTATATTATATTTAATCTAATATTTTATTTAATACTAATCTAATATTTAAAATAATATTGTATTACATTTAATATTTAAATTAATATTATATTATATTTAATCTAATATTATATTATATTTAATCTAATATTATATTATATTTAATCTAATATTATATTATATTTAATCTAATATTTTATTTAATACTAATCTAATATTTAAAATAATATTATATTACATTTAATAATTAAATTAATATTATATTGTATTATATTTAAACTAATATTATATTACATTTAATCTAATATTTTATTTAATACTAATCTAATATTTAAAATAATATTATATTACATTTAATATTAAACTAATATTATATTACATTTAATCTATATTTTATTTAATACTAATCTAATTTTTAAAATAATATTATATTACATTTAATATTTAAACTAATATTATATTACATTTAATATTTAAATTAATATTATATTACATTTAATATTTAAAATAATACTATATTACATTTAATATTTAAAATAATACTATATTACATTTAATATTTAAACTAATATTATATTATATTTAATCTAATATTTTATTTAATACTAATCTAATTTTTAAAATAATATTATATTACATTTAATATTTAAACTAATATTATATTACATTTAATCTAATATTTTATTTAATATTAATCTAATTTTTAAAATAATATTATATTACATTTAATATTTAAACTAATATTATATTACATTTAATATTTAAACTAATATTATATTACATTTAACATGTAACCTAATATTATATTATATTTAATATCTAAACTAATATTATATTATATTTAATATAATATTTTATTTAATACTAATTAATATTTAAAATAAGATTATATTACATTTAATATTTAAATTAATATCATATTGTATTATATTTAATCTAACACATAAATTATTACTTTATTCATTTCCTCAAAACTCTATTCCAAATATGCAATCCAAACAACTTTTTCACTATTCCGAATAGCTTGAGTTAGCACTGTTCTTAAACAGTAGCTGTTCTTATTTACTATTCTAAACAGTAGCTATTCTAGCTATTCTAGAGTTCATCATTATAATAGAATAGAGGAATGCAAGTAGAATTTTTGTACCGTGGGCTTATATAATTTCTCCTTTTTAAAGGATGCAAAAAATGGACCTAGCAATTTCGCTGGTATCTAATACCTCCTTTAAGTGAATTCCCAGAATAGCTGGATCCACGTCTAATTCTGACATTACAGTATATGACAGAAATATGCTTGTTAAGCTATATATATTATACTCGATATTATATGTGCTGGGCTTAGCTACTTCATGGAGTAAAACGACTTGGTGCTCCACGCCTCATTATTTTCATTTTAAAAATCCAAACGACCGATCCGAACCGCTCAAGTTGTTCTTCATATTGATATTTGCTTGGAGACCAAATTTTACATTTTTTGGAATTTTTTTACTATTTATTAAGCCACTTTGAAAATCACTGATCCGGCGGTCCAGAAATTTTTACTGTTTTTACTGTTCATAAGGATTTTCAGATTTTCAAAGTGGCTTAATAAATAGTAAAAAAATTCCAAAAAATGTAAAATTTGGTCTCCAAGTACATTTCAATATGAAGAACATGTTGGAAGGTTCGAATCGACTATTTGAACTTTGGAAATGAAGATATGGCGTGAAGTACAAAGTCGTTTTACTCCATGAAGTAGCTAAGTCCATCTCATATTATATTAGATTTCTATAATCGGCCTTTTTTAATTTCTACCAATAAAATGTAGGAGTTTTATTAAGGGGAAATTTTATAAATTGCTCTACCTTTCAAAATTTTCAAACAAAATGGCCTTCTTCTAAAATTATTAAACTTGTAGATATTCAAACAATTGTTTTAAATATGACATCATTATTTAACAAGCGCCATCTAATAAAAAAAAAAAAAGAGTAAATCGGATAGATTAAAATAACAATATTACGTATGGCCAACAAGCTTAAAAAATTGTTCAAAATAACGCACATCGCAGAACTGAACTGTGACGGTGGATAAATCAAATTAGTATCCCTGAGATAACTCATTTTTTTTTATTTTGAATCCGACCATCCAATCAAATTGAAGGACAATATAGATATAAAAAAATAAAGTTTGTTTCAATTTAATAAATAAAATAGTACTGTCAAAATAGCATCATCTTTTAGGTAAATATTCTAAAACAAAAACCAAGAATCATATAGTGCTTAAATAAACAAGCTCTTACAGCAATTTATAGATAACTTTGCATAATTAGGGCCGGGCCAGTAATAACAAAAAACAATTCATTTTAAACAAGAATTATAAACAAATATAAAGGAATTACTACATATTTATAAATAATTTATAGTGTTCTGCGAGTATATTTAGAATAATAAAAAATGTGAAAATAAAAATTGTCTAAAAAGTAAAAAACAGAGCTATCATAATTGCAAATTAAATCTATGCGTGCCTCAAAGGAGCTGTGCAAATTAAATCTATGCGTCTGTTTTTTAGGCACACAAATCAAGCTTTGCATAGCTCTCCTTTGGAATTTGCAAACTAAATATGTGTAACCAGTAACTATAGGTTTTCATTTTTTTCTAAATGCTAAGAATAAAAATTTCGGAAATTAGAGAGCTCATGAATGAAGATGACAGTAGAGGCACCTTGATTCTCATCAGTCACAACTCACGAGTGCATCTATCTATTATTCTACGCAGCGAGAAAGATCTGGAGATGATTTTTTTTGGATGCGGTTCAAACTAGTGTTGTAAAAAATAGTCATTTAGATCGATTAATTAGTTGATTAATTGTTGACGGCGACTATATTATTACATATTTTTCTAACCAATTGATTAATTATTTTCAATTATGGACGATTATTTCCAATTAATTGATTGACGGTACCATTATTCACAACACTGATTCAAATTTGTCTCTTTCCTAAAATAAAACAAAAAAAATGTGGTAGAGATTTGTATATGTGGAAAAATTGATGTTAAAAGTTATGGAAGAGTATCATCTCCAATATGTGTAAAATATTCTCTTTACTTTACGGTTGAAATTACTCTCAACCGCTTTGAGATTCGTGCAAAGTTAAAAGAACGGTCCAGATTCAGTAATTCTTAAAAAATTCCTTTTACGATACAATCACAAATCAATTATACAAATTACCATTTATCACCAAATATACTTAATCAATAGCTCATCTTACCCTTGCTGCATGGATCTGCCTAGGAGTCTTCCTTTTCTTTTTAAATATTCCACTAAATTAGAAATATTCACATGTAAACCTTTCAAATTTTGAGAATATAATATTCCAAATATCATGGAATAAGGAGAACATAAAAATAATAATTAACATGTTTCATATTGACACAATGGTGATCCATTCCAGCTCCTTTTAGACAAGTCTAATTCCTTTGTAAAATCTTATTATGTAAAACCGACCACAAAAATAACTTAATTTTAAAAGGAATGTTAAGTAGCCAGTTTTGTTTTTGAAGTTACAAATAACCCTACAAAATTTAAGAAAACGTGTTGCATCTAAAAAAACTCTGAACCCTATTCAGAATTGTGTGAATCATGTATAATTATTTATCATGTGAATCTTATATAATTTTTCAAAAAAAAAATGTGAATCCCATTTATCATCTTTAAAAAGGATTTACACTTTTCTTAATATCATGATTGTTTATCAAACTCTACTTCGAACAAGGTTTATTGAAGAAACGTTAATTTTTATTAACAATTATGTTTCATCAAAAAAAATATTGGACAAACAAATATCTTTTTCCGAAACATTAAAGACAAATTTTATAGTTTTTAAGAATTATATTAAACTTGTAGACATTCAAACAATATTTTTAAATAAGACATCATTATTTTACAAGCGCCATCCAATAAAGAAAATAAAAAAAGTAAATCGGACAGAGATTAAAATAACAATAATACATATGGCCAACAAGCTTAAATTTTTTTTCAAAATAACGCACGTCACAATTTTTTATTTTGAATCCGAATCCAATCAAATTGAAGGACAATATAGATACAAAAAGAGAAAGTTTGTTTCAAACTTTTAATAAATAAAATAGTGCTCTCAAAATAGCATCGTCTTTCAGGTAAATATTCTACAACTAAGCTAAATAAAAGATAAATATTCTAAAATGAAAATCAAGAATCATATATTGCCTAAATAAAGAAACTCTTATATCAATTTATAGAAAACTTTGCATAATTAGACCGAGCCAGTAATAGCAAAAAAAAAAAAATCATTTTAAACAACAAATATAAACAAATATAAAGGAATTGCTACATATTTATATATAAGTTTAATTGTTTTGCGAGTATATTTAGAGTAATAAAAATTGTAAAAATAGAAATTGTCTAAAAACAGAAGTGCTATAATTGCAAATTCCAATTCTAATCCTATGATAATAGTTGTTTGAGCACATTATATAAGTCTCGGAATTTAACCCCTAAAATATTAAACCTCAACGGAAAAAAATGTCAAACTGCACACCAGCTAAGCGAATCACCTTCCTCACAACCTCCGATGGAGAGGAGTTCTTGGTGACGGAGGCATTGGCAACCATGTCTCAAACGATATGCGACTTGATTAAAGACAGCTGTGCTTTTGAGGTCAACATTGAGCTGTCCACCATCACCGCTAATATCCTCGAAATGGTGATCAAGTATTGCGACATACATGTCTTCAAGCAAAAGAGGACCAAACCTTGTACCACACCGGACGGGAGCCCCATTATGCTGACCGAGAAGGAAATCGAGAACTGGGACAAGGAATTCATGAATGTCGATGTAAAGACGGTTTTCGATCTTTGTATGGCATCATGTTATCTTCACATCCCGCAATTGGAGGATCTTGCTGGCAAAAAGTTGGATGAAGAATTGAGGAAGTCATTGAAGAACTTGTTTATTTTAGAGAAAGTGACAGATGAATTAGTCAAAATAGCAATAGATTTTGCCTGATTAAAGGCACCTACTGTTAGAGAAATTAATGCTGATTAATATGTAATAGGAGATTTAAATCCGATTGTCATAATGGATGTTGTTTTCTATATACAATAATGCTTTATGTGCTTTGAATATTTGTATCCTACTAATTAGCATATTGGGGCTGAATTGAATCGTTGTTGCCGCATCATTTCCGAGATCACAAATTGAAATATATTGAGGCTTAGATCGTTGCACTGTTGAAACTTAAGTTTGCAATTAAGGCCTCGTTTTAGCTTATTGAGATCCTCAAGGAAATAACTTGCTGAATTAGAAGAAAAAAGATTATGTAAATCTCTCTCTAGTTGAGTCCTTTGCTTTTGTGTGTGTGAGAGAGAAGTTATGTAACGAAAGCAATGAAGATGATCTCCTTCAATTTAAAAAAGATCATCTAATTACTATCATTGTATAATTTCTCTTCCGACTCTCCGAGGAATTGAGGATTCCTTTTCTTCCCCGCTCTGAGATAGACCGTCTATGTGAAACAAGAGGAGGGTTCCACTTGTAACATTTGTAAGTTACAATATTTTATAACAATTTAGTTTTGTAATTTTTAAAGTTCAAACAGTCAATTCAAACTGTTAAACGTGATTTATATATTTATATGTGTTTGGAGATCAAATTTTACATTTTTTTAATTTTTTTACTATTTATTAAGTATTTTACAAAACTGCTGTTTTTAGACAAATTTGAACCACTAAAAAAACAGCCGTTTTATAAAATACTTAATAAATAATAACAAAATTCAAAAAAAATGCAAAATTTGATTTCCAAGCATATTTTAATGTAGAGATCATGCTAAATGGTTTGGAACTTTGGATCAACTGTTTGGACTTTCACATACACTAAAAGAAATAAACAACAAATAATTTTTTTTTTTAACCAAACTTAGCTACTATTTCATAGCTAACTCTTTTTTTTTTCCCACAATTTCATATGCAAACATTTTGTTTATTTTTTTTTCTGGATAACTAATGACTTAAATGTATTAATTAGAATAATTTTTATATCAACATAAATTCTTGGATACAATGTAAGTTGTACATTTTAAAATTCCAAATTTGTAAAGATAGATAAGGAAGGACGTATCTCATTTATGAGAAAAATTAGGATCTTAAAGTTCTTAATTTGCAATACATTAATTACCCATAGTATATATGCAAAGTCTTAATCAAGAGCAAAACTGGTACAAAGAAGAATATTTCGGAGCCCTTAATATTGTATTTTGAGCTCAAAATAGCGTCTCCCCTTTGGCAGCTTCTGTCACATTTCTTCAAAATAGCGTCTCCCCTTCGATAATATACTCAAGGGTTAGGCGAATTCGTATCCTCTGAGATATCTCAAACTTTGCGTGATTTTATGGAAAATCCCAACCGTTTAAAGACGTTCTGCACGAATCTCAACGCACACAAAAATACTGACCCCCTACATCACCCCCGAATGAGATAGGAGTAGGTCCGATGGGCATCGGACCTACATTTAGGTTCAATTAGCTCTAAGACCGTACAATTAGCATCAAGATCTATGTGCACGGAAATTAATACAGACTTGCACGGATTTTGATACAGAGCACACACATCTTGATGCAGATCGAACGTTCATCACACCCATCGAACCAAGGTAGGTCCGATGGGCATCGGACCTACTCTGGTTCCCCCCCGAATAGGCACCGGAAACGTCGGTCACGCAAAAGTTGAGATATCTCAGGAGGATACGCACTCGGTTTGCAATTTTATCAATTTCACTGAGAGAAGGAGAGCTTTCAAAACCCATCGCGTGCTAGCTAGCTGTGCCCTAGAAACCATTGCCGCGCGATCTTGTCAAACTCACTGTTACTCACCCACCGTACTCCAGCCATTATGGCGATCGACTACAAAGCTTATCCCCAAATATACTCTCCATCTACAAAGATCAAAGTGAGCTTCTCCCCAAATATACTCTCCGGTTACAAAAATCCTTCTCCCCAACTCCATCGGCTCCCCGAAAAGGCATCAACTTCTCCCCAAAAGTAAGCAATCTAAATTAATAGGTTTTATTGTATCTCTGGTTGGAAAACTGCTGAGGTTCAAGTGCGTTTTTGTTTTTGCTAAAAAGGCTGGGTTCATCTTCTTCAGTTTTTGTTTTTATTCTGTTTTTTGAGCCGCCTGGGCATTGCTCTGGGAAGGTGTTTAGTGTTTTTCATGAATAATGGTAAAACATGACAAGCATTAAGCCTTAAATCTAGTTGTGTTTTTCAAAATTGGGCTGTTACAAAACACTAATTTAATTAAGAATTATTTGTATAAGGCGCTAAATTATTACGAACAGTGTCATGATTATCATCCTATCATCCTGGAAGTATATCGATCTGTAGCAATTTTATCTAATTATAAAAATATAATACAAGTAGTCCCCTATGTAGATGATATGCATCCACCTGCTAATGATATCACATATATGTGTATTTCCTCTTCATTTTTGAAATTATATGAAGCTGAGATAATTCTCCTCCTAATATTATATTTCAATTTTAATTTTCATGGCTACAAGATATATATACCAGTGGACCCAGCAGTATGTCTTTTCATCAAACAAAAAAAATTATTGTCTCTTTCTGTTGTTTGTTGATTTTAATTTTTTCCAAGAGGTAGATGATACATGACAGAAAAGGAAAAGTGAAAGCCCACTAGCATTCAAGTCACCCTATATAAACATATGCCTTCTCACTTGCTCATGAGACTCTTGTTGGGTCTTCACAAAATAAAACACAAAGGAGAGGCAACATAGAGATAAACACTAACAAGACCTAGAGAAAGAAAGAGAGATTGATGAGTTGAACAGAAATATATGATGCCATCTTGGAAAAAATGAAAATCAACAAACAACACAACGCTATAATAATTTATTTTATTTGATGAAAGAGACAATAATTGGTAGTCTTTACATTTTCACTTTCTCTTGTAGTATGGGGAAGGAGTGGACTTCAAATATAATTACAATTACAGTTTGGTTTTATTGGATGTTGAAGACTTTCAATATAGATATTAATTACCATTGACTGTACATTGATATGTTACATGGCTGGAAATGGCAAAATGACAAGGTCACGTGCCACTACTTACCAAGCCAGTACAAGTGCTGACGTACAGGAGGATGATGTTGAATTTATCCCCTTTGATATAGTCGAGCAAGCACCAGCACCAAGAGGCAAGCCTAAAGGGCGAGGCCCTATCAAATTTAAACAACCCCCAAAGGATCATGAAGAGAAACCACTCCTATGGCATGTTGGACCCAAAGAAATCCACACTACAGGACTGAAAGGCCAACTGATGTCGATCTAGCGAACGCTAATACAACAACACATGAAAGATCAACCTTCATTAACCTTTAATGGAATTCATAAAGATATAAAAAACGCGATTTACCTTGATTTCTTGGTGATGTCTAATTATAAATTTCACTTTATTAATATGTTATTGTTCAATTTAAATTAATCAGTACAATTTTTGACACAATCTAAATTTAAAATTGTTTATTTTTTTTTCGAGTAGACACGGTACCAGTGGGCTTCATCGGTGGATGACATTTCTACAGCTCGCAGGATCTTGGAGGACTGTGCTAATAAGATGTGGTCTAATTTTACGAGCACACTTCGAGTAAAATTAATTAAGGACAGTGGTAGTGAAAACCAGAAGATTGGAGGGACTATGCGCCGTCTTGGTGCCTCCACCAACAGTGTTGGGATAAATATATTGCCCTTTGGAGTCAAGAAATCTGGCAGGAGATGTGCATTCAAAACAAAAGTAACCGGAAAAGGTCGAAAGTGGTCCATCATTTGGGCAGCAAGTCCATTAAACTCACCGCAGCTGACATGGTTCTTTTAACTCAAACTACTATTGTTATTTAATAATCAGTCTTGATTTTCACAATTGGTTCTCATGGCATTCTTAAATTGTACAATGTAAATGCAAAAGATGTTACTCATTAATTAATGACTTTCAAAAAATTTCTTAGGTTTTATTACAATATTAAAAGTATACATTTAAGAAAACGAACAATACTCATTATATGGTGGCTCCTACATTACTTGTTGCTTAGTAAAATAATAGTTATACTGTACCACGGTACGATTGTAAACTCTTCATTGAATGGAAGCTGCTTAGAAAAAAAATATATATCAGGTATAGCACATCTAATACTTTCATACTAAAATCATAATATATATATCTGGGTCTTTTTAGAATTCTTGAAAAGTTGAAATGTTTGACATATATAGAATATATATATGAAGTCATGAAGACACAAGTAGTACCTGTTACCTAGCAATGATTGCAGATGAATATATAATAATCCCTTCTTCATGTGGGGTGAAATTCCCTCGTTTGATTCCTGGCCTAAGAAATGTAGGAGCCACCATATACTTGTGTAACAATCGTACCGTGGTACAGTATAACTATTATTTTACTAAGCAACAAGTAATGTAGGAGCCACATTATAATGAGTATTGTTCGTTTTCTTAAATGTATACTTTTAATATTGTAATAAAACTTAAGAAATTTTTTGAAAGTCATTAATTAATGAATAACATCTTTTGCATTTACATTGTACAATTTAAGAATGCCATGAGAACCAATTGTGAAAATCAAGACTGATTATTAAATAACAATTGTAGTTTGAGTTGAAGAAAGAACCATGTCAGCTGCGGTGAGTTTAATGGACTTGCTGCCCAAATGATGGACCACTTTCGACCTTTTTCGGTTACTTTTGTTTTGAATGCACATCTCCTGCCAGATTTCTTGACTCCAAAGGGCAATATATTTATCCCAACACTGTTGGTGGAGGCACCAAGGCGGCGCGTAGTCCCTCCAATCTTCTGGTTTTCACTACCACTGTCCTTAATTAATTTTACTCGAAGTGTGCTCGTAAAATTAGACCACATCTTATTAGCACAGTCCTCCAAGATCCTGCGAGCTGTAGGAATGTCATCCACCGATGAAGCCCACTGGTACCGTGTCTACTCGAAAAAAAAATAAACAATTTTAAATTTAGATTGTGTCAAAAATTGTACTGATTAATTTAAATTGAACAAGAACATATTAATAAAGTGAAGTTTGTAATGAGACATCACCAAGAAATCGTGTTTTTTATATCTTTATGAATTCCATTAAAGGTTAATGAGGGTTGATTTTTCATGTGTTGTTGTATTAGCGTTCGGTAGGTCGATATCAGTTGGCCTTTCAGTCCTGTAGTGTGGATTTCTTTGGGTCCAACAGGTCATAGGAGTGGTTTCTCTTCATGATCCTTTGGGGGTTGTTTAGATTGGGTAGGGCCTCGCCCTTTAGGCTTGCCTCTTGGTGCTGGTGCTTGCTCGACTATATCGAAGGGGATAAATTCAGCATCATCCTCCTGTACGCCAGCACTCGTACTGGCTTGGTAAGTAGTGACCTTGTCATTTTGCCATTTCCAGCCATGTAACCTCATCTCAGCTTAGCCTCAAGTACCACATCCTACAGATATTCAATGAAAAAACACGATTTCAGAGTTTTAGGCACAGGTTTTGATGCAAGGTTCGGTCGGAATATAGATAAAATAGCGAGATATCATTGGCTGACGCTTGATCATGTTTAATTTTGGTTTAGAAACATAAATGATCTAATTTGGGTTCATTTGGAGGTGGTTTGAGTTAATTTGGACTTGGAACGAGAAAGTTATGATTGAAAAGGGTTTGGAAGGGCTTCTTTGAGAAGTTTTATGCTTTTCAGGGGCTGATTTGCACATCCGTCAGAGGGATGGAAGTGCAAAAGGGTTTCAATTCTTTGTGCTTTGGGATTGGTGCAGAACTTTGAGATGTGTGTAAGACCTTCAAGATTCACATATTGAGTTTTGAGATTAGTGTTAGGTTTTAAGTTTAGGTTATTGGGCCTCGGGGTTATTGGGCTTCGATATTTTATTGGGCTTGACAGGTATTTAGATATGGGCTTCCGGTTTTGGGCTTTGCGCAGGGGGTCGGTCTCAGCCTACTGACATGTGGGTCCCTTCAGGAGAGAACCGTTGGGCTTTCATTTGAATCTTGGCCTTCGGATCAGGTTGCTGCTTTGAGATTTGTATTACATTTGAATCTTTCATCCGGCGCCAAGATCTGATGCTTCAAACAGCTTTGAGGTTCGTGCCAGCTTTGGGTTTCATCTGAGGTTAGGATTCATAAACTCCGGCAACATTCCAATCACGGCAAGGGTGAAGGAGGGCACCACTGCCATCGCCCTGACTCCAATAATACTTTGTGCCTGTTGTCGGTTTCTAGTGATCACCAAGGAAGATGGTAACGCGGTCGAGCTTAGATTCTCAGTGCCGGTTTGGGATTTCACTCGATTTCATCAATTATTTGATTGTTTTCTTCAATTGTTTGGTCGTTTGGCATTGTTTAAGGGGATGAAAGCTTTATGTGGCATCAATTTCATGTATTGCACAAGTTTGGGCATGATTTGAGTTTGTATTTCTTGGTTTGATATCGGGTTGGTACCAACATGGGATAATCTGGTCATGAGATGTGGATGGGGGTTGGAATGGCTTTGTTTTAACTTCTTGGAGTGTATTTGAGTTTACAAAAGATCCAATTCGGCTTGAAGTGTACATTGGTGCAAAATACAACATGAGGTTCATATTTCATTAATTTTGAACATGTATTTTCTTTTTAAATTTATTTGTAAAATGCATGTTGTTTGATTGTTCAATCAAAGAGGAATATGTGAACTGTGTTTCTACCAAGTTTTGTAATTTTTAGAATTTTATTCTTATTTTTAAAGCATTTATTTAGGCAGAGGGGCATTGAAGGTAATTTTCCATTTTTAATTGACAGATTTTTCATTTTTAAAAGCTGAACTTTGAAATTCAATATAAAATCAAAGAAAAATCCAAATAATATGAAATTTATGTCTATTTTGTGTGTTTTGAAATTCTTTACATGACTGTGGTGTTTATTTTATAATTCAATCCTTGTAACGACCTGTACTGGTCACTGCATTGACAAAGGTCAATTTCATTATTTTTGATGTATTCTCTTGTACCAGTGGCACTTGTTATGTGTTATACTGCTAAGTCCTTGCTTGGTACCATACCAGGGGCTGGTTGAAGGTTATTACAACATAGAGTGCTGACTGGTTCAGGTTAAAACTGATTTTAGTAGCTTGGGAGCTACTGATTTGGTACCAGCAATAAAGAAAATAAGATCAAAGCTCCAAGATTCATTGCTTTAACACATTTAAATATCAAGGGACTGCCAAAGCCTGAAAATATGCAGGGAAACCCCTGGTTTGTTTGGAATCATGATTTAGGTGTTCTTTTAACTTGATTATTGGACAAGATCATCAAGACATCATAGAGTAAAAATGCAAATAGCATAGAGCAACCATAGCTGGTGCCTTTTTGCATCTTTGACCCTCTGTCTCTCACTATTTGCATAAAGGCCCCTTTAATTTCTTTGTATTGTGTAATCTAGTACACATAGCATATTTTTACATAAAGGAATTAAATACCACCATTATACAACATAGGTCTCATTTGGGGGAGGTTTGACAGGGAACTATACAGCTCAACCATTGCCAATCCCTATCTTTGATTATTCTTTCTTTTCTTTTTTTATTGCTCTTTAATTCTTCATGAAATAATAAAATGGGTTGGATATGAATGGAACTATACAGCTCGACACACTCATGTCTTTACCATTTAATTACTTTATACAAGAAATAAAAAGTACATTTAAAGAAAAGAAAAACAGTAAAAGGAAGGGATTGCATTTTCACTCTTTTAATTCCTATTTTAGCTAATAATTATTATTATTTGAGATCAAAACAACAAAGAGTACAAGGGGAGGGCAAAATCCTATTATCTAGAACAAAATAAAAAAAATTATTATATTTTATATATATTAGTTAAGGCAGCAAAAGGAAAAAGGCACCATTTTTATTTAATCATTGAGCTATATGCCATGCTTATTATGAAATAAGCTTAAACATTCATAAAACTCTCTCATTATCATATTTCAGAAGCCCCAAAAGAAAAGGAACAAAATAAATCGAAAAGAACAATGAAAATGCAAGGAAGAAAGAACACAAATCATCCACTTAAAGCTTTATTCAACTAGAAAGATGGTTTACATTGCTTGGTCCCTGAGGGCTTACATGTTTGGGTATTTAATTACCTATTATGTTGCTGGCTTGGGCAATAGGCTAACCTAAACTATTTAAATTTGAGGTTTTTTGTAGAGGGGGAAGCTTAACAGTAGGGTATAGGGTGTAGCTTGTATATTTGATCTTCATTTGGGGTGCCCTTTTATAGGCCAGAGCTAGGGTTTCGGCTTGTTGCCTGCTGAAGTGACTTCATCGTGCTCCTCAGGTGTTTGATAAAAGGCCTTGATTGATTTGCTGCATTCATACATGCATACATGGCAAGGATTGTCCAATAGGAGTCTCACATGTTACTTATCCCTACTTGGAGTAATTTCAACCCTTGGATTGATCTTGGGTATTGTGCCTTGCATTGCTGCCTTTGATCAACCAGCCAAATGAGGCATGGTCTAATTTGCGTGCTCCTGAACCCCTGGAGAGGAATCTTCCTCAGTTGGCTTCTCCCAGGGAGTGAACTACACGTGTACCTTGGGGACCATCGAGCTGGTGACAGCTATTGGGTTGTGATGCAATATACCCGAGCCATACCGGGCTTCAAATGGGCCTACATCGATTCTTGTGCTTAGAGGCTTGAGGGAATGATAGAAAACATCGTAGCGTATCCCTTATCATGTGCCAAGGTGCATTTTACCCTATTGATGACAAATTATGTCCTTTCCATTGATGTCGCATTCAGACGCATGCCACCTTCACGGGCCAACTCAATTACACCCTTTCTCATTAAATTTCCAAGCCCATTAGCATCGCCTACCTCCATTTAGTCTATTAGCCAAGTCTCGGGGTTCAATTTTGTAGAGAGCTCGGGCTTTCCATTTTCCTCTTCTTTTCTTTCTCGGCCTTGATTGAAGCTTGTGAGAAGGCGATATCATCGGTGTTTTGGACAGAGAGAAGAGGGTAAGGCCTTTATCAGTCTTGGGTAAAAGCTTCGTGCTAAGCCCTGCTCATTTTCTTGAATTCTAAGCTTTAATTTTGGCTTACAACGCGGAATGGAGGAAAATGGAGGAGCTGACAGGGTGGTGCCTGTATGTCAGTCTCCTCTGCTTCTAACATCCTTCCTTTAACTTCTTCTTAGCTGCGCTTGGCACTTGATAAACCCTGTATTAACTCTTATGCGGTGTATGAAGAACCGAGAGCATGCCAAACGAAGGGGTCAGAAGCGCTGAGGCGCCATTTTGAACTTGAACCTCATATTCACGTAAGTCTGGTTTACCGTATACCGAGATACTGACCGCTTTGTCTATGGGTTACATTTTGATGCGCCATGTCCATGAAGGATGAGGTGGTCGAACGCTGGGGCGCTAAGACTCAATCTCGAGTGCAGGGTTTGGTTGAGCTTGGTACATAATGAGCCATATGGCCCATGCAGAATTCTTCTAGAATGACGCATTTGCTTCAGAACCAAATAATCATAGCTATTTTTGGCTTCATCTATCCAAACTTAGAGTGCAGTCCAAGTTTCCACCACCTCCATTATTTCCACTACTCCATCTCATATTAGGAAGGCTATAAATACCCTCTTGTAATAGGATTTAGTGTGTGTATTTAATTGTGTAAGTCCATAGAATCGAGATTAGCAATCTTTATTGCTATGTTAGGTTAGAGAGTTACTTAAAAAGAAAAGGGTAGCCATCTGAAGCCAAGTAGAAAAAAAAGGCATCATCTAAGGAGATAGAGGTTCATCCATCTTCAATTGGGTTGTAATTTATGTTCTCTTTATTTTATTTATTTTATTTTGCCATGGCCATGACAAGCTAAACTCCTCATCTCTAGGGTGAGGGTTGTACTCGAATTCTTAATTATGTTTTAGTATATATTTATGTTTTGTTTATGCTGCTCTCCTTTATTATTTTGAATCTTTTTTATTAAGTTCTTGCATACATAGTTCTGTCTACTATATGTCAATGATCCTGCACATACCAATAGGTGTAAAGTCATTGCATCCTTGTGTGAGAAGGAGAATGCATGCAAGTACTTCAAACACTTCGGCTAATGAGGTTTGGCAGCGGTTCAAAGAGTAGGGTTAGAACCTAGTGGGCTCCCTTGGCAGGATAGCGTAAATTGTACATTTAGATTATATTAAGAAGCACTTAGATTAAGTAGGGCCTTTGGGATAGTTCAACTGCGGGGTAGTATAGGGAAAGAATACAATTGCGTACCTAAAATACTTTAGCCTTGATAGCTGATGTCTCATTATTAGATCTACTGTTTCGACCCATTTCCAAACCAGACATGATGTTTTGAACCACTAAATTGCACTGTTTACATTGAATATCGATAGAATATGGTACTGCTGCAGTTTGGTTATGACTTTGCAGGAAATGGGCGAAAACAAGCAAAAGAGCAGAGTTTTGACATCCTCCATGCGGGCCGCGTCCAACCTGACGCGGGTCGCATCACAGCCCAGCGCGACCTCAGACGCGTCCCTCATAGCACGCACCAGACCCAACCCGACGCGGGTCGCATCCGAAGCCACGCGGGCCACGTCGAATTAATTGCGCCAGGGCCCAATTGAAGCCCAGTAAGATTTCTATATATACAGCTGGGCCTGCGCGATTTGGGGAGTCCAGAATTTGACTTTCAGAAACAGACAGAGAGAGATCGGGAATTTGAAGCTGGAGGTTTGGCGCGCGACAGAGGAGAACTGGAGCAAAGGTGGAATTCGGCCAAGATCTTGATTGGAGCTCGATCCTCTTCGATTCTCTTCTCCTCCATGATGATTTGCTTTCTTTCTATCTCTTTTCTTTTATCTTTGATCATGCTTGAGTAGATTTTCAGTTTTGAGGGATTTGGATGTAGTCTAAAACTTTGTTTGATAATGAATGTTGTTTGAATCTGAATTGTTATTCGTGTTTCTTGATTCTTGTATTAATGAGATTGCTTGACCTAAATTGCTTGATTGATTCTTGATTGTCTACTATTGATTGCTTATGGCATTTCTTTTTGTAATTTGGCCTTGATGTTTCTTGCAAGTTAGGTTAAGTACTTGAGGTAGGTCTAAGATCCGAGAGGTGAGATCATTAGTAGCCGAAAGGTGAAATTTCCGTTTGTCGAAAGATTGTGGATACCTTTAGTAAACAGAATTGAGAACTTAGGTTTGATTTAAACCTAAGAAGGTGAAATTGCAATTCTGTACCAGGTCTGTTAAGCCAATACACGAGAGTTGAGGTTTAGTAACATTAGGTACAGTCAATCGAGCCTTACACGATTTAAACAACCAGAATCAGAAACATGCAGTATCAGCTCCAGGACCACGCGGGTCGCGTGTGAAGGCACGCGGGTCGCGTCACAAGGTCGCATACGAGAGTGTGCGGGTCGAGTGAAAGGTCCAGAGTGGCTTGAGGGCTACGCGGGTCGCGTGTGAGAGCACGCGGGTCACGTCACAAGGGTCGCATACGAGAGTATGCGGGTCGCGTGACAAGTCCAGAGCAGCAAAGTTGAGGATGAAGTCTGAAACCCTTGAAACGCCTTTATTTTACAATAGTCCAAAACCAAACATTTAATTGCTTTCATTTTCTGTTATTACATTTGTTGATTGGATTTAGGAAATATAAACAACTGAAACACCACTTCAAACTTCTAGTACCTAACTAAGTTGAGTCGAAATTCAGATTTGAACCGTCCCTGTGGATCGATACCCGACTATACGAACGAGTAGGACTGTTCACTTGCGGTCTGAATCAAGAGTATACGAAGGTTCTAAAAAGTACAGCCTGTCTGTACTGAAACTTCTCTAATCTACCAATTGGAGAGAACAATAGCCCAAAAGCCGATCGCAAGATCGGAAAACCTTTCAAATCGCATAAGCAAACACCCAGCAAGCCCTGCAGGTAGTGATAGTGCCTCATGCGAGGTAGTTGTAGGACAATCTAGACCACATGCGACAGTGACAGTGCCTTATGCAACGTAGAGAGATATCTAACCTTAACTCAATTAGCGCCACCGCATCAAACTTCTAAACCCCCCCCGATAACCTAACTAGTGAAAAGTGTTTAAAATCTAATACATTATCATTGTGGATCGATACCCCAATCATACTACATGGTAGGATCATGCGCTTGTGATCTGAACGTAAGTAGAAATTAGGGTTTATAAATATTTAAAAGTAGTAGTTATATTTAGACTCATCATCCACCACATGACGGTCTAGACTAATAAACAAAATCAAGTAAGATAGAACATAAAGCGCAAAAACAATCAAACAACAAAAGACTAAACAATGATCAAATAAAAGTATATATCAAAGCATCATGAGTAACAAGGTTTACTGCCAATCCTAAGAATCTAAACTTAGCCGCTGAACGACATGTATACAAAGAGATAAGAGAAAGATATAACCATACACGAAGTACCCTCCTACCTAGTCTCTACACGTCCTCGCTTCTCACTTAAAGAAATAATAAAACCAAAGATACAAAGATATGTTTCTGTTCAGTTCAGAGGGCTTATATAGGAGTGGAGGGGTGCCTGGAGATGAGTGGAGTCCGAGAAATTTGATATGGATACAGCTGGCGCAGTTATTAACCAAAGGACGCCTCGGGTACGGTCTGTATTGGCTAATACGGATCGTACTCCCACTGTGTCGCTGAGGGAGTTAATACGTATTCGGTCATCTTTGGTCCGTACTGGGGCTCTAGTCCGTATTAGTGAATACGGTCCGTACTAGAGCCTAAGCCGATGAGCTGCGTTATTCCAATCGACCCTATTTTTGCTCCAAATGATGTAAGATAGCCCCAAAACATGTTTCATGCACTAAAACACAAAATAGGGCAACAATAACTTTTTTCATGGATTAATTAAACATAAAGGTGATAAAATAAGGCAAAACCTAAGCCAAACCCTACGTAATTCACTATCAAATTGAGCTTGATCATCCATTAAAAAGGTTATTGTTGCCCTACTTTGTGTTTAGTGCAGGAAACATGTTTTGGGGCTATTTTACATCATTTGGAGCAAGAATCAGGTCGATCAGAAAAGCGTAGCTCATCCATTAAGGCTCTGGTAAGGACCGGATTAGCCAATACGGACCAGAGCCCTAGTACAGACCAAAGATGGCCGAATACGCATTAACTTTCTCAGCGACACAATGGGAGTACGGTCCGTATTAGCCTGTACCCGAGACGCCCTTTGGTGTAACTGTGCCAGCTATATCCAGATCAGATTTCTTGGACTCCACTCATCTCTAGGCGCCCCTCCACTCCTATATAAGCCCTCTGGACTGAACATAAACTCATCTTTGTATTTTTGGTTTTATTATTTCATTAAGTGAGAAGAGAGGAGTGTGTAGAGATTAAGTAGGAGAGTATTTCGTGTATGGTTATACCTTTCTCTTATCTCTTTGTAAACATGTCGTTCCGCGGCTAAGTTTAGATTCTTAGGGTTGGCAGTAAATCTTGTTACTTATGATGCTTTGATACATATTTTTATTTGATCATTGTTTAGTCTTTTGTTGTTCGATTGCTTTTGCGCTTTATGTTCTATTTTACTTGATTTTGTTTATTAGTCTAGACCGTCATGTGATGGCCACACATGAAAGTTAGTCATCTTTGAACTAATCAAATTGGGATAAGAAAGAATAAAATATTAGATTAGTGGTGGAAACCTTAACCGGAGATACCATTAATTGGATCAACAAAAGTACACATGGGAGTCTCGACATTTGCAGACGAATGTCGCATTGTCGTGCCTTACCCTGGGGACACCCAACATGACCAAGATAATAGGGCGACGTACCTAACAGTGAAGTCTGAATTCTTTTGGGCTAGTCAGAGATCTCCTTGCACTAGTCAAGACAAGCCTTAACGGGATCTCTTGATTAGTAGGGTGGTTGCTAGGCAAAAGCAGTAATCACTAAATTAGATTAGAAATCCTCATACAACAACTGAAAACCAACATCAAATAAGGTAAGAATCAAAGCGGATTGAAGTAACAACGGTGTGCCAAAACCCTAAGAATTCACATCTCTATCTGTATTTTACTTTTAATTTTCGCCAAATACATTGATAAAAAAATAAGTCTTTGATTTCAGATTTTGTCTAGCCTTTCAAAAGATTGTGATTTAATCGCTTAAAACCTTAAATCTTATTCTTTGCGGATCGACACTCGTTTATATTACTCGATAGGATTATGCACTTGTAATCTGACTCAATAGCAAACCGAGTTATAAATTTTATTAGTCTGATTTCATCCATCAGAGGTCCAGCCCATTTGGCAATCATGGTGAATTCGAGGTAGTGTCGAACGGAGAGAAAGCCTCATTCGACATACAAGACGGCAAGTGGGTATACCAAGACTTTAGGTCATTGTAAAAAATGAATCCGAGAAGGAATGCTCATGCCAGAAGCCTCAGCTCACAGGGTTACCATGTGTTCGTGTTGTCGGTGTGTTGTCTCAGAAACTATCAAGAAAGTGGCTTCGTAAACACATGGAGTGGACAATTCCATGTGTATGAAAATCAATTTAAATAGTCAGTGTACACTGGACTTATCCTTGTTCCAGAGCAACGGTTAATCATGCTGCGTATGAGACGACACAACCGGATCTCCATGCGGATGAAAATACTAGAAAAGAAGAGAAGAAGACACCAGTCGAGCCGGAAAACACTAGAAAGGAATGCTAGAAATGCTAGAAATTCCTAAGGTTATTATAATTTCTTTTTTTTAATTTAACAATTAAACAATTACTGTTTCAAATTTAACAATTTTAATCTAACAATATATTTTCTGTTGTAATTTTGCAGCTTTATCATCCATGAACTGGTGGCATTCTATGATTGAATTGTAACGTGGATGAAAACTTAATGAACTGTCATTTAAATTTTTATTCAAGTTGTAATTTTTATGAGTTTTATTCCTTAGTGACGTTGTAATTTATTTGTATTTTAATATATTCGAAAATTTATTAGTCAAATTTATGCATTGCCTACTTTTTTAATTTAATTTTCCGTAAAATTTTGCGTATTAAGTTTACTTGTTGAATTTAGTTATCTTCGAACTTACCATTTAAAAAAAAAAATACAGAGACTATCCATGCAGACTGAGGCTACGTGCAGTCTTCGGGCTGCATGTGGATGGTAGGAATAAGCATTTTTAAAAACCGATGGTAAGGTCCAAATTTTGAATTTAGGAGTGGTAACAAAAAAAAATCGATGAAAAATGTACGGGTGGGACTTTTTATGTCATTACTTTGTACTTGGGAAGTGAATAAATCAAATTGAATACATCCAAGAAAATTTGAATAAAACAAATTTGTTTAGCATCTCAAGCTCCTTATTGGCACAATATATTACTAATTTAAAATAAAATTACTAATAACCAAATACTTTATGCTGCTTGCCTAGCTAGAAGCATCTCAAGCTCCTTATAGCTCTAATGTAAACATATAAGAAATCAATGAAATGACAAATATCATCGCGTATGATTCGCAACTTCTCGTGCAGATCTTCTCCAGTAACACGGGTCTCCTCCTTGTTTTCAGGTCTCAAACTGAGTGAACTAACTGCAGTCATGGCACCCATTATAAGTAATAACATGCATAACTATTACTACCAACCAAAGAAGAATACCAAGTATACAACATTACACTGGTTCTAATTAACAGTATTCACTTTCGATGTACATGACAAAAGGGTGTATCAAAATTATCATTTTCAATGTATTGAAGCTTATAAATTTCACATGTTTCATGAATTTAGGGTTTCCAAGTCTATACATGGCCCACCCCCTCCCTACCCTCACAACAAATCAATGAAAATATTACAAAAAAAAAACTTAGAAACACAAAAGGCACTAACCTTCGAGTAATCCGCCATGTTGGACCACGTGTCGTTTCTGTTCAAACGCCGTGACACAAGTGAAGAAATGGACAGCCCATGCAGCCTTCTGCCATATCTTGTTCATCAGGGACCTCTCCTCTTTATCTGGTCCCATAGCTGACTCTCCAAAGTGCCTGAGATCTTCTACAATTACTCTCAGGATTTCCAAATTTTTGTTCTCCTCTCCTTGACCTAGATATTGGACCTTCCTCCTAGCTTTTAACAGATCCCATACAATTATAATGCGGCTTTAGTTCATTAGTTAGTGTCATCGGGCTTTAGCCAAAAAGCAAAACACCAAATTATTTTCAAACTAGATTTAATTATTCATTTAAATCTCCATCTACATAGCTATCTATTATCTATTTTTATTATACATTTTTTTATTTATCTAGAAAACATTGTTTAATTTACTGCATGCTGAAGTTGCAACACATACCTTCTTCCGGAGGATCTCTAAAAACAAGCAGATTTCCGTGCTCATCCAAATTAGAACCACAACCTGAAATGGCAAAGAAATGATCTGCTTTTATATATCAAGGATGGACTGAATGTTTGATAAATAAAATATACCTCTACAATTTGGGACTATATGGTTCAAAGTTGTTGCAGTGTAGGCTGTGTTTCTAGAATAAACTTATTTGAACCTAAACCACACAACACCAAAAGGCTATAATTGCACATCTAAACATAAAGTAAATAACAAGTTCACCTGAATTCAATAATTTTAAAAAGATAAACATAGTATTTGTACCATAATTTGATAGAGTTACTGCATGTAGAGCCCCCCATGCAACTTCCTTCTTTTTAGCAGGGTTAGTTATATCATTCATGTAATCAATCACATTGTTATTTCGGTAACTGCGACCTTGGAAAAGAAAATATATCATCTGAACAATCTCTATACACCGTTCTATGTCCGTAATATAACCTGGCAAGTCAAACATAGGGATTTCACACCGCTCAGCCAATTTCTTGGCTAAAGAAGTATAATCAACTTTGGCATCTTTCAGTAGGGATTCCAAACAATCATTGATGTGTAGTTTTTCCAACAATGCCCTTGCAGTAGTCTTGAAGTGCCTCTCAAGGTTGCTGTAACCGTCGTGCACCCTCTCAAAGAAGAGAAAATGTAGCTCTTCTGAATATATATCCATCTTATCTGGAAAAGCCAATGAAACTAATTAATATCTATATACTTGATTGTAAAGCAGAGAGACACAGAGTTAATAGTCTACTAGTATTTCAGTGGAGAAGCAGATAGTCAGACCAAACGAAATGCTTTTGATAGTGAAGAATGCCACTCATGCTTCTAAACATCAGAGCATCTGCAAAGCTAGGAGGGAACAGATTTTGGAATGTCTCGAGCAAAAAGCATTTTTAAATACAAGATAGGTATTAGATGACTACTAAATATTGTGCCTTCCTACAAAGAAAAGGAACAGCAAACCCTTCCCGTCACAGTAGTTATTATTTTCACAATTTTAACGGAACTATCCTTCCAATGGATCACACATATTTAAAAAAAATACGGTTCCTCAAAAAAAGATGAGGACACAATCAAGAAAAATCGAAACTTATCTATTTATGGAATTTACCTTCAAGTTGATTTCCATGCCTATCCAAGACATCGAGTGCGCGGAGATAAGACAATCTCTCGTCTTCTTCAGGAGGGCCGAATGCTAGCTCTGAGGTTCTTAGATCTAGTGCCGCGAGAAAGAACTTGTGCCAATAAAATACACTACTTCTTTCCCTGCTTCTGCAATCCATTGAATGCAATGTCCCTTTGCTGTCTTTAGCACCCATTGACATTGATGGTTTTATCAAATTGACTACATAAGCCAAATTAGTCATGTTAAAATTCTGTAAAAAAATGGCATGCAAATAAATGATCCATAGCACACTATCTGAAGCACATTTGCATTTCTTTACAAAAACCTCTCAAGTAGGCAAGTGTTTCTATCTCTATAAGAATGGGAGCTGCTAACCACAATTAGAACCGTGCAATTGAGGAACCAACCAACTAAATTGCAGACTGTTGGTTCATGCATGATTGTTGATAACAAGCAGGTTGTGTGTTGTTTAGATAGTTAGAATTCCTACATATGCAGGTTAATTTAATTAAAACTACTGCACGCAGCGCAGCACCTGCAGTCTAAACCATACACCAAATGAAAAAGTAAAAAAAATTAATGACCATTGCATACATATTTCATCATATTATAAGTTATTGGGGAATAAAAAGTAAGCAAATGACTTACAGTTGGTGATGTCCAAATCCAGTACGCACTTGGCAAGATTGGCAAAATGCTCCACGAGAGATTCGAGCTCCTCGGTGTGCTCCAGGGGATAACATGATGTAAAGCATTCGTATTGTATTCGAGAATCAATCCACATGGGACGATTGGACGCACTACTCCATCCATCGAAAAAAATGGCCATCGATTTAGCGTATTTTTTTATAAGTAGATAGTATTGGAATTCATCATTTGATGGTGGATCATAAAAACGCTTGCGCTCCATGTAAGTTAAGAGATCAAATACACCCTTGAGGCATTCTTTGCGGCTCTTTGTTTCATTATTACAACAAGCACGAAGTCCGGCACTCAAGACTGTACTTGCCGCTTCATCGAACAAGAAAAAATGATAAAACCCCATAAAGCAATGAATTGAAACCTTTGATAAATTACTAATATTGAAAAGTTTGAGCACTCCAAATTCCTTTTTTACTTTAAAGGTGGGTGAATTAAGGCAATTCACCCAAAGAAATAAGTATGTGGATATATATGTGTATTGCACCTTGAATTTGTGTTCTCTTAGAAAGAGCATTGACCACATGAGTGAGTGCTTCCTGGTAGGCCTTCTCCTGGGCAGAAGTGGTTAATGAACAGGCGCTCTTCTTCATCTCACGGTATATCCCTGTCACATATGAAAGCCGGGGCGTCATTGCATTGTACTCCACTTTCCCTTTGTTATATATTGGATTTAGTACGTCATCATCAAACACCATCTTCTCTTCTCACAAGTCACAACCTGGCATCATCAACAGCATATATTAAATTCCAATGTCAGACTCTAATAAATAGATGGATTCCCTCAATCCTCAGCCACTCTACCATGTCCATGTTGTCACAAATACAACCAAAATCACTTCACCTAAACAGAAAAACAAACCCCTTAAATTCAGATGCTGCAACTGGAAGGACTAGATGCTTTACAGACCGGAAAGATCGCCGCTGCTGCTGCTCGATGAACTTTCGTTAATCAAGGACATAGCCAGGATTTTCATTAGGGGCAGGCAAAAATGTAAATCGAACATCACATAATTTAAAAGTCGCATTACATAAATTTAAAGTGGTATTACATAATTTTAATTGAAAATCTATATCAAACATTACAGAATCATTACAGTACAATTCAAATTTGTGTGGAGGAAGTGAAATTATTGTGCTATAGTTTGTAAGGATCAATATAATACAAAACTGAAATATATATATAGAATTTTGGCAAATCCTTACCAATTTCAGAATGGTACTGGTACGAGCTCACTGTGATTTTGTTCGAGGTATGGATGACTTTGCCCCTGGGAAATGTTGGCCACAAAACTTAACACCTCCAATTACAGCTCTAACTTTGCTCCAATATTAGATTTGTTAACCCCTCCTGCAAAGGAGAATAAAAATGAATTGAAATAGTGAAAATAGCCATTTGTTTAAATAGCGTTTCATTTCATTTCAAATAGTGAAAAACCTAAAGCTTTATCATTTATTTTACTTTCCTAAGTGAACTTACAGTACTTGGAGGTGAGCTCTCCAAATCTTGATGGAAATCACTTTCAGTTTTAAGTTTCCATTAGTTGTTTCAGTATATCAAAACAATTAGAGATACATGCAAGTACAATGGTTCATATTCTGTAATTTAAAGAAGACTACTTGTTGCTATTAAAAAAGAGCTTGGTTTATGCTTCTTTTATGTGTAATTTAAACTAAAATGTAAGTTCAAAATGAAATCAGGAGATGCCAGCCTGTCGCCCCCTCACAGCCGCGCACGTCCCAGTTCTTCTCTCTCTTCGACTGCATCTCCGCCTCGCACAGCCGCACGCCCGAGTTACGAATTTACGATTTGGGAGCAAGATATTTCCTATTTTCTTTTTTATATTTGTTATTTGTTTTTTCTTTTTCTTTTTTTTAAAATAACGATGGGTTAGATGATACTTTTGACTTTTGAGTCAAATTAGCATGATCTCGGGATTCACAAGCAATCCGTAAAAATTTGGATCAAAAGAAATAAAAGTTCACCCGCTGCTAAATTCAATAAAGAGATATATCATTGAAAATAAAAATAAAAATTGGATCAAAAGAAATAAAAGTTCACCCGCTGCTAAATTCAATAAAGAGATATATCATTGAAAATAAAAATAAAAATTGGATCAAAAGAAATAAAAGTTCACCCGCTGCTAAATTCAATAAAGAGATATATCATTGAAAATCAAAAGCAACATGAAGTAGGAGACACCGTATCAAATTGATAACATACCTCTGCGGCTCTGCCTATATGCCACCAAAATATCTATAGAAAAAAATTGGAACGGAGATTGCGTCTCCTGATGTAAACAATAAACCATTGGAATTGCTAAAAAACCAGCTCTTAAATTTATCATCTCAACTTAGCTAATTATAAGTTTATAACTATAAAAATAAACATTGATAGCGAATATAAAGTAATAACACAAAAATACAAATCTACATATGGCAATAACCAGATATTACCAATTTAACGAGACAACCTTCTAAATATTTATACCGGGTAAAATATTTTCACCATAAAAACCTGGTCGGTATATATATATGGAGAGAGAGAGAGAGAGATGATCTATGGTGATTTGTGAAGTAAGGATCTTGTTTTACTTCACGCTTATATCTCCGTTTTTAAATACCAAACAGTCGATCCGAACCGCTCAACAAGATATCCATATTGAAATGTGCTTGTAGACCAAATTTTACATTTTTTAGAAAATTTTTACTATTTTTTTAGATAGGTAGAAAACTGCTCTTTTTGAATGGTTACAGACCATAAAAAACAATGATTTTGAAATACTTTTTTTCCAAAAAATATAAAATTTGGTCTTCAAGCACATTTCAATATGGATATCTTGTTGAGCGGTTTGGATCGACTGTTTGGTCTTTGAAAACGGAGATATGAGAGTAGGTTGTGGCCTTTTACTGGACCAAGTGAAGCTTCTATTACTTAATGGAATATCCATGATGCCGGTGTCCGCAATAAAACCATTAAAAAGGTCCATTAGTGCGAAGTTTTGGTTGATCATCAATCTATCCACTAGCCATCGAGTTAGGTTGAAATCCCTGGCGAGAAGGTATGGTTGACCTGATAGTGCAGTCCCTTGCCTCAGTTCTTCAATGAAGGTCGGTTTTTGTGCATCATCGGTTGGGCCATATACATTGGTAACTCACACCATCCGGTCTGTGCCGGTATGTTTCAAGAGCGCTGTTATGGAGTGGCGCGTAGACCATGATCGCACCAGTTGAAATGAGCGTCGCCAGGCAATCAATAAGCCTCCAGCTGAATTAAAAGCCAGGTTGTAAACGACCTCGTACTAAAAAAAGATGGTAAAAAATCAAACATATGTGTAAGTTCCATGTCATTACATTTTGTTTCTTGCAACAGTACCACATCACATCTTGCATTTTTAATAATATTCCGTACGACACAACATTTGTCATTCATCCCCAATCCTCTAACATTCCAAGAAAATAATTTAAATTTTTTGTGAATAATTTGTAACTAAATACGATGCAACTATCACACACTGGACATAATGAAGACCAACTCCTCTTCTGAATCGAGGTCCTCCGCAGAATCAAAGTCCAAATCTGGGCCCTCTTTATTTTGATCTAATTGGACTCCAGCCTCATCTTCCATTTGTAACGGCCCAACTGGAGCTGAGTTCACCAACGATTTGCGCTGGAGGTTGTCTTCAAGCAAAGCCTGCTCCACCTCTTTTGTTTAAACCCGCAACCTTTCCCAATCTCTTTGGCAAGCCCATAATGCACACTAACTTCTTAGAAGCCTTCAGAGTTAAGGCTTACTTCGGCCCTCTGTGAACCCTCTTTCCTCTTTTGCTTAGATGGACCCGGATCGGCAGAATGGGCTGCCTTTTTGAACCCCTTCCTGGACCGAATATGCAACAACTTGTTGGGCCTTTGCGAAATCTGTTTGGCCCGTATAGCCGCCTCACCTTTGTCCAGAAACAAGTTGGAATGCGATCGTTGTTTTATTCTTCTTTTGGAAACTTCCCCTCTGTCCTCCGTGCCATCAGACTGGCGACTATCACCCGACCTCTGACGTACCGAAGGTTCCAGTACGGTATTGTCAAGAATCTGCTCTTTCCTAGGCCGTTGCAGAATTCGAATTGGAGTGGGGATTTTTTGTGGCACAATGCCTTTGACTCTCTGTGTATATCATGTCTTCTCTGTGACTGCACGGGAAGGATGTATTGTTTCTGTTGTCACCAAGTGTGCTGCACCCGTTACATCCTCTGAGTTGTGACCCGCCTCATGAGGTATTGCGCTGGAACTTGCCTGTGTGTCTCTCAACGTTGCGAGCTCCGCCGCCTGTGTCATTGTGATCTCCGGTAGAGAGGTGCCGTCCAGAATCCCTTGTATTTCTTTCGGTATGGCCGCCGGGTCAAGAGCTCGGCATAAGCTGTGAAGAGTTTGACGGGAGAGATATATGAGGTCTTCTGTGGGCTTCTGCAGCTTGCCGGTCGGTTTTGAGAACAATGGCTTGTGTTTGGGCAGATTGGCCGAAGAGTAAAGCGGCGACCGAATCCAATTCTCTTTATGGACTTTGATGATGAATTCCAGACCCGCAGCATGTATCTCGATTTCATCCGAAATTCGTTCAAGGCAGTCTATCGCTGCTACCACTGTCCATTCCGACAGATTGGTTGTGCCGTGTTGTGGAATGGTACCCAGATAGGTGGCGAAGGAGCTGACCGCCCCTGCAACCTCCTTTTCTCTGCGCAGATGAGGAGGGACATCTTCAAGGTGAGGAGGGCCTTGTATTCTGGAATGACCAAACGTGCACCATCCAAAGGGGACCATGGCTGGAAGGAGAAACCCGCATCCCATAGTTCCGGCCCAATCGCATTAATGAATGTCTCGGGCGCAACCCCTGGTGAGAGTATGATGAGGAAGTGACCTTTCTGGAGTACTTCTATGGATAGTTCAGCCTCCGTCACTAGGTTGGTTCTTGCTGCAAATTGCTCCACATCTTTAAGCTGGAACCCCAATTCCAGACCATGGGTGTCGAAAACCACTGCATTATTGAGTTTCTCAACCTCAGTTAGGAAAGCCGGGTCTCGATCGGCAAAGTAGGCCAATCTCTTTGACCTATTAGTAGGCAGAGAGGATGTCCCTATTAGTTGGGTTTTGGCGGCAGGGACCGGTACTTCTGGTCAGTATGGCATGGCCGCCGGATTGAGCACGTTGGCCTTGCAACGGTGACCAGTGTGACCCTCTCCCCAACATTTTCCACATCGCATGGGGTTCCTACAAGCCACTGAACTGTGACCCGTCCGGCAGCATCGAAAGCATCTGCCGCGCCACTCTATGAAGTGAGAAGACGGTGGGAAGCGGAGCTGGGTTGGGCTGTGGGGGGAGATGTAATAGGTAGCTTGGGTGGGAGGAGGGGAGGAAGGTGGAGAGGGAGTGGTCATGTTGTTTTTTGGAGGTGATCTGTCAGGTTGAGCTTGGTTAGGCGTGGGTGTGGGGGCTAGAGGGGTGATGACTACTTGGCTATGAGGCTTGGTGGAGAATGGGATGTAGGTTTGGAACTGTGGCCTAGGGGTGGGCGAAGATCTTCCTCCTTTGCGCCTTGTCACCGTTTGCCATTCATCGTCGGTCTCCTTTGCTCCTAACATGCTCCTCCCCTTCTAGATTTGAGTCATTCTACCAATAAAATTTATAAAGGTAACATTTTGTGAACGGAGTATTATTTTGAAATAAATTAAACTTTTTTAATAGACTTAATGTAACACTATGCAAAATATAATTCTGAAATTAATAATCAAAGGTATTATATGAAATGTTTAAATGTGTTATTCAATAAAATATGTAACATTTAAGTTAAAAGTCCACCAAAGCAATTCTCTTGGATTCCTAATGTCTTTATGAGTTTTCATGCTACATATATAACATAAAATTAACTATATATAATTATATATCCAATCAACAACTCAAACTCTGAAGATATAGACATAAAGAATATTAAAATACAGTATTAATTATATAACTACAGTGGATCTATTTTATATTTTATTAAATCATTATATAAGATTTTAAATATGAAAAATCAATGACTATCATGGTGGGAACACCATTAATTGTTTTTATAAAGCTGATGATGAATAATATATGGTAGCTAGATAAAGATTTCACCAAAAATACTGAAGCTCCGAGGCATATATAGGTCAATCATCATTGACATATTGTCACCTTACAAGCACAAAATATATACGTTTATAATTTGGCCTAAATTTGACCCCAAAATAAACTCAATTCAATCAATTTTTGAAATTTTCTATTCAATTTGGTCTGCGATTTGGTTACTGCACAAATTTGCACATTTTCATCCAAAAAATGACGTTACAAATCATGTGAGGTATCTTAAAATGGAGGAAGAACGATGAATGGACTGATTGACTGATCAACAAATTGCATGCTCATGTCGTGTGAAGACCATTGGGAAAATTATGATTAACAAATTATAATTGGAGGTATTTTTTAAATTTATGTTGACTAAATAACTGTTTTTATTTAATTTTTTATTTTGAATTCTAAAGTACGGAGCCGGTAGTATTGGATTCTAAAGAGTAAATGTGCTAGATCAATTTGTCAGCGGGACGCAGCGTCTCAAGTTTGAAGTATTTTTTTAACTTAATCGAGTTGCGCACATTGTAATTGCTTCACAATAAAAATAATAAATCTCAAAAGTAGATATTTTGTCATTTGTTTTATTATCTTTCACCATATTATAAACTTTATATATCTTAGAATTTATGTATGTGTAGATTTCATGTCCTTCACATGATATAATTACTTTCTAAATCGAAAGTAAATATATATATTTCTTTCTGTAACATGGCTTTGTAAAATCAATTATTTTTAAAAAAAAAATTAAATATCTAACTAGGTGAAAACAGAGCGGATAGTGGTAAAACCATATCCATATCTTTTTTAATTTTTCAGATACGAATCAGATATTAAACAGATACATATACGGATAGGAATATAGAATTGGATATTTATTAAAAATATAAAATATTATTAAAAAATACTAAAATTCATAATATATATTTAATTATAATAATAAATAACATAATTTTTTTCTATTATATTTTTAACTAAAGCAAAATAAGTTGTGACGTGCTCACCAAACCAAAAAATATTCAAATACATATCAAATACAAATAGGATATTACCTATACCGTTTTCCCTCCTACAAACTACTCAAGGAAAGAAACGCCCAAAAATGCTCTTCCTTCCCCCATTTGCCACCATTTCAAACAGCCCCTAAGGGATGCCTATTAGTTAACAATCACCCAAATAATAAATAATTATTCTCATAAAAAAAACGAAAATTACAAACAATGTTACCACGCCATTTAAAATGCCCCTATAGGCAAGGAACACTTGATCCAGTCACCCAGATTAATAAACCAATCACAAAATAAAAGTTAACCGCCTCTGGAGTGTGTGTGTGTGTGTGTGTTTTCGTGTGGCATGGCCAAGTTTTCCTTTGCCAGAAAATACTCAATAATCAAAGCAGTAAAAGGAGTTGTCACCACTAGAACAACAACACATCACCAATTCACCATACAAAGAAAGAAGCGGTCCCAAAACACATAAAACATCTCCAAAGCACCAAAAATGACAAAAAAATAAAAACTTAAAAAAGTTATCCTCTAATAAAAAACCCATAACCAACCCCAACTAAGTGGTGAGTTCCATAATAGCACTAACAATATCTCCATCAGCAGCCTTGAGCGCCTTGACAGCCTTCGACCGGGACACGCTGGCCTGGGTCATGACAAGCTCGATATCTTTCGGCTCGACGCCTGTCTCATCGCATTCCTCTTCCTCCTCATCCTGAGCAATTGCCGATGTCTCGGGTTTAGTGACCATGTGACTCAGGTCAGGTGCCTTGAACTGCTCTGCTGCCTGGGTCTGCAGCTGCGAGCTCAGATCCTCGATCTTCGCCTCGCCGAAAATTACATAGGTGTCAGATGTCGGGCTCTTGAAGACGTCTGGCTTTGATATGACAAACAGGATCTGCAATTTTTAAGATGGTTGTTAATAATAATTGTTGTATGAGTAAGGCTATGGTACTATGCACAGCGCACTTTGGTTCATACTATGCACAGTACAAAAATAGTAAAAAGATTCCAAAAAAATGTAACTTCAACCTCCAAGTACATTTTCATATGGAGATCATGATGAACGGTTCAGATCGACTATTTAGACTTTGAAAATGAAGATACAGATCCATAGTACAGACCAAAGTGAGATATGCATAGTTCCATAACCTCACTCTTGTTCTATTTTTAGCAACAGATCAACTTAAAGTGGGTGTGTTTGTACTAAATTACTGCAATTAGCCAAATAGATCCGACATAATGTAAGCCATTGCGCATGTGATAAAAGAAATATGCAGCCACATATGAGAGAGTTGTTTTAGCCAAGTCAATTAATATCATTGCAAGGTACACTTGTTGGGCATTTACTTTACATGGCAACTATGATGAGAAGAATATTGTGATTCCGGTAAGTGATAGTTCCAACCAAAATCGGTTACACTTCAGGTTGTGGTGCTAAATTTCAGGTACTTCAAATTAGAAAAAAGGAAGTGTAAAATGCAAATTAGCTATCAGAAAGGATAGCCGACAGAGAGAAACAACAAAAGAAAGTGGGAAGCAAGGACCCACATTTTTGCTTTTCTTGACAGTGACACGGCTGACACCAGGAATAGGCTTCATGCCGAGCTTGAGCATCGCCTTGCGGCTCTTTTTCTCACTCCTACTCTGCTTTGACCGGCCAGATCCATCAACATGCCCTGTTTTAAAGACAGTAAAATATTATTTCAAGAAAATGGTAGTACAATTTTATTTATTTTCATTTTAATCCTATATTTTTCTCTGACGATTGTGTTGTCTAAAGCTATGAAAGTTGTCACACAGGCCTATCATTAAATATTGATAAATACATGCAATAATTGTTACTTCTGACTAGTCAAATTGTAAATACAATTGTGTGGAAACAAGGGAGAAATTACAAAATTACCCTCAGCATCATCGGCATCATTGTCATCATCATCATCATCGTCATCATCATCATCTTCATCTTCAACAAGTGGCTCCTCACTCTGCACGCAATTATTTAAATCAAATTAAATTAAAAATATGAGCATGCAACACAGATTTTGACTGACAATTAGAAGAAGACCTCACTTTAGAAGAAGACCTCACTATAGGGAAGCTGGATTACACTAATAAGCATGACAGACACAACAAAAACTACACAAATAACAAAGGCAGGGAAGTATAAACTCGTTAAATTCCAAACTAAATGTTGCTTGTTTAGAAAGCAAATAAGAAATGAACATTTTATCACAATTAGAAGAAGACTAAAGTTAATCACTTCGGATTAATGTTCGTGTTTACACTAATCTAAGTGTTAGATCTACACTATTTCACTCCATTGCTGTTATACCGCAATCAAGGGCGTGAGAAACCTACTTTGATCATTCATCTACATCAAACTATCCAACTTTCAATCACTCTCTACTAACACGGGGACGATCAATGATATCTAACAATCCAAAAACATTTCGAGCAACTAATGAAAGGATCGAATCGATAGAAAGGGGAGAAAGAGAAACGAACCTCGATCTTTTGTTGCTCAAGCTGAGCGGCGAGGAGCTCCTCCTGTGTTTGCGCCGTCATGGTATAGCTGGTAGCTAGATCGAGAGAAGAGAGAAGAGATCGAGAGCGTGTCTAAACCCTAGCTTTAGACAAAGATGTCAAAACCCTAGATCCGAACGGAGGAGAAAGGCGGAGGGGCATTATATACCATGGCCTTCCTTACGTCAGAAAGACCATACTACCCCTGGTGTTGCGGTGCTTGTTTGACCACTTGACAGGGATCCTGTCATCCCGACCATAAATTGAAGCAACCCGAGTTTATCTGGTACGTCCATTTTAAATCGAACAGTCTTTGTAGAGTTGAAGAGTCAAGGGCAGGTTAGGATATGGGGACGTCACGTCTGATATGGAGCGTCCGATCAAAATTCGACGCTCAATTCTTCTCGAGATGGACGAAATGAAATCCGATAATGAGAGGAGGCCATTCCACTTGGTGTAGCTATCGAATGGGCATGATAACGGGTCTGATCGAAATTATCCTATTATTTAGCCCGTTTATCAATTTGCTAACAATCATTTGCAGTCAGTCAAAGATTCCGAGCCCTACTATTACTATCCGCTAATTATTTACGGATCAAAATGGATCTCCAAACTCTTTCGGCCTCTTTAGTTGATACTTGATACAGCATTCAGCCCAAGCCCAAGGAACATCTCAAGCTGCCTCTAGTAGGGGTGTTCAAAGTTTAAACGGTCGGTTCAGTTGCAACCGAAGTAAAATAGACCAACTAAATTTTTTTTGTTTTTAAGAACTGAACTGAACCAACCAAATAAGAACCGAACCGTTTAAACTGAATTAAATTTCGGTTTGATCGATTGAACCGAATAAGAGAGATTAAATTTCAAAAAGTTAAAATTTACTACATTAGTAATTTTATAGAAATAAATATCAATATAATATTACACACATTATTCGATTTTATACAAAATATATAGATGTTCTAAAATATACAAACCAGAATGGAAGGAAGGAAATGATGATTGAACCAAACAAAATATAAACCATACTTAAACCATACTTAAACCATCATAATTCGGTCAATTTGATTTAATCAGTTTTGAAAAATCTAAACCGAACCAATCACTAAACCAAAATAATTTAAAAATTCAACCCAATCAATCTATTTAAACCGAATAACCGAACCATTTAAATTGAAAATTTTCTCAGTTCGGTTGAAAACCAAAGAAATCGAACGTTTTTTTTTTTTTGCTTGAAAAAATCGAACGTTTGAACAAAAAAGGAACTCGTCGGCAACCTGATCGAGACAAATCTGAACCGTCCGTATACATCAGGTTAAGCGTTTACACGAATCTTCGACCGAAGTTGGTGATTTGGTCGACCTACTTGAGATTTGACGACCGTCCACAACAAACCTTTTTACAATAAATAAGTTTATCTATATACCTAACAGAATTTCATGATGTAGAAATTTATCCATTAAAATTTTCATAATAGTTATTTTGTCATCTTAACTCACTTATTTTATTAATATCCAAATTTCATCATTTAATTAATTAAAAATACATATTAATATCGATATAAAAAAATCATGATTAATGTGCTGTAAATAAACTTTCACAGTGTGCTTTTAATAAATTCATGCAAATCTATATGCGTAATAAAATATAAAATATATTAATACCACCGAAACTGTCAAATATTCTCGCAATGTCATGAAATACTCAAAAGTAAGTTTGTACTGATTCTAAAATATATTAATTTTACGTAACTAAATTTGCTGAAAAACATTTACAGCGGTGATTTAAAATTGTCCGACTTTCCAATATTGGTCAAAAAATTTCAAATACCTATTGAAACTATAATCTTTTCGTTTCTCTATTTTCAGAATTTTTAATTGAAGATCGCAAGTGTTAATTCGTGATAAATTAGGATGAACTTAAGTTTACCGAATTCGTTGGTAACCTTAACTTCAAAATTTATCAGCATAACTACAAACAACGAATCTAAATTGTTCACACCGATTTAATTCATAAGTGATACGTTTACATGTAAAAAATTAAATTTTTTGACTTAATGTGGTATAAAATCAAGTGGTAAATTTTTTTATATAAATTTATTTTAATGCGTTCATATTGACCAAATAATTTTATACTAAATTAATTTATAACTTGACATGTAAATGCATCACTCATGAAGTAGATCGAATTCAACAGTTTAGTTTCAACATTTGAAGCAAAATTAATAAATTTTGAAATTGAGTCATAAAGAACTTGGTGATGAAGAGCATCCTAGGTCTACGCTAAACATAAAACTGTTAGGTTGTGCTCTAGAGAGGGGGAGAACCCCCTTCATTAAAGGGAAGGCATAGGAACGAAGGGGAACTCGCGCGCGCCCGGGTTGCCCACGCCGTTCACCCGCTCCAAAAGAAGATAATCAAAGAGGGAAAGGAAGAAACGCTCTACTGTAGCGAGGGTAACGCGCTATACAAATTTCTCAAATTCGTACCTCCCAAATCGGGAAGTAGGTTTCACTGTAGCGAGAAAAACCGCGTGCTGCCTCCTTCCTTTCTCTTACTTCCCGTTCCTCTCCGCGTGGGTGTTGTGGAGTACAGCCTTAAGAGTAGAACTATGATGTTATTAGGCTTATCAAATCTTTTGGTGAGTTCAATTTCAAAACCTGTTAAATTTTGCTTCAAACGATGAACCTGATATAGAGATACATTTATATTCAAAATTTATAAATATTTGAATTAATTTAGTACTAAGAAAAGTAGTTAACAAAAAATAAAAGCTTATAAGTTAATTTTAAAGTATTCATTTTTCATCATATTTTGATGGCTTGACTTCGTACTAAACTAAGTTGAAAATTTATAAATTTTGCATGTAAACACATCACTCACTCGTAAAGTAGATCGGTTTTAACAATTTAAATTAGTTATTTAAAAACTATAATAAGTTTTAAAGTTAAAACTCACAAAAACATTAAATGAGCTTAAAAACACACCAGAACTGTACTCAATTGCAGATAATTGAGCGTTTTCATTAAAGTTATATGCTTATACATGTAATTATTAAAAATGATCAATTTAGTTCATCAAACTTATCAAATAAACTTATTTTAACTTAGTTTCATTATTAATTGATAAAATTTTATGAAACTATCATTTAGAAAAATTTAGATAAGACAAGACAAAGTTAATACATATAACAGTTTAATAAAAAATAATAATAAAAAAATGATCAACTAATTATTCTAATTTGATCTTAAATTTAAAACTCACAAAAGACATTAAATATCTTAAAAACACACCACAGCTGTACTCAATTGTCAAAAATATCCTTCTAAACGTGGGACTTGTATCAGCGACACGCTTTATCACGGGCAGTACCCAATTTTAAGGAAACAAAAAAAAAAAAAAAGATATTTTCTTCATTTTACAAATAAAAATAATAGTCACATCCCGTGGAGTTCAGGTTAGTTCCTGGGTCCTTGTACAGATGGAGAAATAGCATTTGCAGTAACCGACACTTGCTATTACCTCCAGCTGCACCCGGTCTATTAGTTAAGCATGGTCCATTCATTCTAATATTTCTTTTAGAGACGACTATTATGCACATGGGATTTCAAAATTGTGGTCAAAGCAAGACATCTCTACAATTAATTATAAAGAATTGTTATGCTATTTATTTAAGGGAAGAAGAATAGAGAATCTAACTAATAATTATGGTTTACTATCTATTAATAATCTTATACTATTAAATATTAAGAAAGGTTGATACAATCTAGCAAGCATTAAATATATCATAATGCAACACAAGATATTGACATCTTTTGCAGTTTCAAATTTTTAACTTTTATACAATGACACGTTAAAAATAGTAATATTCTTGCTATTCTTTCAGAACATCTATAAAATTAACATGATTCAAATGATGTTTTTTTTTTGTATACTGGAAACAGAAAATTCAAACTAAAATTTTCAAATTTGAATTTTGAATGATGAAGTAATATCAATGTTATAATGACTTTTTCGCAGTCGTCTTTCAATTTATATGAAAATTTTGAAGAATTTTAATATGATGACTAATAGGCAATCTCACTCTCGCATTATGAAAAAATGTCACATTTATTTGTTAGTGTTGTGATCTAGAAGTCAATCATAGGATGATTGTTTTCTAAGTTTTGTTCATGTAATTGAATGATTTATTTATCATTTTGTTCCTTGAGTATTTCATTACTTATAAATCATTCAAGTTGAGGACTTGAAATTGTAGAACTCTTTAAAGGAGTTAATAAATACTCTAAAGTGTCCCTAGTCTTGGTAATTAACAAGGAACATTAATTACTGGTATAAGATTAGCATTTGGATTAGTTGATGATCATGTTCTGCAGATCATGTGACAAGGGGTTGTCAATCTAATCAAATGGATACCTGATGGAGATCAGGGGATTGGACGTGACCAAAATAAAACATTTAATATGGATTGTGTTTGTGTCATTAATGTTTTATTAGTGTCTGGAATTCTAAAGTATGAGATAATTGTTTCTCTCACATGAGAATACATATTCGTGGGTATTATCCAACGCTGTCAGTAACTGACAGTCATACAGATTCTATCTCAGTATGTGTCTCTCATGTGGAGAGATAGTAATTATCAAGAATACCAATGTCCCTCATGTAAATGAGTGATGATATCACTGGGCCCCTTGATGAAATAATACAAGTATGTGCACATATGATTAAGGAGTTAATTATAATTACTGAATTATTTCGAAATCAATAAATGAGTAGATTTGCAAGAATGACCCGTTCCTACCTTGGATCTATGCATGATATCATGAGACATGAAATTGACACGAGACAATTGTTGCTCAGTGATCTGATACAGTATGGTACTTATCATCTGTGTCATTTAGGTAACTATAATGCATATTGCTAGGTGCCGCTTGTAGTTTATGGAATCGAAAGGAGTTTCAGATTCCATTGCCATGTGACATAGATCTCACAGGGTCACACCAATAAGAAATGAATTAGAAATGCTCCTTAATTTATTTGACATGTATGACATGACAAATAAATTAGTTTCTCCATCAAACCATGAGAAATATAATTATTTGAGATAATTATATATGATACTACAATTAATTAGATTAATTGTATTTGATTATTGCAAACAAGAAAAAAATAGAACTTGGCCCAATAAACAAAGCCTAATGGCTGTTGTTAATTATGGCCCATGTTTATTTTATGAATTGTTTAATTAAAAGTTCACCCAAAATAGTTTATCACGTTTTCTGATAACTGCTGCGCAGCATTTCTTATTTTGACCATATCTCTTTCATAATAAATTCGTTTTTAACGTTCTATATATTTCTGGAAAGGTAAAAGAAATATCTAGAACTTTGCCTCTCTGGAGGAAAGCCAAATTAGAAACAGATCATGGTCAAAAACGCGATAGAACGTGGTGGTTAAATTGAACCGCCATGTTCTGTTAGTATGTTCAATCAAGAAACAGTCCATGTGATATGAAAAAATTTCAATTATATTTAATTTCATACTAAAATTGAGAGAATTTGATTTGACAAGAACCAATATCCCAAATCTAGTTCCTTTTTAGAAATTAGCGTAGTTTAACATAATTTAAAGTAATATATTTATTAATTTGTAATTAACTTTGGATATTAATAAAAATCACGGAGAGGTACAAACAATTAATGGGGCTCTCTCATGTGCTCTCTCATGCCTGGTCTAATCATATGTGTACTATTACATCATTTTTTGAGGTACAAGTTATCAGAATAAAATGCAGAGGTACAATAGTACAATAGGATTGAACACAAGAGAGGTACAATAGTGTACTGTTGTGAATTGTGAATTGTACCTCGCACCAGAGTCCAAATGCAGTACTATTGTGAATTGTACTATTGTGAATTGTACTATTGTGAATTGTGAATTGTACCTCTACGCATGTTTCGTATTTGGACCATAACTCTCTTATACGATGTCTGTTTTGGGCGTATAATATATGGATGGAAAGGTAAAAGAAAGTTCTATAACTTCTCCTTCTGTGATAGAATCTAATTCGAATTAGATCGTGGTCAAAAACGTGGTAGAACGTGGGGTTAACTTTGGGAACATAATTCACATTCCTTGTTTTGCTATATATATTCTCCCTCTCATTCCTTTGGAGTAGAATTCGTTTTTGAGAGTTGAAGTTCTGCCAAAACTCTCTCTCTCTTGTTTCATCTCTCATGTGTTGAGAACCCACAAACCCTAAAAGTTCAAGATCTAGTTCTCTTGGAGGATAGGGATTAAGGAGCAACCAAGTTAGTACTCTCTAGCAAGAGGAAACTTTGGTTTCTAATTAATTTCTTGGTGGATACCGTGGAGGACTTCTACTTTGGAGTCTCATCTTGGTGCAAGGCGTTCTAAGTCACGCACACATCAACCACCAAGGCGCTGCAAGACATCAACCACCATTAGCATCAACAAGGAAGTGGAGGCTACAACCCTACATCTCAAGAACCTTCCTTTCTTGTTAGAGACAAGAAACTAAAGGTATGATGCTTATTGATTTGGAAATAGATTTTGGTTTGATTTCAGTCACACATGATGATCTCTTTTGAGACTTTTCTTGTCAAAATTTTGAAATTCCGCTGCCTTAAGTACCATAAGAACCCAACATTATTGCCATAAAAAAATTATTCCATTCTCTCAATAATCACCACTAATAAATGAGAAAATCAAACTGCATTTTACAATAAGAAATAAGATGTGTAAATAATTATAACAAATAACAATCCAATGCAATAATGTTAACATAACCTTTCACCAAACAAAATTCATGAGAACACTTCCTTGCATTACCATTAACTCCGGTAGACCATCTATCTTAGCACTAATGCCAACAGAGATAAACGAGACTGGAGATGTCCAGTATTTTATAAACGGACAGCAAGAGCAAATTCCCACGAGTGTTTGTGGTCCGGGTGTAAACAATAATGTCACCATCCATCCAAGCTTTCTCCCCCAACCTCACCTACGTCTCACGTACTAGTTGCACTATCGTAATTCTTTTGAAATCCAGGCCTTAATAAGAGCACTTTTCACCTCCGATCCCGTTCTACGTAAGCAAAGCACGGGAAAACCCACTCAAACTTCACTAATTCCCTCACCAATACAAAATAGCTCATCTGTGGCCAGTTCTTTGTATCTCTGTTTTTGTTTTCTGGAGTTTGGGCTTCTATGAGGCTACAAAAAATAGCCATGGGTGGTTTGGTGTTCACAGATAATCTACGATGTTCATAAATTTAGGCACAATAAGACGACAACAATTTTGAAACGGATAAACCACCAAAAAATTCACGAAAATTTGTCTTAGGTTCGGTAAACAGATTCCTCTTTAGCCTTTCGGAAAAGTTCCAGCGTCCCAAGTTGTACCCCATTTAGCATTCATATTATGTTTGTAACGTGTAGATATTAAAAATGAAAATCAATAAAGGGAATATTATACATTCGATACATACATATTAGGTAATAAATATTTATTAGTAAAAATTGAAATCAGAGTTAAATAAGTGTTTTCAGGTATGGAATTCAAAATCTTGGGTAGTTCATTATATTTTAAATTTGACACTCAAAAGGAGTATAAATCTCCATTTAAAAAAAATATATACAAAACTAAAGTGATCTAATTTTTAAAACAATAAATATATCACTTGTAGGATTCTTTACATACGGATACAAGCACGATTTTGAGTTAAATTTAAAATCTATGCTTTCTCCTAATTACAATGCATTGTAATTGTTGATGTTGAGGAAAAGAGAATGGGAATTAAACTATTTACAATACGCTTGTACTTTTGAGTTCAATTTATCATCTATGTATTCTCCTAATTACATGCATTGTAATTGTTGGTGTTGAGGAAAAGAGAATGGACATTAAATCATTTACAATACGTTTGTACTTTTGATTATCATGCTTCGAAAAAGTAAATAAAAGTAATGATAATAGAGTATAATTTTATTATATTTTTTTTAGAAAAAGAATTCACACTCCTCATATTATATTGTTTATTGAACTATGAAAAAATAAATAAAAATAATGATAAACCATATGGTGTTTGTAGGGGTGTAAACGGAGCGGATTCGGAGAGGATAATGCTCATACCAAATCCGTATCCGTTTTTCAATGAGCGGATACGGATACGGATACGGATACGGATACAGATAGTAAACGGATATCAAAATTCAAAACCAAATTCGTCTTAAACGGATACGGATACGGAGCGGATAATCCACGGATACAGATTCGAATACAGTTACGAAACGAATAATTGTCGGATAATTGAGTCATATGAACTTTAAGTACAAATACTAAATTAAAAAATTAAAAACAATTAAGAAAAACAAAAGTAAATTAAAAAAAGAGTAAAGAAATGGAGAAGATATAGGAATGGAGAGGAGTTAGGAAATATTAACCGCTGAAAGTCAAGTTACAACGAAGCGGAGAAGTTAAAATTTCGGATCCGGATAGTGCGGATATCCGCTCCGTTTATACTTTCAAAGAATTATCCGTATCCGTATCCGCATCAAATTTCCCTATGCAAAAATATCCGTATCCGTATCCGTGATATCCGTATCCGTTTAAATTCGGATACGGATAATAAGCGGATTCGGAGCGGATATCCATATCCGTTTACACCCCTAGGTGTTTGACTTCTCAAATAAATAGACAAAGTAAGAATAATACTATTCATATTAGTATGATGTTGTTTAGATTATATAGTTCAAATAATGTTAGAGGGAACAAATGAAGTAACATTACATAGTATTAACAGACAAATATCCTCTGTAGTACTGCACGAGTGGGGCCCACTACTTTACGGCTCAAATTAACTAAAAAAGTGCCTATTCGAGATATCTGAGGGAGCCAGTATTATTTGTGCTCTGAGATTCGTGCAAAGTTAAAAGAACGGTTCGGATCAAATTACTTCATGGAACAATACCTCTGTAGTACTCAAAAGATACGGATCTTAGTACTAACTCCAAATCCCTTTCCATCATGATTGAAACTATTCTTCACAATTTAAATTGGAGCTGTAAGGAGTCAATCAGGGGTCACATAACAAATCCCTTTCACGAAATAATTCAAAAACTAAAAAACAAACTTAAAATGAACAAAAGAAAATTCGAGAAAAAATAAACAAACATAGTGACAGTCTCTCTCTCTCTCTCTCTCTCTCTCTCTCTCAGCTCTAGTTTAACTCTCACTTTCTCTCACCTTCCATCTTCCTTTCTCTCTCTCTATTACCACCCAATTCAAAATCAAAATCAAAATCTAGCTCTTACCCAACAATGTCTCGCTTCCTCAACCACACATTGCATGGCGACTAGCATAAGCGCCCCCTCCAGCAATGGGGAAGGATGAAGAGGATCAAACGCCGGGATCCGGCGGCGGGACGTCGTCGTCGGAGGAGGAGAGTGGATGGGGCCCTGTACGGAGTTGTAGAAAGTGTGTGACTTGGCGCTGTGCCGCTGTGTTGTTATTCGGTTTGGCGGTGTTGCTATCAGCTGTGTTCTTGTTACCTCCTTTTGATACGTGGCATCACAGAACAGTGGGTCCCGGTGCTGACGGTATCATAGAAGGTGAGTGTATCGTTGCTTTTGAGGAATGCGGGTTAATCGATCCCCGATTTGTTTGGATGAGTTATTGCTGGATTTAGCATTGCCAGATCTGGATTTTCCCCTTTAGGGTTTTGCTTTTTGTATGAAATTCCCTCTTATTTTCCAATTTTTTTTAAAGTTTTTTGATCTTGTTGGATTTTCGGTCCAGATCTGAAGATTTTTTTCCCCAATTTTGATTTTAATTTAGCTTAATGCAATCAGTTAAAAAAATAACAGAATTTGATTGTAATTTCAGGATATTAAAATGTGGCATGGAATAAAGATTCCATTGTTATACAATTTGCTGTTCATTCTGTCAATATACTGTGTCTATTATTGGAATAGTGTTACTATAACAGCTTAATTCTCCTATAGCTTCTTTTTTAAGTCTAATGCAATGAATAGTTATTTGATTTGACATAACTGAATTTTACTTTATTAGGTTAATTGCACTATTAACCAATTAGGGAAAAGTAACAATTTCTGTAGTCATAAAGGAAAATTGAAATAGAGACATCAACTAGCAATCTAAAGTTCTTGATTTGCATTATTACAAATATTGTAGATCGCTGCTATTCTTAAACATATATATGGAAACATCCCTGCAAATAAAAGAATTATCAGATACCCTTGGTAAATTTAGAAATTCCTTTAAATTGTGATAGGGTAGTTTTGGAAAAGAAAATCCCGGTGTATTTTATAGATGATAAAGATATTTCCAGTTTTGCAGGGGTATATAAGATATCTGAATTCCGTTTTTTATTTCCTCTGACAGCTGATATGGTGGCAAGCTTTAGGCTTCAAAGGACAGTTGCTGAATTGAAAGAAAACATTTCGAGACTTGAATATGATATTTATGGAGAAGTTGGCAGCCCCGGTACCATTGTATGTTTAATTATATATCTCTCTTTTCTTTCGATACCAGCACAGCAACACTACTGAGTACCTGCTAACAACTGTAAATCAATCCCTGCATAAAATTTAGATTTTGGTGGTGGGGGGGGGGGGGGGGGGGGGGGGGGGGGGGCTGAAACGTAAAATGCATAATATGTAAAAATAGGTCATGCGTGGTCACTGGGATTCAAACCCAAGTCTCCACACAACTACTAAATGAATTCTAACCACTAGGCTACAAGCACACATTTAGCATTTCATGAGGGAGCTGAACTATATAAAAACTTTAAGAAAAATGAAAATGTAATTTAATTTTTAATATACGTGATTACAATTTTTGAAATTATGGGGGTTGCTAAGCACCCCCTGAACTATACTTCCGTCCCTATTATTTAGATAAACCTAGAAACGTGTTAAAAAATAGGAAATAATGAGATGGAGGCCCACCTAATGCCTATTTAGTACTGACAGTATATTCTGTACCATAAATATCAGTACAACACCTCTCCTGAAGTTTTGAAGTATATACCCCTTCAATTTTTATTCACTCTGTTCTTCTACAGGTGTCTGTTAGCTCTCTCGAGCCAGTAAATGGGTCGGTTAACGGGTCAGCTTACACCACAGTGGTTTTCAGTATATGGCCTTACCCTAAAAACTCGATAATTTCTCCCACCTGGATCAGTATTATCCGATCCAAGTTCATGGCTTTGGTGGTACAACAGTCAACACTACAACTCACTGAACCCCTTTTTGGAAATTCATCTTTTTTCGAAGTAGTAAGATTCCCAGGTGGAATTACCATTATACCCCAGCAGAGTGCATTTCTCTTACAAAGACCCCATGCCTTCTTCAATTTCACTTTGAATTTTCCGATTTATAAAGTTCAAAATGAGGTTGAGGAATTGAAGAACCAGATGAAACAGGGATTATATCTCAACTCTTATGAGGTAATTTTTTCAATTATATTTGTTATATCTCAATTTTTCACACGTACCCAAAATTTTTACCAAACCGAAAATAATGATTTTGTCGGTCGTGGAGTTTAAGCAGCTTAGTCCTGACAAGTATGCACAAGTACCAATCTAACATGTCAGGCATTTGTCCCAAATTCAGTATTGCAATTCTTGTACGAGTGAGGCTATAGTACTATGCACAAGGCTTATTGGTCTGTACTATGGATCAATATCTTTATTTTCAAAGTGCAAACAATCGATTGAACCGTTCAACATAATCTCCGTATGAAAATGTACTTTTAGATCAAATTTTATATTTTTTTAACTATTTTTTTAGATAGGTAAAATATCACTTGATCTAAAGATTCTAGACCATTCAAAAGTAATGATTTTCTACCTATCTAAAAAATTAGTAAAAATATTCTAAAAAATGTAAAATGTAGTCTGCAAGTACATTTTCGTATGGAAATCATGTCGAAAAGTTCATATCGACTATTTGGACTTTGAAAACGAAAATATTGATCCGTAGTATGGACCAATCCGGGCTATGCATTGTACCAGTGCCTCACTCTTCTTGTATTACATTTCAATTCTATTGACAGCTAGATTTGAATTTGGTTCTGTAATATACTTTTTACTTTTTTGACAATAAAATAGAACCTCTTCATTAAATTAACAAACCTGGAGGGGTCAACGGTAAATCCACCAACCATAGTGCAAACCTCAATTGTACTAGAGGTCGGCAACCACCAGCCATCTCAGCCGAGGCTGCGCCAGCTGGCACAAACCATAACAAACTCTTCTTCCCGATCAAACCTCGGCCTCAACCACACCACATTCGGTCGGGTAAAACAGATCAGCCTGTCCTCCTACCTTCGCCACTCTCTGACAAACGGGCCCTATGCACCGGGTCCATACGCACCGGGTCCATCTCCTCTTCCCCATTCCCACCATCACCATCATCATCATAATCATAGATCTGCACTGAACCCGGTCCATGCTCCCGCTCCTGCACCAAAACCTCCGCCACCGACTGGTTGTAGGTTTCAAGGATATCAGAATAATGTGACTGGGAACCATGCGGCTGTTCCCGTGGCATCTCCACCGGTAAATGAGGCATTGCCACCTGGCAAGGAGGTGCCGGCTCCGGCACCTTCTGCTACCCATACTGGGGCATCAAGGGGGGCACCGTTGTCTGGGGTTTCTTTTGAGCATGTAAACCCACCAAGTGAAAGTGAGAGGACTGACAAGGGGCATAATTGGAAAATGGTTCCTTCTCCGTCGCCTCAGCCTAATTCATGTGAGTTTCATGTTTTTGTTATTTTGGATAACTTTTTTTTTTATGTATACCCTTCATTTATGTTTGCTGGTGCTGTGCTGTTACTGTGAAGTGGTCTATACCATGGGTTGCCGTACCGATATTGTGCTGTACCTGATTGGTACAGTAATTGGTTTGGTTGCAGTTCAGTTTAAACTTGTATACAAAAGATCTCTCTGTGTTAATTTTTTTTTCGTTTGTAGGTCGTGCTTCTCATGCAGTAAGAATTGGGTGGTTTATAGGACCCATCTTATATCTATTACTACTACTACTACAATGAGACTGGTACGAAGATTAGGAAACCTAAACATGTTTTTCCTTTTAGACCCGCAAAATACACCAAATTACTAAACACAACCGTCTCAGTCAATCGCTGGACTAGAGTTGAGAGGAGGCTGCATTGTAGTGTTTGTATATATTTAATCATGTAAATGCAAGGAAATGGCAAACTGTGGTTTTTTTCGGGGTCAAAGCCATGTAAGTGGCGGGCCCCACCGGTCAGAAACACATTCTTGCTACTGTCTTTTGCAATGTACTACTGAAAAACTAAAACTTGGAAGAGAAATTCATGTTAAAAATAACTTGTTTAGTCATAATTATTATTTGCATTTTGCAAATAATTTTGGAATATTCATGAACCATTTTGCCTTTTCTGTTTTTAAAAAACTTGACCAAATGTAACTAACTATACAACTAATTAACTGACATCTAATTAGTGTATATATCTTTCATGAAATAAAGCATCATTGACAGAGAGCAACCCTTGCCTGGTTTTCTTTGATGATTTTAGTTTTTCCCATGTCAAATCTTGCTATAATATGTAATGATTTTGTTCTAATTTTTTTAATTGCATAGTTGAAGACTTGAGCCATATTTTCATCATGATATGATTCAAATACCTCTACTTTTTATGTTTCCGTTGTGCCTCTATTTTAAACTTTTTATTAACTTATAGTTTAAAACTTAAATATCAAATTTTTTTTTGTTAAATATGATCTATATTATTTTACTATATGTCTTTATTTTGATTGTTATCAAGAGTTTGCAAAAATTATTATTTTGATTGTCTCTATTATTGGATGACACAATAATAAAGACTATTTAGAATAAAAGTTATTTGAAATAGTAATATTCATTAAAACCATATTTTTATAGCTAGAATAGTTGTTATTCTTTATTTTTTGTAAATGTTGGAATAATTATTATTTGAAAATATGAACTGAGAGAATTTTTTTTTTTTTTTTTTAGATTTTTGCTAACACAGTCCCGAAATGATAAATTTGATATCACTTTCCGTCATCTTTACATCATGACAATTCATTTGAGATCTTATTTGTCTATCTTTCTTCTTAAATTAACATCTTGTTAACACTATTATTTATTAGTTACAGCTGTTCACTATTATACATATACAATCCAAACAACATTTTTACTAATCCGAATAGCACCATTTTCACACTAATCTAAAAATTACTATTTTTTCTCTATTATCAAATTTCACTATTTTAGTTATTCTATCTCTCATTCAAACATACCGCTTTAGAATAAATTTAGAAGTGCTAACATTTTTTAGCCGTGAATTTCGTGAATGCAAAAACTTAACATGAATTTACAAGGGGCATCGAAACTTGTGAGCTCTATTATAGGCCTCTAGATGTTAGAGTTGGCCTCTCACCAATTTGTATAAAATTTCTTGGATCATTCTAGAAGGATCTGGACCGTCCATTCTGGATTAAATGGTTTATATTAATTTTAAATCTGTATCTGTCAAGTGCTGTTACTCGTCCGATTTGAAATAAAAGGTACAAAATGCAATTGTAGAGGATCCGAATCATGTTTTAAGTCATAATTATTCTTTATTGGAGTCACTTGATTGAAACCAGCAATTATTGTACCGGGTCCGAGATCACGCTTAGACAACAACATTATTGCTCTTACAAGGACTGGCACGTACCATTAAATAATGGCTAAATTGCACCTTAATCCCTATAAAAATCAGCAGTACAATCATTAAATAATGAATAAATTGCACCTAAACCCTTACAAAAAATACAAAAGGTACAATCGTTAAATACTTGCTGAATTGCACCTGAACCCCTGCAAAAATTACAAAACATGACAAAACACTACAATCATGAATTGCACCTGAACCCTATCGGTATGTTTAGTTTTTTGAAAAAAAAAAAATGAATTTGGCAGATCAATCAGCTGAAATCAAATACACGGTGAAGGTCAAATATATAAAATTTTCATATTGAACCGTTAGTTTCAGGGTGGATTTATAAAGTGTAAGCAGTGATTAAGCCTCTTCTGTGATTCAAAGTTTATAACACTGTGCAAAATTCGTAAATGAAATTAATAATCGAAGGTATTATATGAAATGCTTGAATGTGTTATTCAATCAAATATGTAACATTTAACAATCAATTAGTATTTTACTGAACATATTAGTAAGATAATCAAGTTATCTCAAAGTTAGTTACAATTAGAATCTCCAAATATTAAATTGAATGATGTAAAGTGTATGTTACATAGATTGATTTTTTTTAAAATACTCAGAGACAAATATTCAAAAAGTTAGAAATTATATGATATTGCTACAGTAGAAAATTAACATCCGTTAATATGTACAAAATATTTTGAGACTAATTTGAAGAGCTTGAAAATATTAAGTTAAATTGGTAAAATAAATTATCAATAAGGCAGGTGGCACTTATTTATAATATTTGAAAAGTTAAAGGTTGATTATATAAAAAATGCAAAATAAACAAAAAAAATAGAAAAGTCACCACCGTGGCACTAAGGCCTCGTGGTTAATACTGGGTGCTTCACCCTTAATTTTCTCAATTAGCCTTCTCTCTCTTGCGTGAAGAAAGGAAACAAAATAAGAATTAATAAACCAAAGAGAAAAAATAAAGAGAAAATAAAAGATGAAAGGAAAGAAAAAAAAACGAAAACAGAAGAAAGACAAATAGAGATCAGGTTATCCAAGGAATGCTTTAAGCTGAAAATTCAGTTCTTGTGGTATATTTCTCTATCTTTTTTTTCATTTCGGTGCTTGCTCAAATATGTTATTAATGTCTAAGCTTATTTCTTAGAGCAATGAAAGTGAAATTGTAGAGGATGTAGAACAGCTAAACACTCTTCTTTGTTTTGCTTGTACCGGGTTATATCACAATTGAGTGAAGATGTGGTTACAGGTTTGAACTCGAACTTGTACCGATCCTAAATAACACTGTACCATTGTTTTATTGTTTTGGGCGGAACTAGAAAATTTAGTTAGGGAGGACTAAAATTTAAAATGTACAAATATTAAATTGTGGTTAGTAGGACTTGAATTCAAGACCTCCTAAGAACAAAATAGAGTATTTATAACTAGACTATAATTACACATCTAACATTTTATAAGGAGGGCTAAACTATATAAAAACTTCAAAGAAATAAAAAATCAATTAAATTTCAAAATTATGGGGTAACTTAGCACCCCCTTGGCATAGTGTAGATCCACCCTTGATTGAGATGTTGTTCTGACTCTGGTACCGATCGGTACTAGCAGGTTTAATCCCCTTGTTATGATCTATAGGGATTGATTGTAAGAATAGAAAGAACTAAATGTCAAATCTACTAATTGTTAATGCTTTAGTAAAATCCTCTTGTCAGAAGAGTTAAATTGCAAAATATGGAGCTATAAAATTCGGCTAGGAATTTAAAATGGAAATGGAAATTGGAAGTTGTTTATGAGAAATTAAAAAGGGAGAAGTCAAATGAGTTTTGTGTTTGAGTTTGTACTTTGTTCGAAAATAAATGGACTTAAACTAATCAGATTAGATCCGAATTTGAACTTGAAACTGGACTATTTGAACTTAAAATAATTGTACTGTTGGATACTTTATCTAGACCAAGAATGAATGATGAAATTAGAATTAATTATGAATGACTAAAACTACAAATCCAAATTAAATAGGAAGTTCAATGGATATTTATATATGTACGGAACAAAATGACTGAATAAACATATACTTGTTATTTAAATATTGAAATACGTAAATTATTATGTTACACTTTACTGATATATATATTGATCAAAATATATATATTATTTTGATATAGGCATAATTATGAAAGAGATTGATGAGATAGAATGTTCAGGAAGAACAGACTGCTAGCGACCTCACCTGTTGCCCTACGATATCAGGTGCGGGGTTATTGAATTAGTCTGAGATTCATGACTAGGAATTAAATCGTAACTCGCTGTGCATTTTGAATATATGATTGACTGCATTGATTGAACTGTTGCATCATATGCATAGCCCAATACAATAAAAACTGAATTACAAGGTAAGTCTATTGACTGTCATGTTGATATTATTTATCGGTTAGTTGATTCTTATTGCAAATGATTGATTGATACCACAATGATTGAATATTGAATACTGTAATCCTTGAACCTCCATATAGTAGAGAAAAAAAGATTAATATATCATAAAGTCTAGCTAGCTACTAAACTTTACTCCAGGATCCTTATGCGTATATGGTTAATGGCTCCAACTGAACCCAGTACCAGTTGGGTAGGTTATATTGAGTAAATGTGAATTGTGACTGTAAGACTAATGAACTGTGGTAACCGTCTTATCATTGATTTTCTTTCCGATAATGACGACATTGTGATATTGCTTCTGTATTGTTTCCGTTAACAAATTGTCAGGATAGTTAGAATAGTATAAGCCTGACACGACATATATATGTTATGTGAAAAGGCAAAACTGGGTTGTTGGGTGACGTCTGCAACGGTAAGTCGGATGGTATCTGTTCGTGTTACTAGACTAGAAATTATAAAGTTAGGAAATCAAACGTTACCAGACTTTTATGGTTTAAAAGATTTAGACCCAAACCATTTATTCTGATAAGATTCTTAGAGGTTTGATTTATTTATGTAATTTTTGTTGTTCAATTGGATATTGTTATTGAGCATTTGCATTCTTCATTATAAAATAAAATGTTAGTTTCTTTTGCGGAGATTTCATTCTGAATATGGATTTCTTTTGAATCCAATAATCTGAGTGGCAATCAACACTGAGAAATAATTTATTATTTCTCACCCGTTTCCCCTTGTGGGATTTACAGGTTTATTATGCGAAGTTAGAGAAACGCTCTCGAGTTATCATAGACAGCAGGACCACCTAAAGATATGGAATTTGAGTTTATTATATCTGACAGGGTGCAGAGAGTATATCTCTAGCATTATCCACTATAAAATGTCAGATAATTCTTGTAAATAAATTGGGATGTGGCAAAAATAATGGATGTTATTGGCAATGCATAAAAAAAGATCCATGCCTTATGTTATGTATATTGAATGGTAAATAAATGCGAGGTTGTTGCACCTCCGGATCGGGGGTGTGACAAAGTTATTGATTTTATGCAAGGTTCTAAATAGCGATTATCACGTCATCACGTAAATATTAAATAAAAAGCTATCGCGAATAGCGTAGCGCGAAAGCTATCTTACATAGTATTTTTTTTTTAAAAAATTATGTTTTATATTTCTACTAATTATTAACATTATGTAAAGTCTCATATAGCGATAAGTAACGCAAAATTAATTAAGAAATTAGAATATTCATATTGAATCAGCACAAAGTTCAAATTGCTATTCAAAATATCTCTAATAATATCATAAACTGTCTATCTTTTTCCATTAAAAATAATCTAAGCATCATGACATAAACTATATATATTTTTCTATTAAAAAAACCTAAGCACCATAGCATAAATTATCGATCTTTTTTTATTTAAAAGCAAAAGCAATCCGGACATTGAAAACAATTCATCTTTAAAAAAAAATTCAGTTTGGACCTTTAAATAAAAATCTATGTAGCATAGCGTACTCTATAGCGCGTAGCGCAAATAGCGGACCGCTATTACCGCTATAGCGGTCGTAGCTGAAATAACGCACTTTTATCTCATAGCTTAGCGTTTAAGGTCCGAAAACGCTATAGCGCGCTATTTAGAACACTTTTTTTATGTATAATTTGTGTTAAGTTCGATAAAATTCTTTAGTTTGTCTTCTTTATTAATAAAATATTTGTTTAGTTAAAAGTTAAAACAATAAATATGGCTCGATCGCTTTAAATATATTTTGCTAAATATAATTTTTCTATTAAATTCAACTCCTACTGTAAGAAATTTCTTCAGCCCATGACCAGTTTCATATCAAACAATTGAGATTTGATTTTAAATACAAACTTCATTTTAACCGTCCGATCTTAAAATGAACAATCTAAGATCATGCAACGACCGCCCAATGATTTCTATGCTACTTAAGAGGAGCTGAACCTCCTTAATTACTATTAGGGTTCTAAAAACGTGTTGTGTCGTGATCAAATTTTTAAGGATGGTCACGACACATACATGATCACGGCTCATTAGTCACGCTGTGACCATACGAGACTGGTCACGTTTGTTCATATTTGGTCACGGTTGATCCTAATTACATGTGACTCATGTAACCACGTATCGTACCATATACTATGACCAGATCTTTCGCGTGTCGTGACAAATTTTCAATATATGGTCACATCACGCGAATGGTCATGACACGGGACACGCAAGTCACAACACGGATCGGCACACGTGCTGTGCAGTGACCGAACCATGCCATACCGTGACGTATCTGGATACGTCGTGACTTTTTGAGAACTCTAATTACGATGATATAGTTACAGGAGCTGTGATCATACACAAACAATTAACAAGTCTTAATTAAGATAGAGCTTTTCGATGTATCTAATTATATCGATGCACCTTTGAAGCCTTTTACAAAATGTCAGAAGGAGAGAGAGAAAGACAAATCACATAAATCATATGGCCTTTTAATTAATGTGCCAGCAACACTGTCTCCAAACCCTAATTAACTTAACAAACTAACAAATATCACATATATTATATTGCCTTTTAATTAATGTGCCAGCTATTAGCAACACTGTCCAAATCCTGAACTCTAACAAACTAACAAGGCATGGATGAAGTGGCATTTATTGAACCGATTTCTCTCTCTTTTTCCACACTATCAGTTTCACACTCTTCAAGCATTCAATGCCATCACCAGCTTCGCCCCAACTGTATGCCTAATTCATGATGGAGAAAAGATCATATCTCACACAAGTGCTACCATGCATTCAATTTTTGCACCAGAGAATTACTTGGTACATGGCTGACATAAAAAATGCTTGAATTTTTTTTTTCAAGATAGATAAAATTTTCTTTCTGAATAAAAATTAACAAAAATTATTTATATTCATTTTTTACAAATTAGAACTTATTATTAACATCTTAATGAGTCTGGCCAGTACAACATTAGTGGCATGTGACACTGATCTTAAAAACCTTTTGGATATATTTCAAACGACAAATCCAAACCGTTTAAACTGACCTACTTCATTAGTGATGCATTTACATTCAAAAATTTTAAATTTTCGAATTATTTTACTATCAAGTCAAGTGGTCAAAACTGATTAAAAATGAATGTATATATTAAAATTAACTTAACAAAAACTCTACATTTGACCACTTGACTTTTGATATTAACTAAATTAAAAAAATTATAAATCTTGCATGTAAACAATTCACTAATGAAGTATATCGGTTTGAACGGTTTGGATTTGTCGTTTGAACCCTATCCGATAGCTTTTGGAGTTGGTGTCATTTAGGCTAAAATGACACCGATATCATACTAGCCGAACTCATTATAAGGAGTCTGACTAGTATGACATTGGTAACATGTGACACTGATCTTAAAAATCTTTTGAATAGACTTCAAACGACAAATCTCGAGTTCGATGGTTACTTAAATAAGCACAAGTTGCCAAGTTTACTATAACTTTTAAGAGAATTCAACAAATTTCGAGTTCGATGGTTTGAATTGTCATGAATAGGTATTCAAATGTATTAATAAATATATGATGCTAACAAGCATATCCTTGAGTGACATGATAAGCTATATAAGATCTCATCTTATCATTTTAGATAAAGAATAAATTTCTATGTAATTTGGACTTATCATTCTATAACAAATTTGTATTGGTGGATCCAACAATTAAATGGTACTCCATGAGCAAATGTATTTTTCTATTGAACAGCAAAGAGACGCAAGAGATGAAGTTAATTTCTGTTTCCATCCTTACCTATAACCCTAGCTATTGCTCAAAACAAAAAACAAGCTACTATTTCAAAAGCCCAAATGGCTTCCTCACTCAAGCTCTCCTACCAAAAACTAGACAAACAAATCCAAGATCAAGACAAAGATGAGATTGTAGTGTTCAAACCTAGTAGTAACACAGGATTTATCACTAGGAAGTGGTCGTTCCGTACCGGTGGTACGGGCCGGAGATGGCGGAGGCCAAGAACAAGGCTTAGAATTGCTAGTTTGAAGAGGGTTCTAAGAAGGAAAGCTAGGGTTGTCGGTACCGCCTTTAAGTTTTCGGTGGCAAAGGTGGTGAAGAGGTTCAAGGAAGGAAAACCATACATAGCCGATCTCTTCACCGGCAACTATTTGTTCTTGCAAGTGGCACCTTCTCCTACTATGGGGTCTCTAGAGAAGTCTTTTACCTCACAAAAGTTCTCTTCAAATTTTAATTATGCACCAAAGCTGGGTGCTTAAGTTTGGATTTATGTATGTTTGCAAATAATGGGTTGTACAAGAATCTACTGTTTTACAAGAATTTCTATTGTTTCTATACTTGTTATATGTATATTTGCATATTCATAGTAGTTGGGGCATAAGGTTGAAGCCTGAGTTGAAATTTAAGTATTCACACAAAACATGAGGGTGAACACCACAAAAAGTCAAAAACCCAATAAAATCAATTTCTTTTACTAAAACTGGGAGTTCCTCAAGAAAACCCTTGAATTCTTTTTAGAAAATTCATCCTTCCTCCTACAGTTGCATAACATACAAAACTTTGGGTACTATTAGCAAAGCAAGTTTCTTCTCCAACTATTAAAGACTATTAACACAAGAGCGGGTTCAATGCCTCCATTTTTTGTGCCTCCACCATACCTCCATTTTTAAAACGTTAATAACTCAAAATTTAAATCATAAATGTCAAAATAAAACCGTTAGATGTGATTTATGTTATTTTCTCTATGAGCTTATACAAAATTATTACATTTCGGTTTAATTTTTATGTGAATCAATAAGTTGAAAAATCAACGTCTAAAAATTATCTACATTAGTACGTTTTTATAAGTTTTTGGTGATAACCAAAACAAAGTTGAAATGTCACAATTTTTTACACATGCATAGATAAAATGATGTAGATCATATCCAACTGTTTTATTTTTTACTTTTAAATTTTAAATTTTGAGTCATTAAAGTTTTAAAAAATAGAAACATAATAAAGACATAAAAAATGAAGATATTTGAACCCTCCTCTTAACACAATTACTCTAAACCCAAGATCAACATGTGCATGAGAAAGAAATATTTTACTCTCAAATGAGCAGCTTTGACATTTCACTGTGTTTTTAAAACAATGCATAGTACAAAATTTTGTTTTTTTTTTCCGAAAGATTAAAAAATAACTGTTGTCGAGGGTAAAACCACAAAATTTACAATTTTCGAGGTTATAGAAGTATCACGAGAATATCGACGCGGTTAAACAATTTTATCCTTACGTATAAAAAAGATTCTTGTAGCTAAATTGTGAATTCATTCATGGTCTCATAGACCATAAAATAATATATATTCGTATTTACACGATGAAATAAACCGAAAGATATGCACATAAAATCAAGAGTATCCCAAAGAACTGTACAAATCGAAAAAAATAAAAAAAAAGGCTCCAAGCATATTCACACAGCAACCATCAACAGCACTTGATTATACCACTAATTCAAAAAACCAGCTAGAAAAAGGAACCTCTGAAGAGGCAAAAAAAAAAAATATACTTAACAAAAAAAAAGTCTTATAAAAAATAAATAAATATACCAAGTTCAACAAAATTTAGAAAAACCATTATTTTACCTACTATAAGTCATAAAATTTCTTATTATGTTAGCTAGGGGCGACCCAGGTGTATCCGGGAGGGGTGGGGGCAGCTGCCCCCCCTGGATTTTGAGTTTTAGTAAAGATTTATCAGTTCCGACCGAGTTTGCCTCTTCTGGAATTTTTTTTGCCTCACTTTAGATGTTTGATTTGTAATTCGGATTAAATTTAGAGTTAAAATTGAAATAAATTTGTTGAATTTTGATTGGTCATTAGAATTATAAATCAAAGCATCAGAAATTACAAGTCAAAGCATTGGAAAGTAGAAGTTAAAGCATTGTTTTTTATCGAATACCCAATTAGTCAATGAATTTAAACCCAATTAGATATTTAAATCCGATTCGATATTTTTTTTGCCCCCCCTAACGAAAATCCTGAATCCGCCCCTGATTGTTAGCTAAGTTGTTGTGCAAAGAGGGGCTTAATATCTCGGCTTCTCACATAAGACAAGAATTGACCCGGCAGTTCTTCAAGTAATGCTTGAACAATTGACACCTGGCCACCTGCTTCTTACAAAAATAAACTCATATCAAGAGTCGAAACACAGAAATCACTAATTGGTATAAAAATGATCTTTTTCTTAAAAAAAAAAATCCGGTTTATTTGACTTCCAACTGAACCGACAGATTTTGGATTTAAATAATTTGGTTCGGTTGAATTTTTGAATTACTTTGGTTTAATCTCTCTTTTATTTCGGTTCAACCAAACAAACTGAAATTAATTGATATTTACTTGAATTACTTGAATTTTTTATATTTGGTTTTGTTTAAACTCTCTTATTTCGGTTCTCTCTTTTATTTCGGTTCAACCAAACAAACTGAAATTAATTGATTTTACTTGAATTACTTGAATTTTTTATATTTGGTTTTGTTTAAAATCTCTTATTTTGGTTCGACTGATATATATCTTGATATTTATTTCTATGATTATTAAATGTATTGTGTATGTATTGAGTTTTGACCTTTTGAAATTTAATATCCTCTTATTTCAACTCAACCAAACAAACTGAAATTTACTTTGGTTCTTTTGGTTTGGTTGTTATTCAGTTGACAATTTTAATTCGATTGGTTCAGTTAAATTTTTGATTTGACTATTTTAATTTGGTTTTAACCGAACCGACTGCTTGAACACCCTTACTCAAAAGAATTCGTATCCTCTGCATTTGCATCTTGACCATCCAATCTGTTTTAAGATTCATGCCAACTAGATCTGTACTAATATTAAAGAGCCCCTATGCTATAGGCACGAGCCGGATTGGCTCCGTTTAAAATTAGATGGTTGAAATTCATTAACTCAAAAGATTCCCTTTTTAGTTAATGCAGAGGATACGGATCCTACTCAAAACCCCTTCCAAATGGGGAAATTATAGGACTTACCCAAGAAATCACGCAGAGGCACAAATTGTACAATATCTCTAGTGGCCACTCTCCCAGTAGAGCTTTCCAGTCTTCTACCTCCATCAGCATCCAGTATCTGTTGACAGTACAGTACAGGGGCAAGTTTGTCATTGTAAACTTATACCAAGGTAAAATGTACTAGCCAGAAGAAGAATATCACGCCAATTTTCAATAAGATATATAAAAAGGCCTAGTAAATTTTTGGTAACAAAAGGTTACTTTAAGTTTATTACCTCCATTTCCTTGAAATCGGCATTTCCAACTCCCACTATAAGAATTGATAAGGGCAGATCAGAAGCTCGAACAATTGCATCTTTTGTTTCATTTGGATCATTGATAACACCATCCTGATATACACATGAAGTAAATAATTATATATAAACCCTAAAAGTAAAAAATTATACTCCCTTGTTTCGGCAATTATGCAAAACAATATACTTTCTAGTCACTCTCTATGCTGGTTATTTTCTGTTCAATTGTGCAGAGTATAAATAAATGAGGAAGGTTCTGGCAATATCTTTATTGAGTGGCACAAGATGCCACGATCTCTCTTTTGCACAAATATGTTAAAGTCCAAGGATTGAAACAACTAATCCAAACAGATCTGTTCTTTTTCACAAGAGATGCATCCACACATGATCATATTTTTATTTTATTTCTCTTCTTTGAGCTTGTTTCGCACAAGATCAACAATCCATAAAATGAATGGGTCATGTGAACTCCTATCTATAAATAAATTAAGTGCATTCATCTTTTGGCTTCTTGATCTTGGGCGAGCAGAACTAACCCAAAAAAATTATGAAACTTTACATGGACACATCGCTCATGAAGAACCAGTGCAACTGTTTCAATTTAGGATTTTATACTTTTCAACTAGAACCTTCCTCTTAGTAATATGTTGAGGTCTTACAGCAGTCATGCATAATTGTTTCTAAAACCATGTAACGAAGTTGTAGTTTAGTAATTACTAAAAACATTACTGCAAAGGTGAGAGAATGTTGCAACATACTGTTATGATGAGCAAAACGAAATATTTGTTTTGGCTATATGAGAGAGAGTGTGCTGCAATCTCTGCCGCTCTGTTTATCACTGGCCCAAATAAAGTCGGGCCAGCAAGGGAAACACTATGCAGAGCTGTGGAATAAGCACCCATTATTCCCTCTAGTCCAACTACCTGTTATTTCAAAAAAAAAAAGTAATAAATAAAGTTCCATTTTATACTCTCTAGAAGACATTTACGGATTCAAGTAAAATAAGATAAAATCGTCTGTTTCTCTGCAGTAACTGAAATCTGTAGAATAGAGTAGAATAGAGGGAATAAATAGAGTAGATCTGTAAGAATAGGAGAATAGGTAATATTTTTCAGATTTTGGGAGGATTAAAGAGAATAAGAAGGATGTAGATCTGGAATAGAGATTCTCATCTAGCGTAGAGTAAAAATTGAGGGTTAAGACTAGAATAGAGAAGAATTTAGGCTTATTCTTTTGAATAAAGTTTTTTTATTGAAGTGTTGTAAATATTCTTTCGGTTATTAATACAACCGTTAGTAGGTTTAATCTCTTGAATAAAGTTTTTTATTTAAGTGTTGTAAATATTCTTTCAGTTATTAATACAATCGTTAGTAGGCATTCAAGCTAACCTTAAAAAAAAAAAAAAAAGATAAAATTGGCCACCAAGTAACTACTTGGCTAGCATGAGAGTGACAAATTACAAGAAAAAAGTTACCTCAGCTTCCATGGGTAATAAATTGAGATTAAAACAATGCGAAACTCCATCACGTGTTCTTCCACCGAAACCCCAAGCGGGAAATCGCTTGTCAGTGTCATAGAACTGTAATACCTCTCCTACTCCTATGATTGCCTATTTAGAAAAGCAAAAGAATTGTAACAGGTATAATGTAAAAATTGTCAGAACGAAAGAGAGAAAAATGTATTATATTCTCTATTGTAGATGTCAATATAGTAATTAGTTGTCGCCACATTAAAATAAACCATTTCTACAAGCAAAATATAGCACAATTTAGTTTCCCCAAAATAACCCTCAATGAGCAATTATTACTATATAAATACTCAACCCATAACTTTTGCAAATAAATTTACAAAACAATACCTGTTGATAAGAATTGAGTCTGCCAGCTGGATCGATATAATGCAAAGACTGAGGCATCCTTGGATCGCCATTTGATGCTATAACATAGAAAAAGATACAAAGTGATGGGTATTTTCAACAAAGTAACACCTCCAGTGCAAATATAACTGGAGATACCTGATTGATAAGATCAAGTGCTAACCAGTAAAATCAATGGCAACCATGAAATTAAGCTCGAATCCGCCTGAGATGTAATCCAAGAAACTATGTTGTGTTTTCTCGTCAAATTTTTCAACAAATAACTGTCCTTTCAACACCTGGCGTGAAACGAAATAAAAATGAACTCAATATACTACTACTAACCCAAATGTTTAACAAAATTTAGAAAAAATTTAAGGGCACTATTTAGATATTTCAGATATTACCTTTCGATGTCCATGGTGATTGACATAGAAGTTTGTACCAACTCTTTCTCTGTTAAGTCTTTGTAGTTCAGCAATACTTACATCTATTCTCCTGTTTAAATAGTAAAATTATTTTGTAGTTTAGTTTCACTTTTGAAAATTACATTATTTATTATACAGTAGTAACAATAATTATGAATAAAATAACTTACCCAAGAAGGACATGTTTGCCACTTGATTCAAAATCAAAACACTCGATGACCAGTGGATTCTCCTGTAAGCCAAAACCCGAGTAAATTAAACCAAAAGCAAAGGGCAAAAAGGTCTTAATATAAAAGTATTTGCAAAAGCACCAGGTTAGTCTTATTTTTCTTAGTAAGTAATAAAAAAGGAATGAGGCTTTACCTTGCTATAAAACTGTTGGGTTGTAAGAGTAACGGGTCGCCAAACTGGGTTTAAATTGTTGTTTATTACCTCCGTTTTACAAATAGGAACCGATGCACCACCTTCTACCGTTCGAGAAATTCGAATGAAAGGATCCTGTGCATTCAATGCTCGTAAAAAATTTGAAGATTTTAAAAGCAAAAGTCATTTGTGGGCCTTAGCTGTATTATAATATTATTTCTAAGGCATGACATACACATTTCAGCTGTAAAAGAAGTTATATTAGGCTTCTATTGAAACAACAGATTCAATCAAAAAGATATATAATTTTGTATTTCTTTCATAGATTTAATTCCATCAATAAAGATAATTCCATTAAGCATGGCGTAAGGTGAATGGCTTTTCTCTTTATTTGCAAAACCTAGTCTACTTGTAAGATATACCAGTTAAACCCTGAAACTTCCAAAAATTGTTCTGACACTTTAAATAATACAGAGGTGTCAAAATCAGTTAAAGAGGTAATTTTATTTATGCAACTTAGAAATAACAAAATACAATTGTGAAACCCTGACAAATAATGATGAAAATATTAGATATTAAGCCCCCTTCTCCTAACGAAAGCTGAAAATATCATCTGAACTCCCCTCTCATTTATTTTAAACGATGGTCAAATTAACGCACCTATCCGACTTTATATAACTATAGAGTATAGTGAAATGTGGAAAGAAGGGCACACTTGAGGATTTTACAAAGCAATAGGAAATGATATGATATTTACCATAATTAGGTTTTAAAAATTATTTATTACCCGAATCATATGCATTTTATTTTCTTTTTGAAAAAAAAATATTAAAAAAAAGGAGGAAATACAAAGTTTGAAGCATACACTTTTCGAGAAGGTATCTTTGTTTTCCAAATGGGTGCAGCGCAAAATCAACTCGACAACTTGTTTTGAGGCAACTGTCTCTTCGGCATGAACCATGAGTGACCCGAAGTGGGCCATGCCGGGACGTTTTTGAAGTTTAAGAGTCACGCTGCGGTCTTGCTTAGTCACAATCTGCCACAGAGACAAAGTGGTAAGATGAATCTAGTTATAACAAAATCAGATAATTTAGGGAATAAAACCAAGAGGCGTGCTAGTTTATGTTGCTAGGAATAAACCAGGCTATGTATCTAGAAAATAGAAAGTTGTACTGTTTAATTAGAATGTATACAGTGCTCAATTTCGGAAAAAATAAACATGCATGCCTTTGTCAGGAAGTTTTGAATATTAACCAAAAGTCAAATTTGGAGCATCGATAAACCCTAGTTTATTTATACAACTCCAATCCGCCACAAAATATAAAAGAGTCACTTTTTTGCAATCTGACTAGAACTGAGAAATTGTTCACAGTTCTCAGGTGCGTGTCTATATAATAGTGCAAATTTTTAGAGAGAGAGAGAGAGTTACCTCAGAGAGTACACAAGAAGCTTCGCCGAGATAATCTTGATCGTTCAATTGCAGAGACTAAAAAAGACAAATAATTAGGATAGAATCCGGAAGCGGTGCCCCTTTTCAGATGACAAAGGAAACAATAGTATACCTTAACAGGTGTGTTGTGAAATTTTGTATCTATATCAAAGATGCGAAACCTGATATCATTAGAGAAGATAAATCAAGTAAGTATCACATACACGATATCACAGAAATATAACTTAAGCAAACTAATTAAGCCTGAATTGCATTTCAAGCTACCAATTTTTTTTTGTGAATCTAACATCACATTTATGGAGCAATTACAAATTGTGCCCATATTGTTTATTGCAAATCATGCATCTCTACACATGTTGACAATTATTACCTTAAGATCCTTGCTTGATGCACTTGCTAAGAAGAAATTTGAATAATTCAACATGAAAGGAACAGCTAGTTTTTTTTTAACTTACTGTTAGTCTGTAGAGTCTGATATAATTTGCAAACAACCCAAAAATAGTAAAGAACAAATAATACTACGGCATATATCCTTGCAAAAAGAAAGAAAAATGACATACAAAATGTGAATACAAGGAGAACTTACACTAAATTTTGCACCATCTCGAACTGGAAATTTATGGAAATTTTTGTTATCCAAGCGGGATTTAGAGAATTTTGTATAACCTCAGTACGACCTACTTCTTCTAGTTTACCATCTTGTTTTTTAACATATAATACTGCCATTGGGTCACTCTACATATAATCAACCAAAAAAAATACACACTTAAAAATACTAAGAACAAGATATCCAGGAACCATGAAAATTCTCAAATATACAAAATATTAAACTTAGAAAATAAGATAAATTATGTAGTAATTAGGAAATGTACCTTAGAAAATACAAATTATGTAGTAATTAGGAAATGTACCTTAGAAAATACATCCATGTCTTGTAGCTTAGAAGCAGACAGAGACAACTGTTACAACAAAAAGTGTTGCTTGTGATGTGAACACAATAAACAAGGTAAATGCTGGTAAATCCCAAAATTTTAACAGAGCAGTTTTGGCTTCATACAACGCACAGACTATAGAATCAAAACAGCGCTGCATGAAGCCAAAACTGCTCTGTTAAAATCTTTATCCAAAATTTTGACAGCTAAACTAAAGCAATCCAATAATTTGAAACCAAAACTTAAGCTTCTTCGCATAAATATCTTAAAAAACGCAGACAGAGAACTGTTACAACAAAAAGTGTTGCTTGTGAACACAATTAACAAGATAAATGGTAGTAAATCCCGTCACTCCCCTTATTAACAGAACAGTTTTGGCTTCATACAACGCACAGACTATAGAAACAAAACAGCGCTGCATGAAGCCAAAACTGCTCTGTTAAAATCTTTACCCAAAATTCTGTCAGTTAAACTAAAGCAATCGCATAATCTGAAACCAAAACTTAAGCTTCGCATAAATACCTTCAAAAAACGCAAACTACAGTCTACGCGCCGCACAAAATTCTTTTTCAAATGCTATAACAGGTACAATTTGAATTTCAACTTTTGTACCTCAAGAGGGATATAGAGACCTCGCAAACCGCGCGAGTTGAATAAATGGTCTACGGCGGCGTTGGCTTCGGCCTGAGAAGTGAGACCCGTTGTCGCCGTCGCCGGATGTCCGGCGAAACCCCCCTGGGCCCCACCTCCGACCCCTTCCATCCCTCCCCTCGCGTCCGAGCAACATCCTCCCATTCTAAAGTCACCTTCTTTTTCTCTCTCTACTCTTTTTCTCGCTGTCGTTATCAGGTGGGGATATTTATAAAACTAGAAAGGAGTAGGTCAGATGCCCATTGGACCTACTTTTGGGTCCAATGGGATGAAAACCGTCCGATTTTCTTTAAAATCTGTGCGCACGATAATTAATGCGAAATCGCACGAAAATTATAGCTGATGACACAGGTCTTAAAGTGTATCGGACAGTCTTGAAGCCTATCGAACCTAAAGTTGGTCCAATGGGCATTGTACCTATTCCGAAGTCAAAATTGGAAAGAGCGCGGGTGAAAGCGTAAAAGCGCGTTTATTTATTTATCCGTTTTTGTAGGGTTTAAAGAGCTTAAATTTAGTAATTAATTAATTCTATGAAAAATGAGAACATGGGAATTACAAACGGTCAATTGCAGAAATTTAGGAATAAATATGGAAAAGAGAAAAATATATTAGTAAATAAAAGATTGCATTTAATGCTTAGCAATAAAATATTGTCACGCGTTTTCTTTTTATTTTTAAGGTAAATATATGAAGGAATTTAATTTTTACTGTAAGGGATGCTTTTGTGGACATAAGGATCTATTTGTAAAATGAACATATTTTTATTTTTAAAGTTCAACAGTCGATCCGACCGTTCAACATTATCTCCATATTAAAATGTACTTGGAGGTCAAATTTTACATTTTTTTGAATTTTTTTACTATTTATTAAGATGGTTACAAAATCGTTGTTTTCAGACCATTGAAAAACAGCGATTTTGTAACCATCTTAATAAATAGTAAAAAAATTAAAAAAAATGTAAAATTTGATCTCCAAGTACATTTTAATATGGAGATAATGTTGAACGGTCGGATCGACTGTTTGAACTTAAAAAATGAAAATATGTTCATTTTACAAATAGGTCCTTATGTCCACCGAAGCAAATGCCAAGATACCTTAATTGACTAATTACTTCACAATAATCGAAATTTTTTACTAAATAAAAAATAAATTCGAAATTGGATCTCTATAGCAATTAAATGTTGGAATATAAAACACTGAGCATTTTCTCAAAATTTATTTGTTATCTGTTTAGAGACTTAATTCTGAATTTATTTTTTATTAAATAAAAAAGTACCGCTTAAAATTTTTTATATGATGCTCTTGCATGCTATTAAGGGCCTGTTCGGCAGACGGAGGGGAACGGGAATGGGAACGGGAGTCGGGAATTTTTGAACTACCGATTACTATGCGCGTGGGACAGAAAACATAATCTCAGACTGAATTTTTTTTTTCCACGCACACAGTAATTGCGCCGAACAGGCCCTAAATAAATAGAGCTGGGACTTGGGATTCTTTGACACTGATCATCTTGATAATGTTTTTTTTTCTCAAATCAAGCTAAAAAAAATCTAAGAAATAGACAAAATCATAGACATTTTGTTGGAATTATGGATTGATTGGATAAATTTTTCTGTGCAATTTAAATATTATTTGATATTCCATCCAAAAATATTCAAATATATAAAATGTTGCATCCAAAAATATTCCATCCAAAAGTAGTTCATTATCATTAGAATTAAATCCAAAGAAATATATGAAGTCAATAGGAAGGAAAAATAAATAAATAAATAATTTATACAGATTTCTCTTGCTATAACCCTTTTTTTAAATCAGTCATATATCTTGTCTAATTTTGATATGTTCTTCCCATTTGTCATCCAATTTTTATATTTTCGCCAAATTAAATTACTCGCTCTACCTTTAATATAATTCGGACAAAAAAAATCTGAAATTTTACCAACTAATATGAAGCATGACGGTTTGTTTGGTGTGCTAAATTAAATTAAACCAAAAAACAGAGAAAAAAAAAATGACTTGGCAATTGGCATGTTACCCACTCTACCTGTAAATTAACTACCAATTTGGGATGCTTCAGTGCTTGAATTTTTTAAGGGGGGTAGTTGATCAATCATTCTCTCTGAAGGCAGACCGTCCAATTAGAGATTTAGACATTAATTTGTTTTGGTAGTGTCGGTGAACCGAACAGCGTATTATTTAGTTGATCGAATTATTTGCGAATTTTAGAAATTTTCTCGAATTTTACAAATTATTCATGAATTTTATTTTTGCTTCCTTATGGGATTGAAATCTCCAGTCTATCACAAATTTTTGATCCCATCGAATCGAACTCGATAATTCATTTGTCACTATGATCAAAAGTAACGTAAAATATTGAGTTTGAAATCCAAACTATCCGATCAGAGTTCAAATAAATTCGAACAAATTTGAAATTTACGGGACTCTTTTAACATTCATGCCAATTTCTCTAGCTTTGTGAGTGCAAATTATTTTTCAAGTAATTGAGATGCAATATGTAGATGAGGAGATTAATTAGGATATAACTAGTATCGTGCCCGTGCGTTACAACGGAATATATGATAAGATAACAAAAATAAATTCTCGTACAAAATGACTAATTTTCATAAAAAAAACAAAATTAGAAATATATTCTACATTTATCACAATAATATGTATAGAAATAAGGAAATAGATAAATAAGAAAGTGAACAAAAAATTGATTTGCATTGTGATCCGCTGTATAGAAAATTGAGAGAGAAATAAGAAAACAAAAAAAAAAAAAAATGGAGAATTATATCGCTAAATTTTAGAGTCTGTTTAATTTTAATTGTAACGTATCGTGTGGCGGTATATGTGGCGAGTATGTTTGTAGCTAAATTTTAAACTTCTAAACATAAAACAGATGCAATTAATCAAAGAAAATAGATTACGTGATTGGAAAGTTGAGATTAAATTCAAAAATTAATCTTTCAATTGTAGCCGTTGACAAATCGGACACCCAACGTGCTTAATAATATAATGGAGATGTTGAGTAAATTATGCCATTAATTGAGTTTTAGAGGGTAGTTATATAGATGCTGCCCGCCTGCCCCTGATTTATTAAAACTATGGCCGTTTCCATTTGACCGTTGATTGATTCGTTTAAACTATGGCCGCCATTTTTGGTTGTTTCAAAATTCAAATAAACATTATTATATTACTGTTATTAAGTAAAACATGAAATTTATTAGAAACTGTCTTATTGAAAAGTCATCGCAAACCACATTATTCTTCAAACTTTATCGATTAATGGGACCAAGTACATTTCAGTTTGAATTGAAACAATCATTCATTTATTTTAGTTCAAATTAACTATTAATAACATATATTTTGAATTTTTAGACTTATTATTCAAGCTCCTAAAAAAAGGATGGGGCTCCAAACAGAGAGAAATATAAAAAGACAACACATGAGCGCAGAGAGGGGAGCTGGGAGCGCTAAATTTTTTTTGTTTTTGTTTTGATAAGAATGGTGATATATATCTTGCCTATTAATTTTTATTTAATATTTATGAAGAATTTTCTATTCAAGTTTCGAACACATAATCTTGCACACTTTCACACGAAGGATGTTGTTCTTTGTCACTATTTGTTAATTTAAAATTAGTTTTTTTATGAATGTTAAAATTAGCAAATCAATGTGCATTTCCAACAATCATTACAAAACCTATCCATAAAAGATGAAAAATGAGGACACATTTACAGAATTACTCAATTAAAACTAAATGCATATAAATTTTCTACAATTCACAAGAAAAAAATACTGTACCTGAAGAGGCATGTATAGGCCTTGAAGACCTCGTGTTTGAAAGAAACCGGTAACCGCATCATTCAACTCGTTTTGTTGCGGTTTCTCCGATCCGCCAACCGCAACCATTCCTCCTTTCAAGTCTGAAAAACACCCTCCCATCTCTCTCCCTCTCTCTCTATCTGATATTTGTTTTTTTTTTTTTTAATTTTAGCAATTCAGAGAAATTTGGTGCCATTGACCTACAAATAAGTAACATATATATAGAGAGATTAGAGAGAGAGAGAGAGGTGAGACCCACTACAGAACATGCAATTTGAAATTAAATTTCAGGAAATTACGCAGATACCCTTTCCCATTTGATCAATGAATTGCTTTGTGAGTCCTGATTAATTGGTTGTTAAATTAAGTTAAAATAAACTATTATACAATTTGGCTCAGGTGCTATAACTATTAGTCTGTCAATATAAAAAATTGAAAACGAGTTATTTTCAAGAGATGGATGTAGAACTAAAAAAGGACTTGTTTCAAGTCAGAGGCAACTACATATTTTGGTTTAAATTTTAATTATACCAAAATAAAAAAATATGAGATATTATGCTTCATTAATGGTATATCTGAGACATTATGCTTCATTATTATCTTTTATATGTGTGTGTGTATTTAATTTTTTTTTAAGAACTTTAGCATTTGGTGTTAATTATGGGCAATGGGTGTTACTTGAGAAACTTTTTTTTTTTTTGCTGTCAAAATTATTGCTTTTCATGGGTATCATAGGGGGCAAAAGAGGTCCGATGTTTGATATGAACCGTTCGACCTGCGTCAAAATTAGCGTATATGTTTTAGATAACGGTTTATGATTTTAACTTTGCCGACGAATCTCAACACAGATCAAATTTGATCCAATTCCCATAAGCAAAACCTCGCTTTATTATATCATTATCTCATCATAAGAGCATCTCCAACCCAGCAATCCGTAAAAAATAAAAAACAGCTGTAAAACACTGTTTAAAAATTAAGTTCCTTTTTAATTTCTCAACTCCTCCATCTCAATAATTGGGTCAGAGCCAATAAAAAAGAGAGAGAGTACCAGCATGTTCAAAAGAAATCATTTGCTTTATAAGCAAATTTGTTTTTTTAGAAACCGACCTACAATCCAGCAATTATATTAGCAATTAACACATCATATTAGCAATTTAAAAGAAATTACCATTGTAGATGCTTTAAGAATTAATTATTGCTATTATTCCGCTCTAATATCTTGGATGTTTGTACAAAATTGTGTAATTAACTTCGTTATCATATCTAAATTGTAAAGTATAGAATGGGGTTACTGTTTTGAGCTGTCAGCAGCACGCGACAACAAAAGCAACTTATGAGTTGTGAGTTATGAGGGGAGCAACCCAATGAAATTGAGCCACGTCATAGTAGTAGGTATTTGTAAATTTTCTGTAGATGGAAAAGGTTATATATATATTTAGAATGATAGAAGCGCGTATAATAAAGGTCCTTGTCAGATTTGAGCTCGCTTTTTTTCCTTCTTAAATGATGAGCACGTTGGGCCAGACCAGTTGTCTATATAACTTTTCTTTTTTCATATTTCGTAGTTAGGGCCTGTTCGGCTGCACAGTGGAAACGGGAACGGGAATAAAAAATTTTTGAATTGAATTTTACTGTTCACGTGGGAAAAAAAAAATTCAGTCTGAGTGAATTTTTTTTTTCCCACGTGAACAGTAATTTCGGAATTACTGCCGAACAGGCCCTTAGAGATTTTCTTTTATAGAATTATTCTACTATTTCTTAATTTTCAAAATTGTGTTCTCCACATCGTAGAGCAAAGGTATTGACAGAGCAATTTTGATTTCACGCAACGCACAATCAATGAAAACAAGGTGAAAATATGCATGACTGGTGCGCTGCTTGAAGCCGAAATAGTTCTGTCAATATCATTACCTAATTTTGTACATTGACGTCGTATATCATAAAAAGATATTATAAATCTTTTGATTTTTTTTTTTTTGTAGTTCCTTGTTCAAACTAGAATTATATATTGTTGCGAATTTTGGGTTGACATACATGAATATCTTTAATGAAAAAAAATTTGTGGAACATTTCGCTTCACAGATATTTTAACAACATGAAGAAATATTTGTGTTTAATAATGAGGAAAACTTACATCAGAATACTCAACATAAAATTACAACTGAAAAAAAATATTTTTTTCACAATTTTTTTCTGCTAATAAGTTAAATACTTGATATATGATTATAAAAACAGAATAGTTCGATTATGCATTCATATATTTTACAAAATTATTATAATTTGTTTGTTGCAAGTATAGATTGCTTATGAATAAAAGTTCATTTAATCAAATGTCATCGCAATTCGCAAGTTTAATTCAACCTTTTTTTTAATATATAAATACTAAATTGCACAATGAACAATAAATCACTCAGTTTTCAGTGAAATTACTTATATATCCATAGGAATTATTAATGATCCCATCCAAAAAAATATTTTTGATTTCAAATTTTTGATTTCTCAGTAAATTATAGAGCATTTTCAAATGGTCATCCTTTTTACCGAGATTTTTATTAATACCCTAAAAAAAAGAAAATATCAAATCTGCCCTCGATTTTTTTTTTTAAAAAGAGAATATCCTGATTGCCCTCCTGTTCCAACCAAACCGCCCCATTGTGGGGCGGTTTGGTTTTTTTTTTTTTTAGATTTTGAGAGACAATATGAAGAGCAAGATGCTGAAATTTAACAATAAAAATTCGATTTTTGTTTTTAATATTTGTTAGATTACTTGAAACTATGTTAAATTACAGTAAACTACGCTAAACCCTAAACTCTTATTTTGGAAAATTTCTAAAATCCTAAACCCTAAACTCTAAAAATTACCGTACATTAAATGATTTACAATTTTCACATTATATATTTATAAAAATTAGTGATATTTTAAAGAAACTCTAAACCCTAAACTCTAATTTCTAAACCCTAGTTTCCGACATTTTTATTAATAAATATACCCACGTTAGCTGGGTTTTTTGTTAGATTACTTCTTTTGATGTATAATTAGCATATTTATACTAAAATACGCTAAGTTATGTTATTTTACGCTAAATTACATATGAATAAGGACGATATCTTCAATGAGAAGGCGAAAAACGACAATGAAACTTCAAACGGTCATAAAACGGCGCTCGAGTGTCCGATTTCAGCAAATGACCACTTTTCAGAACGCTTGCCAAAATACGCATGCGTCAGTGTTAGCAACGCTGGATTTCGAAATTCAGAATCGCCAAGAAACAAAGGGAAGAGCCTCAAAACTTCAGTTGAAATTTCCGATGAAGATTTTCATTTCTATTGTTCGATCTAAGTATCTCAGTAAATTAGTTACATAATGAACTTGTAGAATACCAATTTTTACTATTTTGGAAATTTTTTTACTATTTTTATTTATTTATGAAGATGGCACAAAATCGGCCTAATTTAGCGTAATTTTGCGTATTTCATTATAATTAGCGAAATTTGCGTATTTTACCATAATTTAGCGTATTTTAGTATAAATATGCTAATTATACATCAAAAGAAGTAATTTAACAAATATTAAAAACAAAATTCGAATTTTTATTGTTAAATTTCAGCATCTTGCTCTTCATATTGTCTCTCAAAATCTCAAAAAAAAAAAAAAAAAAAATTTAAACCGCCCCACAGTGGGGCGGTTTAGTATGCATAGGTGACTGCTCCCCTGTGAGGCGGTTTGGTTTGAACAGTGGATCGCCTCACAGGGGCGGTCAGGGTATTTAAAAAAAAAATTCGAGAACAGATTTGATATTTTCTTTTGTTTTTGTTTTGAGAGTATTAATAAAAATCTCGGTACTTTTTACTATTATTACTTAGTAACTTTTCAAAAGCGACGAGTCTAACCGGCAATTTCTCAACAATTATCCCCACATCTCCCTTTCGTTTTTTTATTTCCTTATCGTGAAATACAAGCCATAATGATAATAGCGCGTGACTTTAAAATTTTATCTTTATCTGAATCTTATCTTCTTTTGAACTTGTTAAAGTCTTCTTTTGTCCTGTCTTTTTTTTAATGGGGAATTTCATATAAGTACTTCGATAACTTCGAAATTACATATTTTTTCTTCAAATTGAACTATTTGTCTTCACAAACCAGTAAATTAGAAAGAGGGATGCTTCGGTGGACATAAGGACCTATTTGTAAAATGAACATATTTTCATTTTCAAAGTTCAAACAGTCGATCCGACCGTTCAACATTATCTCCATATTAAAATGTACTTGGAGGTCAAATTTTACATTTTTTTGAATTTTTTTACTATTTATTAAGATAGTTACAAAATCGTTGTTTTCAGACCATTGAAAAACAGCGATTTTGTAACCATCTTAATAAATAGTAAAAAATTCAAAAAAATGTAAAATTTGACCTCCAAGTACATTTTAATATGGAGATAATGTTGAACGGTCAGATCGACTGTTTGAACTTTGACAATAAAAATATGTTCATTTTACAACTAGGTCCTTATGTCCACCGAAGCAAATGCCAATTAGAAAACCAGATATTTCTCTTACATATACTACATTTTTTTTATTAAAGAGTTTATATATTAATAATGAATTTTAATAGAAAAGACATTGAATTAGATAAATATGCAAGTTTTTGAAATTTAGAAGAGTAAATATAATCATAATATATGCACACTCATTTAAATTGAAATGAGCAACCGTAAACTTATTAAACTCCTAGTCTCATTACTAAGATCAGATCCACCTAAAATGCACATCAAGAATAAATACTTGTTTCGGTTGAAATGCACGCTCATTTAAACTTAAAAATGAACACTTTTCTCTCCAATTCATCCACAATGTTTTCCAATTTATGGCAAAATATATACTCATTTGAATATGCATTTGTGTGAACCGAAATAAACACTTAATCGAGCAAACCACAGATGGATAATGCAATTGAGCAAACTACATAAAACATTTGCTCCAATATGGGCAGTGTGAAACTCAAAATCTCTCCAAATCTACTCAAACAGTAAGAAAAGCTCCATTTTTAGACAAATCATGAGGTAAAAAGAGAGCAGCAAGGGCACATAAACCTATAACTCTATGGTTTTCTACAAATGGATTCTATATTATCTGGTAACAGAAAATAACTCTTCTATAGCTGGTCTCTTAATTACAAAAAAAAAAAAAAGGAGGAAGAGACAAGGGGAGGGGGGGGGGGGGGGGGGGGGGATTGCATATTGCTTCTCCTAAAGTAAGTTCAAGAGTTATAAATCAGCGCTTTCGAGCAAAAAGGCGATGCCTACAATCATAGAAAAGAACTACAGATTAAATTGAAGCAACTCGGTGTTTAGATGTAACTGTTAAGGTTCAATCATAACAGATTCTTTTTTTCTTGCAGTCTCTCTCTCATAATTTTTTTTTACTTCCATCAAATCAAGAATTGATATCTTCCAATTTCATCACGAGAAAATTAAGAACTTCAGTTTTCTTTCAGATCTGAATCAAGCCCACATGCCAATAATTCAAGAAATTTTTGAAATAAATTGTATTTCCGTTTCCAATTTCAAACTGCTCTCATAAGCAAAGATAATTGAAGTTTACCTCTCAAACTCCAGCTTTTGTGTAACTATACCATTTAGCAACAGCTCTGAGTCATAAGCTTTAATCCCTGCAATAAGTTTGTTTTCTTAAATACAAGTTATACAATTTAAAAATATTTTATGTGGGCCTATGCCAGATATCATAATTTGTTTCATGATTTTTTTAGGGTTTCAATTGCTCAAGTAAACCAAGGTAAGTACTCCTTGCTTTAGATAATGTATTTTCACAATATTATGCAGGGTACCTATTTTAAGGAGCGGTGAACAAATTTGGTAGTCTTCCTTGCATGAAATTATGAAGAAGTTGCCTCGTAAATTATCTTCATCCTCCATTGTGTACCTACTCAACCGCTCCACCAACTGTTCAAATTAGAAAAGAAAAATGTTAAGTTCATGTGCTGCTTATGTCCAAGTCAAAGTCAAGTGCATCTAACATAATATCAGCACATGCTCAACTACTGATAAAAAAAATATTAATAATGATCAAATATACCTGGCCACGAGAAGCCTTGACTAAGCATTTAAGGAGCTCTTTATTGGGCCGAACTTTTGGTGTAATTGAAACCCTCCAGCCCTGATTAAATGCACAGAGCAGCATGAATTTTAGTAATTGAGAAACCCAACATAAATGATCAATCTGACTTAAATTAAGGTTATTTCATCAATAATAACTCTCCAAAGTCCTAACTAATAATATTTCATAATAAGTAAAAAGAACAAGGGAGAATATATTTTCAATTTCAAATGGACTAGATACATTTCTGCGAATAAAGCATGAAACATATATTTTTCTTTTGAGTGAGGCTATAGCGCACATTGGTCTGTACTACATATCAATATTTTTGTTTTCAAAGTCCAAATAGTCGATATGAACCGTTCAACGTGTTCTCCACATGAAAATGTACTTGCAGACAAAATTTTACATTTTTTAGAGTTTTTTTACTATTTTTTTAGATAGGTAGAAAATCACTACTTTTGAATGGTCTAGTGATTTTCTACCTATTTAAAAAAATTCTAACAAATGTAAAATTTGATCTACAAGTATATTTTCATATGGTGATCATGTTGAACAGTTTAGCACGACTGTTTGGAAAGCGTAGATATTGATCCATAGTACGGACCAATCTGCGCTATGCATAGTACCATAGCCTCACTCTTTTTTATTATCCTATAATCAACAACTAACAAACTCGTACCTCTAACAAAGGAAATCTCTGAGCACGGTGTATTGAATCAGGCATGCTAAACCCAATCTCTCTCTCCTTCTTCAGATCTCTTAATACAAATTTCTCTTCACTGACAAGACGGCCAGCCTTGGCACAGTTCTCAAGCCAATCACGTCTCACCACATGTCGCCCCATAGCAATCGCCTCCAGCATGTTCTTGGTTCTTGCAAACTGATCCACTACAAAGTGGGTTGCATCTGACATTGATAACACAGTTGAAGCGCCAAACTGCCACAAAATCTTACCAAAAGTAGAAAAAAAGTATTAAGGGTGAAATTTCAGATTGTGACTTTACACATTTACTCCACCATACATAGCAAACAGTCAGAGTCATATATGATCTGGTTTGAATTTGGCACTGGCTGCCTGGCTGGTGTTTATACTGGTATTGGTACATCAACTAGATACCTGTATTTTTAAGTTAATTCTAAGAAGGATGGGATATTTGAAAAAACAATCAAAGAATATCATATTGTTCAATGAATTTTCAGATATTTGTGAAAATGTATACAAGAGAATCATTTTTTTTTTTTGTTGCAAAGAAAGCTCAACAGTTTGCGATATTTGCAAAAAACAGCTAACAGTTCTCATAATTTGCTAGTTACCCGATCTTTAGATTAGTATGATGGAAAAAGGTAACTTTGTCAACTTCCATTTTTGTTTTATAGTTTATTGGGTATCATTTGCCAATTTACTCAAACAATTGTGGCAGAAGTGCATATATGACAAATGGTATTTTTATAAATAGACAAACCCAAAGTTTTGAAAAAAAAGAACCCAAAATTAGATACCTGAAATAGGATACGAGAAAAGGAGAAATTAAACCTTTTTCTGTTGTCTCACGACTTTCGGGTCTAAGTTTTGGCTAAAAATAACACGAATTGCACACACACGACTTCTAATTCTTCTCTGATCGGAAAAACTCGGGCTCTCATCATACATATCTCTTCGATTTCTTCTCTCATTCGAGAAATCCACACCACCATCAGAACCTGTACAAACACTCAAATTTCCATGTTTAGACTCATAGTGCCTAACAAAATGCGACCTCTTCTTTCTTTTGACTGTATCCATAATTAAAGGCAACCTATCTGACACACATCCGTCCAAACCATGCAACACAGAACGCCGCAGAGTTTTATTCGCAATAGTTCGCCTTCTCTTGGGGTGTCCCCTTATTTCACTTCCCATCTCCGTTTCTTCAATTTTATTTGGAGGTGGCGCATGGAACAACTCCTCTAATACTTCGGCTGCCATCTGAGTAGCGGGCCCCACATCGTAAGTGCCACAGTTCTCCCCATCCTCCTGACACGTCTCAACCCAGTCAAAAACATCCAATTTACGGACCAAAGATTTGTCCTTGTGCCGGTTTGATAAATACTTGACCACTTTTGCACTTGAATTAAGTTCTGTATTTGTCTCTGTCACCATATTAGTGCAATAATTGTGTGATAATATGCCCGAGTACCTATTCTCTTTCTCTTCCTCTTCTTCAATTGAGAGGAATCTATCGATGGCATTTAATGCATTGGCTTGGGATAGCTCGTCAGGCTCCTGAGACTCGACATATGTTAATCTTTTAGTTGTTGGTGTCTCTTTCTCTTCCTCTTCTTCAATTGAGAGGAATCTATCGATGGCATTTAATGCATTGGCTTGGGATAGCTCGTCAGGCTCCTGAGACTCGACATATGTTGATCTTTTAGTTGTCGGTGTATTTTCATTCTCACCCTCCATTTTATCAAATATTCTGTTCAAAGGTAGCTTTACTGAGCTTGTTTTTGCCTTAGACCTGTTAAGTATAATTTTTTAGCTCTGAATAAAAGGAAATTTTGACAGATTTTGCTGTGCCAATTGGTAACAAATAGATAGAAACTATGAATTAAACGGGGATAACTGGCTGAGAGAAAAGTTTTAAAGAAAAACTAAAACTAATTTTTCTGTGTGTAAATTGCTAATTTGAAAGGGGCTATAAACTATTGTTGTTATTTGAGTAATCCAATGTGCTATTTTGGCATATCAATCAGCTCTCTTTTCAATGATTATGCATTTTTATTAAGTAATCAATATGCATTTCAGGATCTTATCTTATTTCCTATTTATGCTGTCAATGATAAAGGGAATAAATTAAGGACTAAAATAAAATCGCTATATGCATTCGATCTCCAGCTTGAGCATTGATAAGAATTTAGTATATTTTGCATATTGCTATACAAATACCTGAAATTTGAATTATTCCATATGCCGAAAGCTGATTTATACACAAATCAATTTCAGCTTTCACTGGAATTTTTATGAAACAAAAGGGTTTTGTTGACCTTTCCAATCAGATAAAATGAAAGAAAACAAGCACTATAAAAATTAGCCTTAAAGGCATCATAAAGGATAAATGATATGATCTTTTTCATAAGCAACTACAGAAAAACCTTGAAAATTCTCAAAAACCTCGAATTGTAAATTTTTGCATAGAACCCTCCCAAAAACTATCGATGATGGCAATTTCCATCCCGCTCGCATCGAAAACGCATCATTTCGAATGATATGAAACCGATTGAAAAATGAAAAACAAAAGAAAGTAATAATTATACTAACAGTTCTCACTGACCTCGAGTTATCTCAGACGAAATACATCCCTTGGTAAATGCTTCTTAGATCGATCGATCAAGTACTGCGAGAGCGATTTAGAGAAAAACGGAGTAACTAAGAGGAATCGAACTAGAAGATTTATCTCTTGGGTTACATGATGAAAATCTCTTTTAACAAGAGAAAATATAAGGCGATCGGCGTTGGGGAATTCGAATTCTCTAAGTTAAAACCAAATTTTGAATTTAGATAGAGACCGTTCGATTTAAATCCGCACGAATATTGAAGGCACTAAATGGCCCGAATTCTGATCGAACGGACTGGATCTAAAATCCGACGGTGCGTTAATGCAGAGGATATGAATTCGTGTTTGGGCATCTTCTTGAAGAAGGAAGATACTCGATCGATCGGATTTATTGTTTCCACATCGGTGTTATATACATGTAGACAAGTGTTTCGAGAGTGCAACACAAAGAACCACAAAGTTCTTTGCAGAGAGAATAGAACATTATTTTATTAGCTGCACTCGTGCGGGAGTCCGCATCGTCTGCATTAACTCAAAGGAGCATCTTTTGAGTTAACCCATCTCGGCCGTCTGATTTTAAACGGAGCCAATCCGGCCACAGCCTATAATTCAGGGGCCCTTTAATATTAGTGTAGATCTATTTCGAACGAATCTTGAAGCAAATCATACGGTCTGGATACATTAACTCAAAAGATTCTTTTTTTGAGTTAATGCAGAGGATACGAATTCCTCGTGCGGTGCAACTAAGAATTTTTTGGGTAAATATTTTAACAGAGCAGGTTTAGCTTCATGCAGCACACTGGTTAAAGAATCAAAACGACACTGCATATAGTTTGTGCGCTGCATGAGGCTAAAACTTCGCTGTTAAAATATTACCCGAATTTTTGGAGGGAAACGAGAAGATACACTAAGCAGTAGCAGTAGCAAGTGAGACCAGTATCCTCTGTAGTACTGTACAGAACAGTAAATCACTTTACGGTCCAGATTTACTCTCAACCGGTGCCTATTCGGGAGATTGGAGGGGGCAATATTATTTGTGCTTTGAGATTCGTTCAAAGTTAAAAAGAACGATCCGGATCCTCACTGTATTCGGTGTAGTTCTCAGAGGATACGAATTCGTAGCAAGTGTACCTCTAAAATTTGTCCGGTATTTTTTTTTTCAGAATATATATGGACCACTTATAGGGGTGTAAACGGATCCGGATTATCCGGTCCGAATCTACTCCGTATCCGGTTACTATCCGTATATATTTTAAATGGAGCGGATACTTTACGAATTCGGATCCGGATATATATTGAATAGAGTCAAAATACGCGGATACGAAAACTGATAAATTTCTATTTCTATACTGCTAAACGGAGCGGATATCCGCATATATCCGTATCCAATATTCATCTCTCCAAAACCCACTTACATTTCAGATGCAAAACGATTTGTATATATGATGTCTCACTTTTATATCTTTTTCACTTGTGGGACTAATTTTTATAAATTTTAGTAGAGATCCGGACCTAACTTCCCAGTATCTACTCTCTACACGGTGCCCTTTCATTTTCATTTCCCTTTGCCACTCTTTCTCACCTCTCTCTTTGCGCTGTCCCATCACCGTCTTCCTCTCTCCCACTTTGCAAACGCTTACCGACCACGTAGGCCGCGGCCTACGGTATCTACCTTATCCTCTCCCTTGCGCAGGGTTGAGTGGTTGATTTCCATGTACTAAACCCTACCTGTTGTGTCCTCCAACCAAGAAGGGGCTTGATTGCTTGAGTGACTGATCTCCCTGTGAGGGCTTGAGTGACGATTTGAGACAAATTCTAGGTAAATCAAAACTCTCTACAACTCTACTAGTATGAGGAGAAAGAGATAAAGAACAGTAAAGAATGATAATGGAATCTTTATTTCATATATTGTAATTGTACAAAATGCTTCAAGGCTCTGCTATATATAGCCAACGCAGTGGCTTTAATCTTCCTAACTATAGTTGTAACAGAATGATAAATTCCTAACTATGGTTATAACAGAATTAACAGAATTCTGTTGTAACTAACATCATTAACATCTATGTTCTAATATCCCCCCCTCAAGCGAAGTGGGAGAGCACACTGTAAGCTTGTGTCGCAGAGAAGCAAAACGAGGGAAGGGCAATGGCTTGGTCATAAGGTCAGCAAGCTGATCGGCAGAGCAAAGGAATCGAACAGCAAGTTCCTGAGAAGCGATGCGTTCCCGTACGAAGTGGTAATCAATTTCCACATGTTTCGTACGAGCATGGAACATTGGATTAGAGGCAAGGAAGGTTGCTCCAATGTTGTCGCACCATAGGATAGAAGGTGAGGGGAAAGAAATGCGCAACTCGTGTAAAATATATCGCAACCATAGAAGCTCGGCACAAGTGAAAGAGAGGCTGCGGTATTCAGCTTCAGTGCTGGAACGAGAGACGGTGGCTTGTTTCTTGGCGCTCCAAGAGATGAGGTTGCGACCCAAGAAGATGCAAAAACCCGTAGTGGAGCGACGATCGTCAACCGACCCGGCCCAATCCGCATCGCTATATGCGTGAAGAGCAAATGAGGAATTGGAAGAGAGGAATAGGCCGTGAGTGAGGGTGCCAAGTATGTATCGAAGTATTCGTTTGACGGCAACCCAATGGGAAAGAGAAGGTTGGTGCATAAATTGCGAGACTTTGTTCACGGCAAAAGAGATATCGGGGCGGGTTAATGTTGCATACTGGAGTGCACCTACTATACTGCGATAAAGATGAATATCCTCAAAAGCTGGCTTGTCATGAATGGATAGGGCAGTGGCAGTAGAGATAGGAGTGGTGGCCGGTTTGGAGTTGTGCATCTTTGACCGAATGAGAAGTTCCTTCAGGTATTTGGTCTGTGATAGATGAATCCCCTGAGGAGAACGATTTACTTCAATACCCAAGAAGAAGTGAAGATCTCCTAGGTCCTTGATAGCAAATTCAGTAGAGAGGAGTGAAATACAAGAATGAATATAATGAAGGTTAGATCCGGTTATGATGATATCATCAACGTATACTAGGATGATTGTAACATGACCATTAGATGTAGAAAAGAAGAGCGAAGGATCATGTTGAGAACCATGAAAACCGAACTTGAGAAGCACCAATTTGAGTTTTTGGAACCAAGCCCGAGAGGATTGTTTAAGGCCGTATAAAGCCTTAGAAAGGAGACATACATGGTCGGGATGGTCGGGATCGGTGAAGCCGGGAGGTTGAACCATATAGACTTGTTCAAGGAGATCACCATGCAAAAATGCGTTTTGGACATCCAATTGCCGAATAGGCCAATGAGAGGTGACGGCAAGAGATAACACGAGACGAATCGTGGTTGGACGAACAACGGGACTAAAAGTCTCGAAGTAGTCAATGCCCTCGGCTTGGTGAAACCCTTTAGCAACCAAACGAGCTTTGTATCGTTCGATTGATCCATCGGCCTTGCGTTTAACCTTATACACCCATTTGCACCCGATGACTTTTTGATTGGAGGGAGGTGGAACTAAGGACCAAGTATGATTCTTGTGGAGTGCATCAATCTCAAGTTGCATAGCATGTTGCCAATTAGGATTAGAGTTAGCTTGAGAATAAGAATGGGGTTCGGTTTCAGAGGCTTCAGTGGTGACATTAAAAGCAACATGATTGGGATAGGTGCGGGGTTTGCGGGTATGATCACGGGTACGAGTTATCATGGGGTGGGTAGAAACAGAGGGAATCAGATCAGGCACAGTTTCTATGGAAGGAACTGGAGTAATGGGTTCGGATGGAGTATTGGGTTCGGATGGAGGATGTTGGGCTGTAGGGAGTTGGGCTGCGGATGTGATGGGAGAGGCCGTGGAATGAGATGGGGCAGCAGCAATAAAAGGGTCGGGTAAGGCTGCTGCGGACTCATCAATATGGGCTGCTGCTACGGACTCATCAATATGGGCTGCGGGAGTAGACTGGGCCGCAGCATTGCAAGAAGGGATGAAGCCCAGTAAGAATGTGGAGGCAGATGGCTCAGGCCGAGACTCAGTAAAAGAATCCAGTGAAGGAAAAGGGAAATTATTTTCAACAAACTGGACATGCCTAGAAATAAAAACTCTTTTAGTAGGGAGATGTAAGCAACGGTAGCCTTTTTGATGTGAAGCGTAGCCAAGGAAAACACAAGGCAAGGCTCGAGGTTGAAGCTTGTGGTCGTTGTATGGGCGTGTATAAGGGAAACATAAACAACCCAAAATGCGAAGAGAGGTGTAATCGGGTTCTTTGAGAAATAAGGTGGTGAAAGGAATGGTAGAGTTATGGGAAGGGAGGCGATTGATAAGGTACACCACACTAGAGAACACCTCATCCCAATAGTCATTTGGAATGGAAGCAAGAGACATGGCGGCAAGAGAGAGCTCAATGATATGGCGGTGCTTGCGCTCGGCTACTCCATTTTGCTCAGGAGTGTAAGAGCATGATGTTTGATGAACAATTTGTGGGAATTGAGTGTGGATAGGTTTGAATTCGGTTCCCCCATTGGTGCGCAAGATCTTAATAGAAGTGCCTAAAAGATTTTCAACCAAAGCTTTGAAACGAGAAAAGATATGAGGCACTTCACTCTTATGTTTCATGAAATAAACCCATGTAAAATGGGAAAAATCATCAATAAATGTCACATAATACCGAAATCCATTAAAAGAAGTAATAGGTGATGGTCCCCATACATCGGAATGAATAAGCTCTAAAGGAGAATTTGTAGAAGAAAGAGAAGAAGAAAAAGGCAATCTATGAGATTTAGCCATAAGGCAATTATTACATGAGGACAATTTATTGGAACTACAAGGCAAATTCTTTGATTTAAGTAAATGCAATGTAGTAGAATTGGAGGGATGTCCAAGGCGTGCATGCCATTGATCGGCCGAAGTACGAATTCCAAAGAAAGCTTGAGGAGAAGAAGAAAATTGCTTCAAAGGAATGTGAAACAAGCCATTATTGCATTTCATTTGGAGAGTAGTCCTCATGAGGGGGTCCTTGAAAACACAAAAGCAAGATGTGAATTCAATTATCAAATGAGGATTATCAAGAAGTAATTGTGAAAGGCTAATAAGGTTTCGGGAAAAGGTAGGAACATGTAATATGTTGTGAAGATGAATAGTATGATTAGATGCCTTAAAGGAAGAAAAACCGATGTTTGATATGGGGAGACCTTCACCATTACCTATTTGAAGAGAATCGGTGCCCTCATAAGCATAGAAAGAAGAGAGATTATTAAGGTCGCTTGTGACATGATTGGTAGCCCCCGAGTCCAATATCCATTCGGATGTGTCTTCTTGATTTTCAGCAGGTTGAGTGAGATAAGCATGGAATGTAGAAGGAGGTTGAGCAGCACTGGAGGAGTCTCTGTCTTCTGAAAAACGGTAACGGCAAATTTTAGCAATGTGGCCGAATTTCATACAGATCTGGCACTGGGGTTTATTCGGCCTGGGACCATAGGATTGAGAAGAGGCAGGCCGGTACTGTTGAGGCCCAGTGTAAGAGGGCTGAGGCGGCCTGTACTGTGGTTGAGAAGAAGGGCGTGGTGGATAAGTGGCATAACGGGTATGAGGTGGAGCGGGTCCGCGCGACTGGGGTCTATTGTTTGATTGCTGAAAATTCGATCGGGTGGCGAAAGCAGCCGGGGAATCGATGGATGGAAGAGAAGGGATCGTAGTCTGGCCTTGCAGTAAGTGTTCATGAGATAGTAACAGACCATGGAGATCGGAGAATGAGAGAGGAGCGTGTCGGCTTGCAGTGGTCACAGCTACCACAAAAGGGTTGAAATCTGGTCCCAATCCATTAAGAACAGAAGAAACAAGATCATCGTCAGTCAGCGGAGATCCGATGAAAGCAAGTTCGTCGGAGATCTGTCTCATTCGCTGAAGATAGTCAGAACAAGTGGAGGAACCCTTAGTGGTTGTCTGAAGCTGACGACGGAGATCTGTCAGCCGTGCGCGGGAAGTGGCGGAGAAAATTTGAGTCAGGCTGGACCAGAGCTCGGCTGTGGAAGAACATGAGACTACCTGAGCCTGGATCGATTCAGTCAGGGAGGATCGCATCCAAGCCAAGATCAATTGATCCTGTTGATCTGAAAAATCGCCATTGTCGACTTGAGCTGTATCAAGATATATCCCAAAGTTGTAGCCTTTGATCACTGGTAGAATCTGCGACTTCCAGGTTAGAAAGTTTGTGTGAGTAAGCTTGGTAGAGATTGGTAGATTGAGAGTAATCACCGATTCAGATTGATTTGGTGGAATTTGTGTAATTGGAATATCGCCATTGTTAGCCATTTAGGCTCTGATACCATATGAGGAGAAAGAGATTAAAGAACAGTAAAGAATGATAATGGAATCTTTATTTCATATATTGTAATTGTACAAAATGCTTCAAGGCTCTGCTATATATAGCCAACGCAGTGGCTTTAATCTTCCTAACTATAGTTGTAACAGAATGATAAATTCCTAACTATGGTTATAACAGAATTAACAGAATTCTGTTGTAACTAACATCATTAACATCTATGTTCTAATAACTAGATTTCTATTTGCTGCTTTGTGAGAGCATGACATCTAGGCACGCCTTTCATTCCTACAAATTGAACTAATTTGGTACACCTTTAATTCTCCTACAAATTAAACTAATCAACCAAACCTTTAATTTCCCTAACGATACTGTAGCACTATAAGGTACCTAAACCTTCATCAATTCAATTCAATTCAGGAGCTCTTACTTATTATTTCAAATTGGCTTTTTTTATTATGAAATTGGCTTTTTATTTAGCTCACATTTGCTACGACTTAAGTAAATACTATTTATGATTTTCGATAAATTGGATTCTGGGGCTGAGCTACTGGAGAAGAAAAAGAAGATCCGTGTGTACACGACTGTGATATGGTTTTGAATTATCCAACAATTATCTGTTCCATATTCGTATTCGAATCCGTATTCGAAGATTAAGACGGATATGGTTTTGAATTTTGATATCCGTTTACTATCCGTATCCGTATCTGTATCCGTGCATTGAAAGACGGATACGGATTTGGTATGAGCATTATCCGCTCCGAATCCGCTCCGTTTACACCCCTGGTCCACTTACAATTAAATATATATATAGTATTAAATACTTAAGTACTTATTTTTAATAACAAATTAGTCGTTTTTGACATAATTGTACAAAATGACGGTATGGCTGTGCATTTTTAACATTAAATTAGCTACGCTATTTTAGAAAAATTCCTACTTTAATACTTCCTACTTTCGTGTCAGTAGACATGTTTTGAGAATTACAACTACATATTTTAAAGATAAATAAATAATATAAAAAACTAAGTGGTAAAACAACAATATTTTTTTGAAAATAACACCTTCAATATTTTTAAAAATACATAGTCATACAGTCATAATTTTATGATTATATATTAAAACAGCTAATTTAGTCAAAGCTAATTATTAAATTGTTTACATATACAATTTATCTGTTAAAAAAAATCTAAAATTAAATACATATAAAAATTAATAATTTGATGTCTGAAGTACTTAGAAATTAATAAATTTGGTGCAATTAATCCTCGGTATGGAAAATTCCAATTTATTGAGACTTCATGGGAAAATGTCAAGACCCGTTTAATAATTAAAATACATATTAAAATAACAAAGTGGGCATTTGGTCTAGTGGTATGATTCTCGCTTTGGGTGCGAGAGGTCCCGAGTTCGATTCTCGGAATGCCCCATTTTTTCATTTTTGTACATCGAAGTTTGTGTTGCTCTTCACGACTAAAATCTATAACCCCCGTCCTTATCATGTTACTGATTCATAAATTTTTTGAAGGTAATGTAGGAGAAACAATTTAATGAGACAAAAATACAAAAAAATAAATTAGAAAACAAGCATAACTCAGTATGATTAAATGCAAAAATTGTTGTCAAATCGTGAAACATATTGTAATCTTATTTTGAATCGAATCCTGAAGAAACTGAATGGAATCACTAAGATTTGTTAGACTATTTTCAAAATAATTTAGAAAAGCTCGTTACAATATATACAATATATAGTGACAAAATTTAGTTATAAAATAATTATGTTATTAAATTAAATTATGTGTGTTGTTGAATCAACATGTTGAGTTGGAAGACGATCAGTTCAACAAAGATACGGAGAAATTTTATTATTATTATTATTATTTGAGAATAAGTTGCTCTTATAGGAGCAACTTGATGAAAATCAGGTACTTTTTTTGATAAAAAAGGTAAAATTGTCCATTTGTATTACCAAAAGGAGTTTAATTACACATCCAGCAAAAGCAAAAACATCTCGAAAAACCTTGCAAACCTCAGCATACCCGACCCGTATGACCCCTAAACTAAAACAAAGTAAAGGGCAGAAGAACATTATAACAAGTTGCTACGATAGATTTATTATAAAACACAACTTGGTATATAAAACAACAAAAAATAGTAAGATAACGACTAAGCAGCCTCAGCATTAGGAAGGTCCTCATCAAATAGCACACACTCAGATGTTGCAGCCCACTCTCAGAGCGGAATGTCTTCAACCTCTTCAGGGGTCCAAGACCGCAGCTCCTGCACCACAGGTTCCTTTATATTTCCTGACCAATAATGAAGTAAAGAAATTATAAGGAAGATGAGTGATCTATTAGATTTGGGGGCAATTCCCTCAAAGCAAATATCATTTCGATGTTTCCACACGGACCAGCAGATGTCACTAATTACTACAAGAGCAGAAAATCAGGTACTTAAGAATTTAATTTCAATTTGATATTCATTCCTATAGATATGCCATTGAATTTTTGTGTTATATTATAGTGCTTTGTAATCCTGATTTATTTGGATCGTCAGATTAAGATTATGCGGTTTAAAGTGGAGCTGGAGCGCAAAATGCCTAATACTTTGATTTGCTACAAGCGATCCCATCTCAATCAGACAATATATATGATTTATCCCATTTGTAAATTATAATCATAGTTTTTTTATTACCAAGAAAAAAGACTTGTGAGTTTCATGACGATGCTATAACAATGTTGTTAAGGTGATCACCAAGTAGCAGCATCAAAATATTTCGTATCACCTACGGTAACATAATATTTATGTTTAGATCAGGACCGTCCAATCAAAATTTGATGACTATTAAAACAATTCCGTGCATTCCACTTCGGACTTAATTGGTCTGGATTTCTATCAAACGGCCGTGATTCAAACATAAATATTATGTTATCTCAGAGGATATGAATTCATCAAAAGAATATTCTCAACTCAAAAGTAAAAAAAAATAAAAAATAAACAATGCAAAAACTCATAGAAAATTATTTTTCTTCGCATTCTTTAACAAACATTTTTAGTCCATATGAAATTCTATTTTCCTTTGAACACTCTCCCAAATTCACATTGCATAACCTAACTATTAACATAGCAAATATGATAGCTTTGTACCAATATTAATATATAAAACACATAGAACAATTTTTTTCTCTCTTATTTCGGTTTGAAGAGATGTTAAATTAAAATTGCTATTTAAATGTTAAATATTTGCCAATAACACCAAACATATAATAAAAAATGTTGTTAAAAAAATTATAACAAATAACAATATATAACAATCTATAATTAAATTCTACTTAATAAACCATAAAACCAAAGAAAAAAACAATTTAATTTAGTTGGAAGAATTTACATATATATATATAGAGTCCGGCTAGCGTCCAAACGTTTGGATAGAGGCCTATATTCAAACGGTTCATTTTTGCGATTTCAAAGTTCCCAAAGTCGATCTGAAGTAAAAAATAGTAAAAAACAGTGATTTTCAAACCATCTTAATAAATAGTAAAAAAATTCCAAAAAATGTAAAATTTGGTCTCCAAGCACATTTTAATATAGATTGAACATCTAACGGTTTGGAAATGTCGTTTGAAGTCAATCCGATAGGTTTTTGAGTTAAGCTCACAAAGAACTTGGTGAGCTTAAGAGCACCTTAGTTCTACTCCTATCTGAGCTACTAATATCACGCATTTTTTTTTGGGACCCAACCCTCTATTTGTCCAGAGAGAATCTCAGCCGTTCATTAAGTAAATCTCAGCCACTCATCAAAATCCATTTCAATCTCAGCCTTTAATAAAAAATTTGATTTTATGCATCTGTTTCATGTTGTCAGCCGTGTAGAAACCTAAATATAGTTCGAAACATACTTGCTACATGAAAAAACACACAGAAATTATTTCACTTACACAAATAGAGAAACGCGTTTCCTCTGTCTTCGCTTCTTCCCAACGCGAATACGCGTCTCTTTTCTTTTTCCGAAGCACCGACCTAGGCGTCGGCTCCTTTTTCAATATGCCGCGAGAGAGAGCAGAGAGAAGGACAACGACGGCGCCTCTAGGGTTTCCATTTCGCGGCCAAGGGGAACATTGACGGCTCTGATGCGAGAGTTCCTCAGAGAGACTGCCACGTGGTACCCTCCCTCAACGACGTGTTGCTTGCCCAGGCCTCCGCTGTGCTACTCCGAGCCGCGCCTCTCACGTCTCTCTCTAGCTTCGAAATCAGTAGCACGACCATTAGCAAGGTGTGACGATCTCCTTCTTCTCTCTCTTAGGGTGGGCTGAAACACCTTATATCCTCTTAATCTCTGACTTCCCCCTCTCTCTCTACTTCTCTCAACGAGGGGGAACGACGACGGCTTTGATGCGAGATTTCCTCATAGAGACGGGTGGATGCGCCGATTGGCCACCGAGCTTGAAGCCAACGGTGCTGATTTGAACGATTCTCTCGGGAGCGCCAAGTTGGTGACAGCGGTTCAGAAATTTTTCTCAGTTGGTACTGCTTTTTTTTACTCATTTTTTTTTCTCAGTTGGTGGCGGTTCAGAAATTTAAAGTATATGTACTTGTATCGGTTCTTTCTCAATTTGTGAGTATTTCCAGTATTTACAGGCTATTCTTTATAAAAGCTTTTTTTTTCTGTCTCTTGATTTGGATTGTATTCAAGCTTGAACTTGTATTTTTTCGTTAGTACTTGACTTGACAGTCAGCAATTAGCTTTGCTCATTTGGAAATAAATAATATATATTTGAAATTGTGGTCTTATATTAGTTGATAATTAGAGTTGAAAGTCTCTGGACAATTGTACCATTCGGTACCAACTAGGTACGTGAACTGGTACCGTATGGTGGAAATAAAAAAATTCAGTTTTGATTGGAAATGTAATGTTTCATCATATATGGTTTTTTGATTGAAAATTGGAATTTTGACTTTCATTGTTCTCTAATCGAAAATAAAAATCTAGGTACTACTAATGTTCGATGCTGGTGCAATCTGAAGTAAATAAAGTACTAGCTCCAAGCAATGTAAATACCAGTAAACAAAACTAATGCGCGACTTCGTGCATGCAACCGAACCACGGCCACGAAGCCGACCAGCATGGCACGCCTAGGGTAAAGGTTTCCTTTTCTATATCTCTCTTGGTTTTCTCCTTTCGATTCTCTCTGTTTTCTATGCGAAATCACCCCATCTCTCTCTTTTGGTTCCACTGTCTTTTGTACAGAGATGGCCAATTTTAGGGTTTAGTTTTTTATGATTTTGTTTAATGGTTTAGGATTTACTGTTTAGTGGCACTGTCCTTTGTACAGAGATGGCATATTTTAGAATTTAGAATTTATGATTATGTTTCAAATTTTAGGATTTAGAATTTATAAAACCATTAGAATTTATAAAACCATGCTAAAATAAAGAGAACTGAAGAGTATCTATCCATAAGATAATTGGAAATTTATGTATTTAGGAAATTGGTATTTGAAATTAACTTAGTTTAATAGTTCTGATAGTGTTGTTGCTAAACTCCTAAATTAAATTGATTTGACAGTTCAAGTTTTAGTTCACTTTGAATTTCTTCCGAGATATCTCTGAGTCTAATTTCTAGAACTTATTTTTGTTTCAACTCTGGCTTTGTTGCTATGACGATTTCCTTACAAAGAACAAACTGATAATGTTTCTTTCTTTTCTTTTTTTGTGAAATGATGGTTAAAATATTAGAAATAGTTTCAAATTATTTTTCTCTAATTATTTGATGTGTTGCAGATGACATCTGCTATAGCAATTGAAGATGTAAGAAGGGAAGTAAAGATGCTAAAAGCGTTATCAGGTCACACACATATATAATGATGCATGTGAAGATGCCAAAAATGTCTACAAATTCATGGAGTATTTTTTTGTGTGTATTATTTGTTCAATTTTGTTAATTCAGGAGGTTTTCTGGATGTTTTGTTTGGCTTCATTATGGCAGAATTGAGAGCATATTCTCATGGTACACAACCAAGTTCAAAAATATTGCATAAATAAATAAAAAAACCAACAAGAACACGTACTAAATACTGGTACGGAGTCCAAATGTCTCGTACCAGTATGTATGCACCAGCTTGAAATCACCTTCCTTGGGCATTACTTTTATAAATGACTAAAACACCTTTTGGGTTTATATAATGTATTTTTTTTATAATTTGTTAATTGTGAAGGCATTGGATCGGGTGATTGAGGAGGTGAGGAGTCATGGGATAAGGTTGAATTTGAGCTTGCGAATAATTTGGATGCTTATGGAGGGAAGTCCCAATATGTGAAATGGGCATGGGAAGAAGGGTTCGGTGTGAGCGCTTCCAAGGACTCATTATTCTTTGACCTCTCCGTCAAGAGCTATTTCAAGTCATATTTGAAGGTAAAGCAATTTAATTATTTTTGCTTGATTGTTTTTTCTTTTTTGTCACATATTTTTATGAATGGTTTTGGGTTTTTGGCCACAATAAAAGCATTGCAAAACTACCCTCCATGGCTCCAGTATCTACTTTAGATGATGGATGAATGTCTCTGAGGGTGTTCCTCAGGCAATGACTTGTGGGACCCACACAACATTGAACTCCTGAGTCCCACTTCTTAGTATCCTGAAAACACTCTTGCTAAAATTTGCTCACAAAATTACTGTCTATTTTCAACATTATTAATATACATTTAGTCTATTTTTTTTTCGAAATAGATGCCTTCCGATCCGTGGCCATGCTACCGGAGAGTAATCAATACATTTGCTCACAATCAAACCTTGGCGATAGATAAGAGTTAATCGCTTATTCATCACCAAGGTTCGACATTGAGCAAATGTCTTAATTCTACTCCGGTAGCACGATCACGGCACGACACGCCTAGGGTAAGGGTTTCCTTTCTATATCTCTCTCAGTTTGCTTGAAACTTCTCAAGTTAAGATTTAAGTTTAGCATCAAATGCTAAAACTTCTCAATCTAAGGTTTTTATTTCTATTTATTACGAATTTTAACATGATTGTATTATGCTATGTCAGATTAAAGGCTTAGGTGCTAAGACTGGAACTGTTTTAATTCCTGGTACCTCACTCACAGTCGTGGATTTGGTATTGATCATGTCAGTAAATCATGGTTTTGGGGGTCAAAAGCTTATTGAGAGCCAAGTCAAGAAAATTGCTGGGTTGAGAAGATTATGTGACGGGTTCTCAAAAAGAAGAAGAAGAAGATTATGTGATGAGAAGATTTGATTTTGACTTTGTCATATTATGTAAGTGTTCTTATTTTAGTGATTCATTTTTTGCTTCCTTTGTTCAAGGGAAAATTCAACAGACTGAAGATTATGTGGGGCCTAAGAATGATGACAAGGTATGCTTTACTTGTGAACAATAATTGCATGTCATGGTATTTTTTGTTAAAAATTCAACATAAAAGAAAGCAAATAAATGAACAGAATGTAATGCAACTTGAAATTTCAAGGTATGTTATACTACTGTTGTTAGCACCTGTGCGTTTTTAGGAATTTGAAAATCTGATATAGTTATAATAGTTTCATCTTTGATCAGATAAAATCAAATGTTGTACGAGCTCGTAGTTATCTCCAAGGTTTATCAGATTTGATGATTTCTCTCGCGCACATAATGAACTAAGGTACATTTCTATCAAACTTATATGTAATAGTGTTTTAATTCTTACCTCAACTTACTGGTGTTTAATATATCCTTTTAGCTGAGGCATAAATGAATATTAGAAACCTAAATTCCACCATTATTTGAAAATAAAAATAAAAGACACATTGCAGTCAGGTCCAAGGTACCGCTTTCTATTATTGTACTTCTATTTATTTTTCTTTTCTAAAGCAGTTTTTTAATGACAACACTCTCAATTCTTAGGAAAAGCAAAGTTTTGTATTTTTTCGTTTTAGGGTTCAATTTATAACAGCAAGATTTTGTATTTTTTTGGTTTTATTTGGGTAAAGGGTAGTGGATTGTGAGTCACAAGGACTGAGATTATGAGGTGCAGGTTTGTCTTGCTCTCATTTTCATTTACAATGAGTAACTATGTTAGAAAGATCGGAGCTCTATTGGGTGTCATTTCAGGTAAGCAGTATCCTGTGGTACCCACTGGCTGTAATATATTAGCATGGTATAATGTACGGTATACCAAGAATTACTTTATCTTGTTGTTTCTTATTTTGTGATAGTTGATACTTGCTTTTAGGATTGCATTCTGTGCTCAACTGGATTTGCGGCAAACATGGCATTCATGACAGCCATGGAAGCATTGTCTCACTGTTGTTTCCAGTTGAGAAGGCAACTGGAGGTGACAAGATAGCTATATTTTCTGACGAGCTGAATCATACATCTATCATAGATAACATCCGCTAAGCTGAGAGACAAAGTGAGGTCAAAGTCTTTGTCTATTGGCATTGTGATATGGTTCTCCTCGATTCTCTCTTATAGGTTTTTTTATTATATTAGTAATTTTATTTTGCAATATTTGGAAGTCTGGATAGTACTTTTCATTTCATATTTTTTTTTCATGTACCTGTTGTTGCCGCTTCACTTGGTAATGTATTCGCACTTTCGCAGCAATCAAATTTATCAAATAAAGGTCGAAAACAAAAAAATACTGATAGAAGGTTTGTTTATAAGCAGCTGCAGTAAGTGTTGGAAGGAGAAAGAAATGGAGGAGAAGAGCAATTTGGAGAGTCTAAGACTTTTATTCCTTGTCGGGTCTCCCTATTTCAAGTCCAATTATTTCTCTTGTTGTTGGTACCGAACAAGCAGCTGCCAGCAGGTATCCTCTATTCTTAGAATCTTTGTTGGTACATGAGAGTTCTGGTGCTTGAGATCAACTTAAATGGCAAATGAGTGAGGCTGCAGTACTATGCATAGCGCATATTGGTCCATACTATGGATCAATATCTTCATTTAAAAGTCCAAACAATCGATCTGGACAATTCAACATGATCTCCATATTAAAATTTACTTGTAGATCAAATTTTACATTTTTTATAATTTTTTACTATTTTTTTAGATAACCATTCAAAAGTAGTGATTTTCTACCTATCCAGAAAAATAGTAAAATAATAGTAAAAATTGTAAAATTTAGACTGCATGTACATTTTGCAATGGAAATCACTTTGAACAGTTCAGAATGACTATTTGGACATTGAAAACAAAATTGATTTGTAGTACAGACCAATCTGCGCTATACATTGAAAACAAAATTAATGCAACACCTTCAAACTATCATTAAACATATCATCATCATCATCTTGGGAAAAAGCATAATACTTGACTAGCGCAGATTGATTTGTAGTACAGACCAATCTGCGCTATGCAACACCCAAGTGAGAAGCCTTAATGATGATATGGCTTTAATGTAAGTCCATTTGTGATGTAAGACTCTTACTTAGTACTGATGAAGTTTTGTAATAAGTTGTTAGATCTTATTATGGGGTATTTGTTGCTACTGGTATGTATACCAATGTTTTTGGAGATAAACAGGTATCCAGGCGATTCGGTCAACATCTGAATGGTAATATGGGGCTAAAAGTTGATCAAGGGGCTTAGGCTGAGATCTCATACCCATGTGTCCACTGTTCGGTAAATAGGGGGATATGTACAGTTTAATTTGCTTTTGCTGATATTGTTTTTTGGATTCTAATTATGACCTTCTTGTCTTAGTGCAAATGAACTCTTTTGCTATGCTTATCAGAAAAGAAAAGAAAAAAAACAACTGAGTGAGAATTATGACCATCATGTGTAATATTATTTATTTAATATCTAGAAAAACTTTAAGTAATTGCATATACATTCATTTCATCAAAGTATAATAAATGATACAATGAACTAAGAAATTCAAGTAATTGTATATACTTGATCAATGTCATAGTAGGAAAGATTTGATATTTTATTTCGGAGTTATTTACATTAATTATCTTCACTCAAATTAATTATAGACAAATAATATATTATCAAACTCTAAGATTATCTAAGGTTATTGTTTGATCTTTTTGAAGAAATCAAATAAATATTAATTACTTCTAAAGAAAGTGATCAAAACAATATGTCAATTCCGTTGCAACGCACGGACACTTGACTAGTATATATATATATATATATGAAATATCTTGTTTTATAGTTTACTATGTATAATTTGCTGACGAGTCTCGTGTACGGTAACTCGATGCTTAGAGAAATTGTCAAACCAATGCGGAGAGGAGTGTCACACGGTCATTTATGTAATTTATAGTGCAAATATTTTGTTAAAAGTATTATTTGTTATAAATTTTCAGGTTTGATATTAATATGCTAAATTTCATAAATGTTGGGTGCAAAAAATATATTGAATTCATCTAATATTTTATTATTAATATTAATTTAAAATAACAGTCCAATCAATACTAGTCATCCACTTTTTTATTTGATGTTGTAGTGCAAATATCTCCCTTTATTTATTTTTTCTCTTACGCTAAAACCTCATTATATCTTCGTGTGTGTATATAACATGAATTATTAATATTTAAAATCACACACACTATTTTCAAATTTACTAGTCATAAAAGTTAGAAACTCATTTGAGTTCACTCACACGAGTGTTGTGAGAGGAACAATTTACATGAACCTTGTTTCATCAGAAAAACAAAAACAATTGTTGTCATATAGTAGTCATTCATATCATGAATAATTTTAGTTTGAATTAGATTGTAAATTGAATGGAAACACTAAGCTTCGCTAAATTTTTGTATCAAAATAAAATATAACAACTTACAATAAACAGTAACTATATAATTATACTAATTTAAAAATCACTATTGTAGTAAATTAAATTATGTTTGTGCAATCTAACAGCAAGACACATACTATTTGAGCTGAAACTATTCATAACTCATGTCACAAATTATTAGTTAATTAATCGTATGAAATACTCACCATTCAACAGCTTATGTGTTTTTCTCTCTCTTGTTTTTTTTCAACTACAGAAAAGTAAAAAGGAACAACAAAACATGAACAAAAAACTTTTTGAAAGATAAAAAATTTAAATGAGACTTTCTAACAAACAATTGTTATTTTTAGATGATATAGACTCGTGGAATCATATTGTGAATTACAACTTATGAATTAAATCGCTCATATAATGAACTGAATGGGAGCATAAAATTCATATCATAAAATGTAACAAAAATTGAATTGAAGTATTATCTAATCTTAACATATGCCCCGGTTTTCATAAATATTGAGTGTAAGAAATATATTGATTTCATCCAATATTTTGTTATTGATATTAATTTAAAATAACAGTCCAATTAATACTTGTCATCTACTTTTTTGTTATTTGACTATGTTTTTTTTACTTGTCCAATCTTTCTCTTTAGTTTATTTTCTCTTGCGCTGAAACATCATTATATCTTTGTGTGGATATATATAACATTAAATCACACACACTATTTTCATTTTTACTATCATAGAAGTTAGACGTCCAAATTCATTCGAAGAGTTGACTCACACAAGTATTGTGAGAGAAACAAATTACATGAATCTTAATTATTTGCCGAAATTTTTATTTATACCATAATAAATAAAAATAAACCAAAACACTCCGGTTTTGGAAAAATTCAAAATATATCCAGGCTGTTCAGGCATTTTGCGGCCTCAAAGACTGGAGTCCGCACAATGCCGCTGCGGCCCCAGTCAGGGGGCCACTCAATGCCCCTTCGACCCTCTTTTTTTGTTTTAGTGCCTTTTGAAATTTGTGCATTTGCTTTGATAATGCATTGACAAAGTCATTACTCTAGAAAAAATATTTATCAAACTTGCCGTTGTACGCCAAAGCACTTAAAAAAAAAACAATGGGGCCGCAAGGGCATTGTGCGGCCTCCTGACTGGGGCCACAGAATGTCAGAGCGGCCTGGATAGAAATCGAATTCTCGATAAACATGAGTGTTTTGGTTTTTTTTTTTTTGGGATTATGTTATAAATAAAATTTTTGGCCTTAGTTGATTAAAGAACAAAAACTATTGTTCCTATATGGTAATTTATGTCGTGAATTATTGTTTCTTAATCGGATTGTAAATTGAATGGAAACGCTAAGATTCTCTAATTTTTTTTTTTTTCAAAATAAAGTAAAACAACTAGTTACAATCAATACTAACTATTTATAATAAATTAAAAAAAACACTATTATGCTAATTTAAATTATGTTCTTTCAATCTAACATGAGATACATGCTATTTGAGTTGAAACTATTCATAATTTATATGTAGATTATGAGTTACTTGTACGATGAAATAGTCACCATTCAGCAGCTCTTGCGTTTCTTCTTCTCTCTTGTATTGTTCCTCTCTATCTCTCCAGCAAAATAAATTAAAAACAGGCACAAAAAACATAAGCAAGGAACTTTTGAAAGATATAAAAAATTTATATCATGAAAACATAAGCAAGGAACTTGTGAGTTACAGCTTATGAACTAAATCACTCACATACTGAACTGAATCGGATCATAAAATTCATATCATGAAATGTAGCAAAAATTGAATTAAAGTATTATCTACTTAACATATGCAAACTATCTAGCGTAACACTTCAGGATCAATTGACACTTGAGTAATCCTTAATTTTACGACAAAAAATAAACTCACAATTGATTTCAGATTCATTAAGACCTGTACTGTACCGTGCAGTACCATATAAGTGAAATCTACAAAAAAAATCACAACAATTTCAGGTTTTAATAGAGACTGATTCTGATAACGACGCTGAACAGGACTGATATTGGACTGGTATCGGGTTAGTCCTTTGATTGCATGCTGCATAACAGATTTTGAGTATTGGCAAATTGTGCTGTGCTCAGTCAGCTTTTTGATAAGATGTCATTTGATGATTGTTGAGGGACCTGAATTTAAATTTGGTTGGTTGTCATAGCTAGTAATTAAAAATACTGACTGGTAGGGTTTGGTTTTCTGTTTATCAACAGATCAAGACCCGACCCATTTTAGTGGAGAGATACATTTTAGGTGTTATTGTCTCAATTAAAAGCTGAGAGACCTTTATAAATCAGCATAATTACTAAAATGACAAATGTTTCTTTAGTGTTTATTCAGCAACAATTAATGCCTCTGGTACTTGCAGTAACAGGTGCGACCATATTCAATTTAGAGGAGGAAAAAATGGAAAAAATGGTAGCAACTGACATCAATAAAAGCACGTGAAATATATAAAAAAATTATAAACAGTTTTTGAAAAACATGGAAGTTCATTGTTTCCAAATGAAACACGAGCATGTACAACATTGCTATCAGAAGAAGCAAAATAAGCATCAGCAAGCAGAACACGCACTGGCACATCCTTCTTGCAGGGCTCTACATATATATTTCTCAAGAAATCTCTCTTCAGAAATCAGAACACGTACTGGCATGCAGCTAAAAGACTACTACATCCCTTTTGTAGACCATTGGCAGCCAAGATGCTTAGCACCTGATGCCTCGGGACCAATCTATTTACTAGGCTATACCTAATCAATACAGGATGAGATGCTATATATATATATACTCCTTGGTTCCAGCTTAGCCTGAGCTCATGCAACGGTTTCCATGCCCAATCAATGACATTATATCTGGATTTGACAATTCATACTCTTTAAATAGATTTATTATTGGAACAACATGTTTATCAACATCATATGAGATTAACAAACCACTCCTCTGAATAAGCTTTAACAAAGCCTGGTCACAGTTACCAACAAAATCTCTCCAAAAGAGGAGCCGGGAGCTAGAGAGTGTGTTTGGTCAAAAGGGCTACTGGGTTGTGTCGAATCAACTCAACGAGTAGTTTTCTAGAGAAACCCTCATCCATCAATTCACGCACCTTTGGAATTGAAATTGGACCTGATTGATAGTAGTAGCCCAAATGGATCGGTCTTGGTTTCGACTTGGGCCGTTTCTTAAAAGATCCAAGAATACAGGTTACATTTATTAATAGGAAAGAATATCTTCTCTAATAGTAATAGATGATGCACGTGCACCACATTATCTTTCTCACCATTTGTATTGCCCAAATCTCCACAAAATCATACGGCCCAAAGTTGCTGAGCATTTGGTTAAAAGCTGGTAATGTGATATGAAACCTTCCCCACAAAGAAGTTTTTAAAGTATATGGTCATGTTTGGTTGTAGATTAAATTGCTTGTTTGAAGTTAAGGTGAACTAATTTATTTTTGTTTAGTTGAAACATGTTACTTAAATTATGGTGCTCATTAATGAAGAGAGAGAATATGAAAAAATTAATGTTATCTATAACAGTGGGGTCCTACAATGCAAAGTAAGTTAATCCTCCTCAAGAGGTGAACTTATTTTGGATAATTCAAAATTTATTCGGAGTAACTCCTATTTTCTTACTCCTTTTTGATGGATTAGAGGAACATCATAGGTCGACAATGATACAACATTACTCTCTGTGCACACATTTTGTATTAGAAATCCGGCACACAGAGTGATGATGTATCATTTCGACTCTAGTATTAAATGCAACAGGAGAAAATATGGTACATAATAACTCATTTTTTTTAGTAAAGATTAGAGGAACTCATTATTTTTTCTTTAATATTATGAATTAAAAAAATAGTTGTTCATATTCATTCTCTATAGCATCAAAATGGTATTATGTCGTCAGTGATGACTTCTACCGCACCATACGTCAACATGATAGAAACGTTGCTTCCTGCCACTGCTGCGTAGAGCAGATGGATAAGGCATCAGTTCTCTCATGGGAGAACCTGGATTCGAGTCGCGTGTGTGTTGTGTGAGTGCCTACGGGCTTAAATAATAAAAAAAAGAAATGCTGCTTCCTCAAGAAGCATTTTTGCCTGAAAAAATACTTCCTGAAAAAGTATTCATGCCATTTTTCGACATTTCATTAGAACATTACTAATGTATATATTTTTTAAAAATGATATTTTTTTTGCAAAAAACTGTTGTGAAATAAATTTAAAATTATCTCAATTTTATAAAACTACTGGATGCCATCATCAGCTCATCACATAGCCCAAATGATGTGAAAAAAATATCCACCGAATAATTTTCTAATAAAATATTTGTCTCATGACTCAAATTTACGCCAATTTTTATGTGAACAAAATGCGTCAAACATGCATGTAAAAATGGTAATATAATGCGAAACATGATTTATAAAGAGCTAAATCTAGGCCTATTTAAACAATGAACGCCAGATCTAATTTACCAGAGAACAAAGAAAGCCCATCAAATTGGCATGATCCATTCAAGCAATTCATACATCTTTATGGGCCACTTTCTCTACCAATGAGATGATTTCACTCGAATATTTTTTTTTTGTTTGAAAAAATAAAATAAGAAAGATTAAAATAAAAATCAAGGTGACTTACTTTTTATTTAAAAAAAATTCTGATCTTACATTTATAATCCATAACATTTTCATTGTGCATAAACAGCAAATTAAACATGACAATTATCAAATGGTTTTGTAATCCTGATTTATTTGAGTTGTCAGATTAAGATTATGCGGTCTAAAGTGGAGATAGAGCAAAATGCCTAATACTTTGATTTGCTACAAGCGATCCCATCTCAATCAAACAATTCATATGATTTATCCCATTTTAAATTACACTCATGATTTATTTATTACAAAGAAAAAAAAGACTGTGAGTCTCAACTAAAAAGTAAAAAAATACAATAAATAAATGATGCAAACTGAAGAGAACTCAGAGAATTTTTTTTCTTCTCATTCTTTAACAAGCATTTTTATCGATATGAAATCAACACACTCCCAAATTCACATTGCACAACTAAACTATTAACATAGCAAACATGCTTGCTTTGTACCAATACGAATATATAAAATACATAAAACATTTTTTTCTTATCTCTGCTTGAAGAGATGTTAAATTAAAATTGGTATTTAATTGTTAAAATATTTGCAAAAAACACCAAACGTTTAATAAAAAATGTTACCAACAAAATTATGACAAATATCAATTTGTAACAAAATTATACTTAATAAATCATAGAATCAGAGAAAAAAAAATTAATATAAAATGATTTAGGTGTTTATATGGAATTTCTTGTCTTGTAGTTCACAATGTATAGTATTTCAAGGGGTCTCATCGACGGGAATTCATATCTTCTGCATTAATGCACGGTGCATTAATAGATCTGGACCGTTGGATTGAGATCCACACTAATATTAAAGGGCCCCATGTGTCATAGGTGGGGGGGCCATATTGACTCTGATCTTGATCAGACGGCTGAGATGCATTAAACTCAAAAGATTCTTTTTTTAGTTAATGCAGGGGATACGCGTTCAATGGGCAGTGACTCTATACTTAGAGAAATTGTCAAACCATTGCAGATGTGAGTGTTACGCTAAAATATATGTAATTTATGATGTTATATTTTTGTTTAAAATTATTATTTTTCATAATTTTTCTGATAAAATGTTTGATATTAGTTTGCTAAATTCTATTAATGTTGAGGGTAAGAAATATATTGATTTCATCCAATATCTTGTTATTGATATTAATTTAAAATAGCAATCCAAGCAATACTAGTGATCATCTACTTATTTATTTGATGTTGTAGTGTAAATATTTGTTTTTATTTATTTTTCTCTTACGCTAAAACCTCATTATATATTCGTGTGTGTATATATAACATGAATTATCAATATTTAAAATCAGACACACTATTTTCATTTTTACTAGTCATAGAAGTTAGAAACTCATTTGAGTTCCCTCATACGAGTGTTGTGAGATGAACAATTTACATGAACTTTATTTGAATGGAAACGCTAAGATTCTCTAATTTTTTTTTTCCAAAATGAAGTAAAACAACCAGTTACAATCAATAATATAACTATTTGTACTAAATTAAAAAGCAACTATTTTACTAAATAAAATTGTGTTCGTGCAATCTAACATAAGATACATGTTATCTGAGCTGAAACTATTCATAATTCATGTCACAGATTATGAGTTACTTGTATGATGAAATAGTCACCATTCAGTAGCTCCTGCGCTTCTTCTCCTCTCTTGTATTTTTCCTCTCCAGCAAAATAAATAAAAAAAAGCATAGAAAACATAAGCAAGGAACTTTTGAAAGATGAAAAAATTGAAATTAAACTTTCTGGCATAAAAATTTAACAATTTTAGAGGATATAGACTCATCGACTGATCATGTGAATTACAGCTTATGAATTAAATCGCTCACATAATGAACCGAATCGGATCTTAAAATTCATATCATGAAATGTAACATATAGTGAATTAAAGTATTATCTCCTCTTAACATATGCAAACTATCTAGCGTAAATATTGTATATGACAAATGAATAGGATTAATTATATTACTTAAATTTAATAATAACTTATTATTTACCTACTCTAGCATAAAATATATATGATGACAAAGATAAAAGATTAGAAATTAATATTGTACAGATTTTGTTGTTAGACTTTAGAATATAGAAAATAAGTTGTAAGATAATGTAGAAAATCAGATCTCATTCTTTATTTTGATTTCAACCAAGCCTTTTCCTTCAAAATCTGTGTAATTGTGATATTAATTCCTTATTGAAGACATGCCATTGTATTTTGTGTAATATTATAGTGCTTTGCATAACACCAATAATTTTGCACTTTTAAGTCCTATCACAATTTTTATATTTGAATGAGAATCTTGGATGGTTAATATGATCTAAATGAACAACCATGATCAAATGATATTCAAAATACAAGATAAATAGTCAAATAATTTACTACATTTAAATCCTATTGATGAATTAAACTATCCGTTTATATATAAAATGAGATTTGCAACCGAAAAGCAGGAGTCTTAATTAATTGTTTTTTGTATTCTTATTCTTATGCTTTCACAATTTAAGAAACGTCTCTTTGAAATTTACTTAATTATTTCTTATTAATTTAATCGTTTTAAGATGTGGTCTTCAGTGGCGAAGCCACATTCACGCAGGGGTAGGCACTTGCCTACCCCTGGAATTTTTTTTTTTTTTTCGGACCGGGATATTTTGGGCTTTTGCCTACCCCTGTTTTGGGCTTTGCCTATCCCTGGCCCTGCCCTGCGCGAAGCGAAGCAGCGACAATTTTTTAAAACGAAACGCGACTACACGAGGCGACAAAACGCGAGGCGAGGAAACGCGTCTGCGCCGCTGCGCGAAGAAGAAGAAGGCGCCGCGCCGCGCGAAGAAGAAGACGAACGCCGGAACTTGCCGCCTTGCATACCCCTGCTCCGCCTTGCATCAATTTGAGGTTTCATTCAATTTCTTCCCATTTAAATCTTTGACCAATTTCTTCCCATTTCTTTGCGATTTCATTCAATTATTTGGTCATTTGACATCGTAATAGTGAATGAGAGTTGTTTATAGCATCATTTGAGGTTTAATCAAGATTTATGGGTATTTTGGTTTTTTTCTTCGCCACTGTTTGGTACTGGTACTTCTCGGTTTGGTACTGGTAGTTTGGTACCGATTCAGTACTTCTTGGTTTTTTTACTTCTCGGTTTGGTGAATGAGAGTTTTTTACTTCTCGATTCAGTACTGGTACCGATTCAGTAGTTGAGGTTTAATCTAAGGGCTGTGTATTAGTGTATAAATCTGTTAATCTGGGCCGTCGGACAAAATGATTCATATGCAATTGACTTCGTAACCTCAGACACCGCTCGCAGGGGGCTGCCGCCCCCCTGCCACCCCCCGCATAATCCTAGAATCAGGCCCACATACATAACATGATCTTGTTGATTGAATTGATTGAATTGCAATAAAGTTAGGCTCTAAGTCTGAGCACATCTAAATTTAGTCTGAGCACATCTGAATTGATTGAATCCAAACCCGAACCCGAACCGTTATTTTTTCCGAACCCGAATCCAATTTTTGCCTACCCCTGACTCAAATCCTAGCTTCGCCACTGGTGGTCTTGGAATCATGTATTTAACTTTCGCAACTTTATAGACCAATTGTGGAAATATGGATTTTAATGAAAATTGATGGGAGTTTCTATTCAAATGACATGACAAAAAATATTTGTTAAACAATACCTAACTACTAATCGTGCCCAAATTATGTGAAAAAGTCTGCCGAATGGTTTAAAAAAAAAAAAAAAAACTCTATGGACTGAAATTTGCACTAATATTTATCAAGGTTCTAAATAGCGTTTATAGCGTCGTAGCGGGAAGGCTAAAAAAAAAGCTATAGCGAATAGGGTCGCTATAGCGGAAGCTATTCCAAATAGCATTTTTTTTTTACATTTCGTATATTCAATATTTATACTAAATATCAACATTATCTAAAGTCTCATAGAACAATAAATAACACCAAAGTAATTAAGAAATTATAATATTCATATTGAACCCGTACAAAGTCCAAATTGCGGTTCAAAATATCCATAGTAATATCATAAACTATCGATTTTTCGTAGTAAAAATATCTTAAGCATTATGATTCATGACATAATCTATTTTTTTTTTCTATTCAAATTTTAATTTCGGTTTGGACTTTTTTTCTATTCAAATTTCAATTTCTATTCCCAATTTCAAATTGATTTATCTGTAGCAAGTAGCAACAAATTCAATTTTGGTTTGAGATTTTTTTTATCTTTATTTAAAACCCATATAAATTGCTTAAAAAAAAAACCCATATTGTATAGCGCAAATAGCGCAAATAGTGACCGCTATAGCGGCCGTAGCGCAAATAGCGCATTTTGATATCATAGCGTAGCGTTTGGGGTCCAAAAACGCTATAGCGCCGCTATAGCGCACTATTTAGAACACTGATATTTATTTATGGAAACATGATGCACCAAGTATATATGTTGGGTAAAGATTTTAACAGAGCAGTTTTAATTTCATGTAGTGCATAGACAATAAAATTAAAACATTGCTGCATATGATTCGCGGGCTGCATGAAGCTAAAATTGCTGTGTTAAAATCTTTAACTAATTAACATGTCCATAATTGATCTCAAAATAGTAATACAATGTATAACATAGTAAATATATATAATGAGCTAAATCTTTGGCCTATGCAAGTCATGAATGTTAGATCTATAATTTGCCAGAGAACAAAGAAAGCCCATTAAAATTATAGTTTTTTTTTATTACCAAGAAAAAAAAACTTGTGAGTTTCATAACATAGCTATTAATGTTTTAAGTCACACACATTATTTGCATTTTTACTAGTCATAGAAATTAGGCATCCAAACTCATTTGAGTTCACTCACACAAGTGTTGTGAGAGGAACAATTTACATGAGCCTCATTTGATTAAAGAATAAAAGCTATTGTTGTCATACAGTATTTCATATATATCGTGAATTATTTAATTTTGAATCCGATCATAAAATTAAATCAAATCGCTAAATTTTCCTAAAGTTTTCTCAAAATAAAAAAGGACAAATAATTACAATATATAGGATCAAATTTCATTATAAAATCACTATTATACTAAATAAAAGTTATGCTTGTGCAATCTAACAGTATGACACGTGCTATTTGAGCTGAAACGTTTCATAAGGGCCTGTTCGGCCGTTTACTCAGATTGAATTTTTTTTTTCCCACATGAACAGTAAAAATCAGTTCAAAAATTTTCAATTCCTATGCTTATTCCCCAGCCCATTTGTCCACCGAACAGGCCCTAATTCATATTATATATTATTAGTTACTTCTATGAAATACTCACCATTCAGAAGATCTTGTGTTTTTTTCTACAGCAAAATAAACAATGGCACAACCAAATATTTATAAACAAGGAACTTTTGAAAGATAGAAAATTTGAATGAAACTTTCTAACTTGAAAAAATTAACATTTTTTAGGTGATATAGACTAGTCGACTCTTGAAGACTCATAATGTAGAAAATCACATCTCATTTTTCATTTTGATTTCAACCAAACCTTTCCTTTAAAATCTTTGTGAAACACTTGTGATATTCCTTCCTAAAGGCATGCCATTGTATTTTTTTGTTGTATTATAGTGCTTTGCATAACACCAGGAACTTTGCACTTTTAATATAGATCGGAGGGATTAGATTTAGGAGCATGTTAGGAGCATGTAAAGAGGGTGCAGTGGAACCCTCCTCAATTACTAATACAAAAATTGTTGTCAAATCGTGAAACATATTATAAATTATTGTATTTTGAATTGTATCATAAAATTAAATGGAATTATTAAGATTTGTTAAATTATTCTCAAAATAATGTGAATAAGCTCGTTACATTATATAGGGACAAATTTCATTATAAAATCATTCTGTATACTAATTATGTGTGTTGAATCAACATGCTGAGTTGGAAGGCGGATTAATTATATTCAGATATGGATGAAAAAGTGTCACCCATAAGAGAGCATCTAAGATTCAGACAATTCTGACACATCATGACTTGGTCATGTCACATTATGACACATAACTAATTTTTTATTTTTTTTATGTGGCATGACATGACTAAAATAGTAAATGACAATTATGTCATGTGAATGATCACGTCAAATGTAATCATGTCATAACTATATATGTCACACCCCGCAGCCATGGTTGTAACAGTTCCCTGCCGTAAACATACAACGCCGTGTATGTTTACAAGGCGATTAACCGTTCATTCACAATATGCACAATTAACTAATATCAAACACATTCCTACATATATATATATATATAAATCCATATATAAGGGTATATGGTCTGGTCAAAGTATAATACAACAAAAGTATCTCGTACAGATACTAACCATCAGGCCTAACCCTAAACTATACAACAAAAGGGTAGATTAGGCCCTACAGAAGCAACTACCAAGGGTCTATAGCTCGCGTGCCTCTCCGGAACCCGACGCCCCAGATCCTGTAAAATAACCCAAGAGTGGGGGTGAGAATAAATTCTCAGTGCGAATTTTGCCACAGTTTAGATTATTGGACTTGCAATCAAAATCTATATTCAAAAATGAAACCATACAAAAGCAGTTCAGACAGATGCATATTCATAAATAAAGCAAGTGCACAAGATCGACAACAATATACCAAATGAAACACAATTTACGGAATTTCCAAGATGAATCTCAAACACGCACGTTTTTGGCTTAACTCAGTTTATTACTGCTGGTAGCACCTACGGATGTCTCACCGAGCTGGACCATTCATCAAACCCACATCTGTAGGGTCACTGACACCTACAGATGGCCCACCTAGCTGGACCCTTTATCAGACACCCATCCGTAGTGCTTTGGCTTAACCGTTAACTAAGGTCTGGTTCATAATCAGATAATAATTCGTATGCAATAAGCTCAGAATCGTCAATTCACAACACGTCAAATCAAACTGTCATTCCTGTCCCAGACTGGATATGACACCATTACATCGTTTCCTCACAGTCACCCAAAGTCTCCGTCACGATCTGTAACACCGTGAACTTTTAAAATTCAGATTTAATTAAAATGATAAGTGGTAAATCGAATAATATATATATACGTATATACGAATTTAGTGACGTGGATGGTGAACAATAATTATACGATAATTTGTGTTAAGAGAGAAGAGTAAAATGTGTAAGGATTCAATTATATCGAATATGGGACAAGTGTGAGGTTTTATTCACAAAATTTTAAATTTACAAGTGGGGCCCCTTTGTCATTTCCTCCTTTCTCCTTCTCTTTTCTTTCTTTCTTTTCCTGCGTCCCTTCCTTCTCCTTTTCTTTTCCTGGTTCCGCCAAAGAGAGAAAGAACGAGAGAGTGAGAGAGAGTGAGAGAGAGACCCCCCGGTGACCATTTCGCCCAAAAATTGAGATTCCGAGAGAGAAGCTTGAATCTCGCATCCTCACCCGATTGGTTGGTAAATTCCCTCTCTATTTCTCTCTCATTTCGAGTTTTCGTATTTCTAGGGTTTCGGTGAAAACCCGTAGAATTGCACCAAATTGATTGTACTATGCCTTTGTTGTTTCTAAAGTGTTTATTTGTCGATTTCGTGTTCCAATTTGTAACCAAATTTCCGATTTATGGACTTCCCCGAAATCGATTTGAGTTTTGGTACCGTCCTCTTGAATTGAATCAAACCTGACCCGAATCGTGTTTGTGAGTGAGTCGGTGCCCTAATGACTAAGTTAATCGATAACCAAACCGAATTGTGACTATTTATGCCTTAAACCCTAGAATTAGTGAATACGTAAAGTTAAGGGTTTAATCCGCAAAAGTGTCTGAATTTGAGTGAATTGACCTGTGAATAGATCCGCACGAGCAAGCGTAGTGGAATAGACGAGCTTATTGAGTCGCAAGATCGCGGACCCTCTAAGTGCCCTACATAACCAGGTGCGGGGGTTCACGGGATCTGTTTTGGGATTTATTTCGTAGAACTAAATAACGGTGCATATAACTTATATATTGATGGCTTGATTGAATATACGTTGCATATCATCATGTTGAATCTCTGATTGAAAGCATTAGTTGTCGCATTTGCATGAATTGCATATTAATATAATTGAATTGTTATATCTGTGATGATTCTCATGTTGGTATGGTTTATCGATTTCTGTTCTATCGTGTTGGATAAGTGAATGGAACCACAGTACTGAATTGAATTGAATGATTGAAGTGAACAGTGAATTGTAAAGTCTAATTAGCTACTAGACTTTACTCCAGGACCCTTATGCGCATCTGGTGAATGGCCCTAGTGAACCCAGTACCGGTTGGGTAAGGGATAAGTGTATTGTGATTGCAGGTAGTGAAACTGTGGTTCAGTGGTTCAGTGATTCAAGTGGTTCAGTGAAAAGTTTATTTGTTCTCGTTTAACAAAGTGATATTCTGTTGCATAGTCGCGAGATATACTAGTGATTATTCGAATTGATTTTGTGATGTGAATGTATAACTGTCACACCCCGGAACAGGGGGTCGCGCAGTTCTCGCCGTGAATATACAGTTGCCCGTATATTCACAAGGCATGTACGATATAATCTACTCAACCAAACACTTTAAAATTTATACACATATCATATGATTTGAGTTAAAACAAATTTGGTTCAAATCCGATTCAATTCGGCCCATTTATACTCAAAACAGTGAATTCAGAACACCCATTGCGGCCCGCAGTAGGGCCCATTGCGGCCCGCAGTAGGGCCCATTGCGGCCCGCAACCTCTACTCTAATTTCTGACTCAAGCTGTTGCGGCCCGCAACCACCCCTCTTACGGCCCGCAATAATTCCTCTGACTCAAAACCCCACTGTCGTTGCGGCCCGCAAGGAAATGGTTGCGGCCCGCAATCCATATACGAATTTCTCAGCTGAGTTTTCCGGCTCTGTCTCCTTTATTGCGGCCCGCAATAAGGTTATTGCGGCCCGCAATAAGGTTATTGCGGCCCGCAATAAGGTTATTGCGGCCCGCAATAAGCCTACTAAATTCATTCCTTTGCCCATTTCATGCCATTTCAACCCCGTTTTCAAACCCGATCAATCCCCTTATTATGTAAACAATCTAACCCCATTTCACTAGCAATTTAAACACCACCTCACATGTATTTAAGACATTTAAACCATGCAAATCTAAAATCGAAATAAACGGAAACGATCAAGCAACGTATTCATAAATATTTCGCAAAAACAACATGTCTTATCAAATTTACAAATAACAAGGCCTGTTTAATTTGGTTACACCACAAAATACCGGAATGGTTAAATCTACAGGGCATACCCTATCTATGCGGCTTAGGCCTCACTTGTCGCGCCCGAGTGCCCTTTTTCACTCGCGTTTACCTGCACACATTTATTTAAAAAGAAGAAAAATTCCCCGAGGGGATGGGGGTGAGAAAACTTGTCATCCGTTTTCTCAGTGCGGAATTTATAGGGCTACTGGATTTGTAAGAAACCCATTACTAGAACTAAACAATTACCGCATCTAGTTATTCAGTTAATCAATCAGTCATGATAACATGCATAAGCTCAGACACCGATTCAAACGAATTCCACTATTATTTCATTCAAAAGTAATCAAAGGATTTCCAGAATTCTTGGGCTTAACTAGTAACTTTGCACAGTCCGGTTAACAACGATAGATCTCAACAATCTATCCCATCTGGCTTAACAATTCTCTTACCTGGTTTCAAGTTATACATTCACATCACAAAATCAATTCGAATAATCACTATCATATCTCGCGACTATGCAACAGAATATCACTTTGTTAAACGAGAACAATTAAACTTTTCACTGAACCACTTAAACCACTGAACCACTGAACCACAGTTTCACTACCTGCAATCACAATACACTTATCCCTTACCCAACCGGTACTGGGTTCACTAGGGCCATTCACCAGATGCGCATAAGGGTCCTGGAGTAAAGTCTAGTAGCTAATTAGACTTTACAATTCACTGTTCACTTCAATCATTCAATTCAATTCAGTACTGTGGTTCCATTCACTTATCCAACACGATAGAACAGAAATCGATAAACCATACCAACATGAGAATCATCACAGATATAACAATTCAATTATATTAATATGCAATTCATGTAAATGCGACAACTAATGCTTTCAATCAGAGATTCAACATGATGATATGCAACGTATATTCAATCAAGCCATCAATATATATAAGTTATATGCACCGTTATTTAGTTCTACGAAATAAATCCCAAAACAGATCCCGTGAACCCCCGCACCTGGTTATGTAGGGCACTTAGAGGGTCCGCGATCTTGCGACTCAATAAGCTCGTCTATTCCACTACGCTTGCTCGTGCGGATCTATTCACAGGTCAATTCACTCAAATTCAGACACTTTTGCGGATTAAACCCTTAACTTTACGTATTCACTAATTCTAGGGTTTAAGGCATAAATAGTCACAATTCGGTTTGGCTATCGATTAACTTAGTCATTAGGGCACCGACTCACTCACAAACACGATTCGGGTCAGGTTTGATTCAATTCAAGAGGACGGTACCAAAACTCAAATCGATTTCGGGGAAGTCCATAAATCGGAAATTTGGTTACAAATTGGAACACGAAATCGACAAATAAACACTTTAGAAACAACAAAGGCATAGTACAATCAATTTGGTGCAATTCTACGTGTTTTCACCGAAACCCTAGAAATACGAAAACTCGAAATGAGAGAGAAATAGAGAGGGAATTTACCAACCAATTGGGTGAGGGTGCGAGATTCAAGCTTCTCTCTCGGAATCTCGATTTTTGGGCGAAATGGTCACCGGGGGTCTCTCTCTCACTCTCTCTCACTCTCTCTCTTTGGCGGAACCAGGAAAAGAAAAGGAGAAGGAAGGCAGGAAAAGAAAGAAGGAAAAGAGAAGAAGAAAGGAGAAAATGACAAAGGGCCCCACTTGTAAGTTTACAATTTTGTAAATAAAACCTCACACTTGTCCCATATTCAATATAATTGAATTCTTATACATTTTACTCTTCTCTCTTAACACAATTTATCGTATAATTATTGTTCCCCATCCACGTCACTAAATTCGTATATACGTATATATATATTATTCGATTTACCACTTATCATTTTAATTAAATCTGAATTTTAAAAGTTCACGGTGTTACAATAACTTGAAACCAGGTAAGAGAATTGTCAAGCCAGATGGGATAGATTGTTGATATCTATCGTTGTTAACCGGACTGTGCAAAGTTACTAGTTAAGCCCCAAGAATTCTGGAAATCCTTTGATTACTTTTGAATGAAATAATAGTTGGAATTCGTTTGAATCGGTGTGTGAGCATATGCATGTTATCTTGACTGATTGATTAACTGAATAATTAGATGCGGTAATTGTTTAGTTCTAGTAATGGGTTTCTTACAAATCCAGTAGCCCTATAAATTCCGCACTGAGAAAACGGATGACAAGTTTTCTCACCCCCATCCCCTCGGGGAATTTTTCTTCTTTTTAAATAAATGTGTGCAGGTAAACGCGAGTGAAAAAGGGCACTCGGGCGCGACAAGTGAGGCCTAAGCCGCATAGATAGGGTATGCCCTGTAGATTTAACCATCCCGGTATTTTGTGGTGTAACCAAATTAAACAGGCCTTGTTATTTGTAAATTTGATAAGACATGTTGTTTCTGCGAAATATTTATGAATACGTTGCTTGATCGTTTCCGTTTATTTCGATTTTTGATTTGCATGGTTTAAATGTCTTAAATACATGTGAGGTGGTGTTTAAATTGCTAGTGAAATGGGGTTAGATTGTTTACATAATAAGGGGATTGATCGGGTTTGAAAACGGGGTTGAAATGGCATGAAATGGGCAAAGGAATGAATTCAGTAGGCTTATTGCGGGCCGCAATAAAGGAGACAGAGCCGGAAAATGGCTCTGGATGAATCTGTGTATATCATTACGGGCCGCAATTAATTGATTGCGGGCCGCAAGGAGAGGAGACAGAACTTAAAACCCAGCTGAGAAATTCGTATATGGATTGCGGGCCGCAACCATTTCCTTGCGGGCCGCAACGACAGTGGGGTTTTGAGTCAGAGGAATTATTGCGGGCCGTAAGAGGGGTGGTTGCGGGCCGCAACAGCTTGAGTCAGAAATTAGAAACAAAGCAGAAGGAAATTCGAGTAGAGGTTGCGGGCCGCAATGGGCCCTACTGCGGGCCGCAATGGGCCCTACTGCGGGCCGCAATGGGCCCTACTGCGGGCCGCAATGGGTGTTCTGAATTCACTGTTTTGAGTATAAATGGGCCGAATTGAATCGGATTTGAACCAAATTTGTTTTAAATCAAATCATATGATATGTGTATAAATTTTAAAGTGTTTGGTTGAGTAGATTATATCGTACATGCCTTGTGAATATACGGGCAACTGTATATTCACGGCGAGAACTGCGCGACCCCCTGTTCCGGGGTGTGACACGATCAGTCATTGCCCAGCATTGACTGATCTCAATCAATCACTGCCCAGCAGTGATTAACTATACCCATATGCACATATGGTTTCGAGTCATCGCCCAGCGTTGACTTCGAAACGTTACCGACCATCCCAGATAGTCATAAATTGTTGGGGACTTTCGACCGTAGTTCCAAAACAAAAGAACACAAACAAACGATATACCATTCAACATGCAAATATAACTGTGATATTCATTTTGGACCGAAATGGGGTTATTGCGGCTCGCAACTTAATTACCAGACACTTTCCAGCTCCTATTGGCATTTTCCAGGCTCTCATTGCGGCCCGCAATGGATGTGGTTGCGGCCCGCAACAAAGCATTCAGAGAGTATTTTACTCTGCTTCATTCATTGCGGCCCGCAATGAATTTATTGCGGCCCGCAACAAAGCATTCAAAGAGTTTTTAAATTCTACTCCATTCATTGCGGCCCGCAACAAAGCATTCAAAGACTATACTTTATTCTGCTACATTCATTGCGGCCTGCAACAAAGCATTCAGAGGTTATACTTTGAGCTGCTCTGTTGATTTCGGCCCGTAATGGGGGTTATTGCGGCCCGCAATAAGGCGATTTCAGTGCATATCAGTTCTAATTTAATACGGTTATGCATATGATTCAAACAATTCGATTATGCAATCAATCAAGCAGTTCAACATGACAATTGGAAGCAGTTTAATTCATGAATATAAATTATCAAACAAGTCCAAGAATCCCGCACCTGTTGGCAATAGGCGTAACGCGTGACTATGGATCAGGCGCCTCGGAATGCCCCGCAAACCCTTGCTCAACTGAGCCTACACCTACATTCCACGTATACCATCTCAATTAGGTCTAATTCCTGTACTGGTTCGCTGTTTTGGTTTACGCATCAATTCGATTTGCCAGTTGGTTTAACCCTAATTTGGTCGAAACCTCGATTTAATCATTACACGTTCTAACCTTTCCCGATTAAGCGGTAACCCTACCGAGGACAAGTCTATTCGGTCGGACTAACCTAATCGATCAATGCTGCTTTCCAATTCAGGATTTGGTACCAAAACCCTAGAATGGGAAAATCCAAAATGGGAGATGAAATCACGGAGAAAATCGGTAAACGAGAGATGAGAAGCTCAAAGGAGTTAGAGTTCGATCAATTCTAACACTAATCTCGGGTTTGAAACGAACAACCCGCGGATTCGAGAAATCTCGGATTTTCAAGCGAAGAAGGGAAAAGAAAGATTACCGACAGGATGGCTAGGAGAGATCTACGGCTGCCTTCTCGGTTTCAACCTCGATTTCCCGGACGGTGGCGCAATCCAACGGGATTTTGGAGCTCTCCCTCTCTTTTCTTCTCTCTCACTCTCTTTCTCTTTCTTTCTCTTTCTTTCTCTTTGGCCGGCCACACACAAGGGAGAAGAGAGAGGGGTGAGGGTTTATCAAAGAGGGTGCTTTGCGATTCGTGCTAGGATGAATCAATGGTCCGAATAACTTTAAAATTCAATATAAACCCATTTAACTTGTTTTAATTTTCCACTCCTCACTCGTCGATCAAATTTCGATTCCGTTTTAAACACTCTAAATAAACAAATGATTTAAAATTTTATTATAAATTTTCTTAACGTTACAATATATGTCATAACTAGTCACACAAATAAATTTTTTAGATTCTAAGTTCATAGAAAAAAATAAATAAATGCTAAAGATAAGAAAACGTTGTCAAATAAATGAAAAATAACAAAATAATATTGAAAAAATTTGTCAAGTGACATGATTAGAACAATTTGTGTGACATGACGTGGCGTATTATTATCAATTAAAAAGAACATGTCACACGAATAGATATATCAGGTAATATGTGAGTCACATCACGTGACTAACAAACATGACGCGATATTATGTGACAGAACCGATGACGTCCTAACTAGTTTATTCGCAATATTTTCTCAATATTAGTTAGGACATCATCGATTCTGTCACATAATATCGCGTCATGTTTTCTCATTGTCCCCCGGCATCCGTCTGAGAATTGGTTCAACCATTTTACTCAATACTGACGCACCATTCAGGAGTCTTTGTATCTTCTATAAATTAGTAAAGTCCAATATCTTTCTCTCTGTTGTTTGAGTTTTTTTTTCTTTCAATTTGTGTCTTAGTTTATAATTAATTTTTCAAAATTCAAACAGAAATATAAAAAATAGAACAAATTAGATCAAATATTTTCATCTTTAACACATTTCTCTTTAGTCAAACCGACCAGAGGTCTTACCTCTCCGTTACATACGAAGGTAATCAATATTTAGTGAGCAAACATGTTAATTATTATATTATTTTGTTTTAATCAATAACATAAAAAGAAAAAAAATAAATGTTATCAATTAATTGTTTTTATGGCAACATTCATGAAGAAATTGTATGGAGAAAAAATCAGCATAGCGAGTGTTCAGAAAACTAAATACAAATTTGAATACAATAAATACCAATACATTGCCACATAAAATCACAAATGCATATTATTTTTTATTATTAACCGTTTAAAATCCAGCGAATTAAATCATAATATTTGCTGAATCAAGACATCTACATACTTATTATAAGAAGAGAGATGTGCATAGATAGCGTCATATTCATATCAAAGCAGAGCGTCTAGATTTGATCATAAGTTTCGATAGATTCAAATATTCAATATGTGGACCGTTTATCAGAAAAATGCACAACTATTTTGTACGGGTGCTCCAATCTTGATGAAAATCAGGTACCTAGGCATTTATTTTCAATTTGGAAATCTCACCTTTAAGATATGTTTCTTTTGTTTTTTTGTGCTTGGCTAATTGGTTGATTTTAAGGAAACAACATTTAATTATAACTCTAGATAACAATATTTAAATATTAGTGTTTTGCTTGGCTGATTGAGTTTAAAATTTGAAAATGATATATGTATACAATTACTACTGATGTGTTACTGAAATTTGTTATTTTGCATAATTTATTTTTAAAATTACAAACATTAATTTACAGATTTTTCATTTATATACAAGTATTCTCTCTATATCTATTTAATAAATCCAAAAATAAATTTGAAACATTGACGGTTGAACAAAAAAAAGTCCATTTGAAAATAATTGGTTGAGTTAAACAAAGCCCTGTTTGAAGAGAATTTGTTCGCTGTATCTAAGAAGAGCTATGTCTCCTATTAAAGAGCATTCAAAATCCATATAAAACATTCAAAATCTATATAATTTTATGTAAAAAAATAACTAAGTTACTATGGACTCGATTAAAAATTGTAATCGACTTTCAACTGTTTTACTTATTATCGATACACTGTTTCTAGGATATTTTGTAATTAATTAAGTTCAATATTCATTTATCATATTTGTTCAATATTTTAATTTATAATTAATTTTGTATATATACTGGGTAATGGGTAATAATGTTACTTCGGTTTTATCCTATTCAATTTTATGTTGAAAGTTTTAATTTCATCCAATATCTTATTTTTGATATAATTTACGATAGCAACCCAATAAGTACTTTCTACTTCTTCTTTTTTGATCTAGCTAGCTATATTGTATTATAAATCTTTCTCTTTATTTTTGTTCTTTGGAGAAACCTCATGAAGATAGATCTTCATGTATATATAACATAAATTATCAATGTTTAAAGTCACACTATTTTTATTTTTACTAGCCATAGAAATTAGATATTCAAACTCATCGAATAAGTTCACTCACACAATAAGTGTTACGAGAGGAACAATTTACATTGCCCTTGTATGATTAAAGATAAAAAAACTATTATTACCCTATGGTAATTCATATCATGAGTAATTTTATTTTTAATCAGCCAGTAAAATTGAATTTAATCTCTAAGATTTGCTAAAGTTTTCTCAAAATAATGTAGAACAACTAATTACAATATATAGTGATAAATTTCATTATAAAATCACTGTTATACATAATTAAATTATGCTTGTGCAATATAATAGTAAGACTAATGCAATTTGAGTTAAAATTATTTATAATTCATGTCAAAAATTATTAGTTACTTGTATGAAACGCTTACCATTCATCACCTCTTGTTTTTCTCCCTCTCTTGTGCATTTTCCTCTCATGCAAGATAAGAAGGCACAAAAATCATGAACAAGGAAATTTTGAAAAATAGAAAATCTAAATTAATCTTTTTGGCATAAAAATTTAACAATTTTTAGTGGAGATAAACTCGTAGTGTGAATCACACTAAATGAAATTAAAATGCTCCCATAATAAATCGAATCAAATCATAAAATTCTTATCATGTATTGTAATAAAAAATTGAAATACTGTATCATTTAATCGTAATAAAATAATACAATTAGTATTAAGTTATCACTGGTGTTGCACTATATTTGACAGATGAATGGCATTAATATTATTAAATAAATTTATTAATAAGTTATCACCTACACAACACCATATTTGACAGATGAATAGGATTAATATTATTAATTAAATTTAATAATTAGTTATTCACCTACCCTAGCATAAATTATATGTGATGACAAAGACTAGAAATCAAGATTGTACAGTTTTTGTTGTTATCTTTTTTTATTAGACTTTAACAAATATAAAATAAGTTGTAAGATAGTGAAGAAAGTCTGATCTTACTTTTTTATTTTTATTTCAACCAAACTTTTTCCTTTGAAATTTCTGTGCAATACTTGTGATATTCATATTTAAAGATATGTCATTGTATTTTTGTGTTATATTATAGTGCTTTGCATAACACCAAGAATTTTGAGTTTTTAAGTCCAATCAGAGTTTTTATATTTCAATGAGAATATGAGATGATTAATATGAACTAAACACCAATATATTAGGGAAAACTAAGAGTTGAAAATTGTATAAGCTGTCATTATGTTTGTTGGAGTGATACAAATTAAACCAAGATGAATGAAAACTATGATGAAATATTATTACAAAAATTACAAGATATTAAGATAGATATTCAAATTAATTATATAATTTAAATCCTAATAATGGATAAAACCATCCGTATGAAAATCTAAAAATGAGACTTGCAACAGATGAAACTCTACAGTGATATCAGAACTCAAGATATCTCTATTAGGATTGCAATTGACCATGTTTGAACATAACATGTATGTTGGATTTTATATATGTGATTTTTAGATTAGATTGTTTTTGTGTTTTCTTAATATTTTAAGTTTTGGAGTGTCCGTTTATTTAATTTATGATGTAATATTTTGTTTAAAATTATTATTTGCTATATTTTTTTCTAGTAAAATGTTTGATATTAGTCAGCTAAATTTCATTAATATTTAGTGTAAAAAATAAATTGATTTCATCCAATATTTCATTATTAATATTAATTTAAAATAAGAATCTAATCAATACTTGTCATCTAGTTTTTTTATTTGACTATGTTGTAGTGTAAATCTTTCTCTTTATATTTTTTTTTCTCTTATGCTGAAATCTTATTATATCTTAATGTATGTATAATAACATGAATTATGAATGTTTTTCAAAAAATCACAAACACTATTTTCATTTTTTTTTGTAGTCATGCAAGTTGGGCATCCAAACTAATTGATTTCACTCACACGAGTGTTGTGAGAGGAACAATTTACATGAACCTTGTTTGCTTGGTATGTTTGAATAGTCTAAGAATAGTGCTATTCTTAGAATAGTAATGCTATTCTAAATCAGGTCCATCCAAACAACTTTGCTTACTGTTTGGAACAGTCAGAATAGCGCTGTTCCGCTAACCCAACAAAAAGTTGGAATAACTCCTGCAGCGGAAAAAAGAGAGTCATTTCCTTCATTTTTTTTTTTATCTCACCCACCCTTTTGTTAGAAAGAGAGAGAAAAAAATGAAAATGGAGGTGAGAGAAACTCAGATCTCTATTGACATAAACGAAAATGGAGGTGAGGAGAAAAACTCAGATCACCACATTTTTTATGATCTCACCCACCCTTTTTTATTATCTCTGGCCGCTCCTCATTGTGCTCGTCATTTTTGCAAGCAAACCCCAACCATTGCTTTGGTACCGATTGACTCTCGCCGATGGCTAATTGGAGCAATTTCGGATAATTAGACTTCTCATGTCCTTGCTCAGCCCAGTTGAAATCTGTATTGATTAATTTTAATTTTTCAAACTTTTGAAAGATTTGATGACATCTGATCAGTAAGAATTTGATACTATTTTATACTGTTAAATGAGGAAAATAACATCTGAGCTTGCCAAATCCTATGATATGAAAAAAAAGACGAAACAAAGCTAACTGTGAGGCATTTGAACCTTGCAAGTATGACTTCTGTAAGTTTTATTTTTATTTTTTCTAAACAATGTTTTATTTTTAATTGCTTTGTTTGATTCATTAATTATAGGTAATGACCAGTGATTGTTGTTCATTCCTTCTTGTTTCTGTGATTGAATCGTCTTATGCCAACACCGAGCACATTGTACCTGTGTTTTTCTCTACTTGGTTTAAGCAATATGGTGACCGGTACCAGATTGGTACTAGCTTGGGAAGCTTACTGGTACTGATTTCATTCTTTTTTTTATGACAGAGACCACTTTGCAATTTTTCCCAGTTTAATGTTTAGCATAAATTCTTCTTGTTTGAACCTGCAGGAGTATTGTCGTGGCAAGAAGGAAATGGAAGGAGAATACAGAGTTTACAAGCCTTGATCAGCTTTTTAGAGAAATTGACTCTAATGTTCATTCTGGTGAATTGAGATATATGTTGTTCTAGTTCTTGAAGTTTAATCATGCACTGGAACTGTTCCTTTTTATTTGTTGAATTTACTCTTGTCCTTTGTCCAAATTGATGCAAGTGTTTTTATGTGCTCAAAAAGTTGGGGATCTTGATTTTAAAGAAATAATTATTCTGGTACTTTGTTGTGTGTTTTTCATCAAAAAGCATTAGTTACTCTCCAGTTGGACTTTTTTTTCTGATATTGGATTCGGATCTATTAGATGAAGAGGTTAAGAAATTATTTTGTCTTATATGTTATTTAATAACAATAATTATTACTGTTGTAGTAATTAAAATGAAATTAATTAATTCATGAATTTGATGGTTAGGTACTGGTATTAAAATGAAAATAATTGATGTATTTGAAATGTAGGATCATGGAAAGAGAAATTATTTTGGAAAATGTTTTTGAACTATTTTTGTTGTAATGGTAGGACTTTGCTTCAAACAATTTCTAAAATTACAATTTTAAATGATGATTAAATTTTTGCCTTTTGTAAGACATAAATTTATAATGGTGATTATGGTGGAAATATGAGTTAATTGAACAATAAATAAGAAAGATAAGTTAGTTGCAAAGAAAATATATGTAAAATAATAATATTATTAATTTCCTCCTTCACTATTCCAAATGATCAATCCAAACAACATTTTCGCTATTCCGAATAGCACCACATCAACACTATCCTTACACTCTTCTATAAATTACTATGAGTGAGGCTATGGTGCTATGCATAGCACCAATGGCTAGTGTACTACGGCTCAATATGGTACTTTTTAAAATCCTAACGGTCAATCCGACCGTTCAATGTGATAACCATATGAATATGTACTTGCAAACTAAATTTTATATTTTTTCGAATTTTTTTACTATTTTTTCAGATAGGTAGAATTTTGATGGTCCAGAATTGTCAAAAAACACTGATTTTTCTACCTATCTAAAAAAATAGTAAAAAAATTCGAAAAAATATAAAATTTAGTTTGCAAGTACATATTCATATGGATATCACATTGAACGGTCGGATCGACCGTTAGGATTTTAAAAAGTACCATATTAAGCCGTAGTACACTAGCCATTGGTGCTATGCATAGCACCATAGCCTCACTCAATTACTATTCTCATTTACTAATCTCAAATAGTAGCTATTTTAGCTATTCTAGCTCCCATCCAAACGTACTATTGTTGTCATATATTTAATAATTTTATTTTGAATTGGATTGAAAAATTGAATGGAAATGCTAAGAATCGCCATTTTTTTTTCTCAAAATAAAGTAGAATAACTAGTTACAACCGGTTTTTTTTATTAATACCCTAAAAAAAAGAAAAATATCAAATCTGTCGTCGGTTTTTTTTTTTTTTAAACTACTCTAACCGCCCCTCCCCCTGGGGCGGTCTACTATCTCTCAAAAAAAAAAAAAAAAAAATACCAAACCGCCTCCTTGTGATGCAGTCCACTATTTTTTTTTTTTTTTAGATTTTGAGAGACAATATGAAAAGGAAGATGCTGAAATTTAACAATAAAAATTTGAATTTTGTTTTTAATATTTGTTAGATTACTTCTTTTGATATATAATTAGCATATTTATACTAAAATACGCTAAATTACTTGAAATTATGTTAAAATATATATTTTTTTAAAATGATATTTTTTTGCAAAAAAAACTGTTGTGAAATAAATTTAAAATTATCTCAATTTTATAAAACTACTGGATGCCATCATCAGCTCAACACATAGCCCAAATGATGTGAAAAAAATATCCACCGAATAATTTTCTAATAAAATATTTGTCTCATGACTCAAATTTACGCCAATTTTTATGTGAACAAAATGCGTCAAACATGCATGTAAAAATGGTAATATAATGCGAAACATGATTTATAAAGAGCTAAATCTAGGCCTATTTAAACAATGAACGCCAGATCTACAATTTACCAGAGAACAAAGAAAGCCCATCAAATTGGCATGGATGGTAATTCAAGAAATTCATACATCAATTGATATTTATAGGCCACTTTCTCTACCCCATGAGATGATTCCACTCGAATATATTTTTTTTTGTTTGAAAAAATAAAATAAGAAAGATTAAAAGAAAAATCAAGGCGACTTACTTTTTATTTAAAAATTATTCTGATCTTACATTTATAATCCATAACATTTTCATTGTGCATAAACAGCTAATTAAACATGACAATTATCAAATGGTTTTGTAATCCTGATTTATTTGAGTTGTCAGATTAAGATTATGCAGTCTAAAGTGGAGATAGAGCAAAATGTCTAATACTTTGATTTGCTACAAGCGATCCCATCTCAATCAAACAATTCATATGATTTATCCCATTTGTAAATTACACTCATGATTTATTTATTACAAAGAAAAAAAAGACTGTGAGTCTCAACTCAAAGTAAATAAAATAAAATAAATAAATGATGCAAACTGAAGAGAACTCAGAGAATTTTTTTTCTTCTCATTCTTTAACAAGCATTTTTATAGATATGAAATCAACACATGTCACACCCCGGAACAGGGGGTCGCGCAGTTCTCGCCGTGAATATACAGTTGCCCGTATATTCACAAGGCATGTACGATATAATCTACTCAACCAAACACTTTAAAATTCATACACACATTATATGATTTGATTTAAAACAAATTTGGTTCAAATCCGATTCAATTCGGCCCATTTATACTCAAAACAGTGAATTCAGAACATCCATTGCGGCCCGCAGTAGGGCCCATTGCGGCCCGCAATAATTCCTCTGACTCAAAACCCCACTGTCGTTGCGGCCCGCAAAGAAATGGTTGCGGCCCGCAATCAATTAATTGCGGCCCGTAATGATATACACAGATTCATCCAGAGCCATTTCCCGGCTCTGTCTCCTTTATTGCGGCCCGCAATAAGGTTATTGCGGCCCGCAATAAGCCTACAGAATTCATACCTTTGCCCATTTCATGCCATTTCAACCCCGTTTTCAAACCCGATCAATCCCATTATTATGTAAACAATCTAACCCCATTTCACTAGCAATTTAAACACCACCTCACATGTATTTAAGACATTTAAACCATGCAAATTAAAAATCGAAATAAACGGAAACGATCAAGTAACGTATTCATAAATATTTCGCAAAAACAACATGTCTTATCAAATTTATAAATAACAAGGCCTGTTTAATTTGGTTACACCACAAAATACCGGGATGGTTAAATCTACAGGGCATACCCTATCTATGCGGCTTAGGCCTCACTTGTCGCGCCCGAGTGCCCTTTTTCACTCGCGTTTACCTGCACACATTTATTTAAAAAGAAGAAAAATTCCCCGAGGGGATGGGGGTGAGAAAACTTGTCATCCGTTTTCTCAGTGCGGAATTTATAGGGCTACTGGATTTGTAAGAAACCCATTACGAGAACTAAACAATTACCGCATCTAATTATTCAGTTAATCAATCAGTCATGATAACAATGCATATGCTCACACACCGATTCAAACGAATTCCAACTATTATTTCATTCAAAAGTAATCAAAGGATTTCCAGAATTCTTGGGGCTTAACTAGTAACTTTGCACAGTCCGGTTAACAACGATAGATATCAACAATCTATCACATCTGGCTTAACAATTCTCTTACCTGGTTTCAAGTTATACATTCACATCACAAAAATCAATTCGAATAATCACTAGCATATCTCGCGACTATGCAACAGAATATCACTTTGTTAAACGAGAACAAATAAACTTTTCACTGAACCACTTAAATCACTGAACCACTGAACCACTGAACCACTACCTGCAATCACACTACACTTATCCCTTACCCAACCGGTACTGGGTTCACTAGGGCCATTCACCAGATGCGCATAAGGGTCCTGGAGTAAAGTCTAGTAGCTAATTAGACTTTACAATTCACTGTTCACTTCAATCATTCAATTCAATTCAGTACTGTGGTTCCATTCACTTATCCAACACGATAGAACAGAAATCGATAAACCATACCAACATGAGAATCATCACAGATATAACAATTCAATTATATTAATATGCAATTCATGCAAATGCGACAACTAATGCTTTCAATCAGAGATTCAACATGATGATATGCAACGTATATTCAATCAAGCCATCAATATATAAGTTACATGCACCGTTATTTAGTTCTACGAAATAAATCCCAAAACAGATCCCGTGAACCCCCGCACCTGGTTATGTAGGGCACTTAGAGGGTCCGCGATCTTGCGACTCAATAAGCTCGTCTATTCCACTGCGCGTGCTCGTGCGGATCTATTCACAGGTCAATTCACTCAAATTCAGACACTTTTGCGGATTAAACCCTTAACTTTACGTATTCACTAATTCTAGGGTTTAAGGCATAAATAGTCACAATTCGGTTTGGTTATCGATTAACTTAGTCATCAGGGCACCGACTCACTCACAAACACGATTCGGGTCAGGTTTGATTCAATTCAAGAGAACGGTACCAAAACTCAAATCGATTTCGAGGAAGTCCATAAATCGGAAATTTGGTTACAAATTGGAACATGAAATCGACAAATAAACACTTTAGAAACAACAAAGGCATAGTACAATCAATTTGGTGCAATTCTACGGGTTTTCACCGAAACCCTAGAAATACGAAAACTCGAAATGAGAGAGAAATAGAGAGGGAATTTACCAACCAATCGGGTGAGGATGCGAGATTCAAGTTCCTCTCTCGGAATCTCGATTTTTGGGCGAAATGGTCACCGGGGTCTCTCTCTCACTCTCTCTCACTCTCTCGTTCTTTCTCTCGTTGGCGGAACCAGGAAAGAAAAGGAGGCAGGAAAAGAAAGAAGAAAAGAGAAGGAGGAAGGAGGAAATGACAAAGGGGCCCCACTTGTAAATTTAACATTTTGCAAATAAAACCTCACACTTGTCCCATATTCGATATAATTGAATCCTTACACATTTTACTCTTCTCTCTTAACACAAATTATCGTATAATTATTGTTCCCCATCCACGTCACTAAATTCGTATATACGTATATATATATTATTCGATTTACCACTTATCATTTTAATTAAATCTGAATTTTAAAAGTTCACGGTGTTACAACACACTCCCAAATTCACATTGCACAACTTAACTATTAAAATAGCAAACATGATTGCTTTGTACCAATACGAATATATAAAATACATAAAACATTTTTTTCTTATCTCTGCTTGAAGAGATGTTTTGCAAAAAACACCAAAACGTTTAATAAAAAATGTTACCAACAAAATTATAACAAATATCAATTTGTAACAAAATTATACTTAATAAATCATAGAATCAGAGAAAAAAAAAATTAGTCTAAAATGATTTAGGTGTTTATATGGAATTTCTTGTCTTGTAGTTCACAATGTATAGTATTTCAAGGGGTCTCATGGATGGGAATTCATATCTTCTGCATTAACGCACGGTGTATTAATAGATCTGGACCGTTGGATTGAGATCCACACTAATATTAAAGGGCCCCATGTGTCATAGGCGGGGGCCGGATTGACTCTGATCTTGATCAGACGGCTGAGATGCATTAAACTCAAAAGATTATTTTCTGAGTTAATGCAGAGGATACGAGTTCAATGGGCAGTGACTCTATACTTAGAGAAATTGTCAAACTATTGCGGATGTGAGCGTTACGCTAAAATATATGTAATTTATGATGTTATATTTTTGTTTAAAATTATTATTTTTCATAATTTTTCTGATAAAATGTTTGATATTAATTTGCTAAATTTTATTAATGTTGAGAGTAAGAAATATATTGATTTCATCCAATATCTTGTTATTGATATTAATTTAAAATAGCAATCCAAGCAATACTAGTCATCTACTTATTTATTTGATGTTGTAGTGTAAATATTTGTTTTTATTTATTTTTCTCTTACGCTAAAACCTCATTATATATTCGTGTGTGTATATATAACATGAATTATCAATATTTAAAATCAGACACACTATTTTCATTTTTACTAGTCATAGAAGTTAGAAACTCATTTGAGTTCCCTCACACGAGTGTTGTGAGAGGAACAATTTACATGAACTTTATTTGAATGGAAACGCTAAGATTCTCTAATTTTTTTCCAAAATAAAGTAAAACAACTATCTAGTTACAATCAATAATATAACTATTTATACTAAATTAAAAGGCAACTATTTTACTAAATTAAATTGTGTTGGTGCAATCTAACATAAGATACATGTTATCTGAGCTGAAACTATTCATAATTCATGTTACAGATTGTGAGTTACTTGTATGATGAAATAGTCACCATTCTTTAGCTCTTGCGCTTCTTCTCCTCTCTTGTATTTTTCCTCTCAAGCAAAATAAATAAAAAAGGCATAGAAAACATAAGCAAGGAACTTTTGAAAGATGAATAAAAATTGAAATTAAACTTTCTGGCATAAATATTTAACAATTTTAGAGGATATAGACTCATCGACTCATGTGAATTATAGCTTATGAATTAAATCGCTCACATAATGAACCGAATCGGATCTTAAAATTCATATCATGAAATGTAACATATATTGAATTAAAGTATTATCTCCTCTTAACATATGCAAACTATCTTAGCGTAAATATTGTATATGACAAATGAATAGGATTAATTATATTACTTAAATTTAATAATAACTTATTATTTACCTACTCTAGCATAAAATATATATGATGACAAAGATAAAAGATTAGAAATTAATATTGTACAGATTTTGTTGTTAGACTTTAGAATATATAAAATAAGTTGTAAGATAATGTAGAAAATCAGATCTCATTCTTTATTTTGAATTCAACCAAACCTTTTCCTTCAAAATCTCTGTGCAATTGTGATATTCCTTACTGAAGACATGCCATTGTATTTTGTGTGCTTTGCATAACACCAATAATTTTGCACTTTTAAGTCCTATCACAATTTTTATTTTATATTTCAATGAGAATCTGGGATGGTTAATATGATCTAAATGAACAACCATGATCAAATGATATTCAAAATACAAGATAAATAGTCAAATAATTTACTACATTCAAATCCTATTGATGAATTAAACTATCCGTTTATATATAAAATGAGATTTGCAACCGAAAAGCAGGAGTCTTAATTAATTGTTTTTTGTATTCTTATTCTTATGCTTTCACAATTTAAGAAAGTGTTTCATCACAACAAAATCTCATTGTGCATGATCAACTACAATCTGACAAATATATATCCTGATTTACACTACTAGAATTCTCACTTTTTCCAAGGGTAAGTTTAGCTTTTTCCAAAGGTAGGAGAGGCCGTCAGAAATAAAATGGTGTTTTCTGACGCAGTTCTGACACACTTAACATTTCCAACGGCACGCTGACGGAAATAGTTGCGCATGGAAATCCCTGTTGTCTGCCCTTGGAAATGTCTAATGTCCACCCTTGGAAATACTTTTGGATGACCCATGACCCGCCAAACAAATCAAATACTATTTTATATTGATAGCCCATGGAAATAGTTGACTCCATGCCCTTGGAAATGTTTTGGAAGTTGTAACACATATTATTTCCATGAGCTACCCTTGGAAATGTTTTGGTTATTATGTTTGTATTATTTTATAATGCAGGCGCACGGAAATACTTGGGTACTATACCCTTGGAAATGTTTCATTGATACGGTTAATATTATTTTATAGCTATACTAACTATTTCCATAGGGCTACCGTTGGAAATGTTTAGCTCCTGGAGACAGAAGCATTTTCATTTATTGAGATCTCCCTTTTAATGTTGAACATTCCATTAACACAGAATTTAATCCCAAAACGAGAGGCAGTAATTAATAAAACAAAATAATTTATATAACACATCATAATAAATAAGAAAAACACTTACTTAAGAAAGTGATTTAGTGATATCATCACTATTGATAACAAAATAATTGTAGCATTACTTGACAATAAGAGTCTTCAAGCAAACAGTATACATCACCAAATTAGTACCAAAAACATAAAATATAGGACATGACCCTAATTCATCTAGATTCCAAAAACCAACTAATTAAGTCACTATATATCTCATTTATAAAAAGAAGTCTTTCAAAAGGTTTCATTAACATTTGCCTAATCCATCCCCACATCCCTAATTAGTAACCTATTCGTGCCTCACTAATTGTCGCGTCTTTTTTTCTTTTGAGGGAAGTATTTGATTCGCTTCCCTCCATTTTTGTTAGTATTTTCCCATATTCTCTTGCTTCTTCTCAAGCGAACCCAAGCCCGGACATCATCAATAGCATAGTCAGGTCCGTAAGGCTCTTCATCCTCGGAATCAGATTCATCATCGGAATCAGATTCATCATCCGAGGAAGATAAGACAATGACAGGTGGCGGGGCAACATGTCGCCACTCGATTATCTGAGGGTTTGGATTTGTGAGTGGATTGAATCGATTAGGCGGTGGTATAATCTGGAGTGGGGTGGGGGGTCCCGACGGATTGACTCTAATTACCGCACGTTTTTCATTTCCTCGGGTATTTGGATTTTCCATTTGAAGTTTTCTCCTTTTTCCCTGTACCTTATAAAATAAAAGATTTGTAAATGAGGTCAATTAAAACCCTTAAAGAAGAGAAATTGTTACACAAGACAAGGGGTTGGATAGGCAATTGGGTTTAATCATAGAACACGGATGGCAGCAACTATTGGAATAATATCAAGTAGCATAATATTAGTGCTCCTATTATCTTCAAGGGAAAATTTCCATTGTACCCATTCAAAGTTTGTAAATAGGCAATAACCCCATGAAAGCACTATAATGTCCAATATCCCCATTCAAACTTAACTTTCTTTATTTTATCCCCATTTTCTTTATCCCCATTAAAACTTAACTTTCTTACAATTGCTACAAGACGGTAGAATTGAATAGGCCAGATATTGAGAAGTTGCAATTTTGGTCAAAATACAGGTCAGTTGTTGCTGGTTAGTCACAATACTGGTCAGTTGTTGCAGCTAAAAAATTGCAATGGCATTTACTTAAGCGATAAGTTAAGGCACTGCCTAGAAGGTAGAAAATGAAATTGACACCTAATATGCGGGAGAGGTACCCTTTCCAGTACCAGTGATATGCTAATTTGATCTTTAACCACAACAATTACCGATAGGGCTAAATTACCAAAAGTTACTTTAGGAATGCATATGTTATATATGAATAATATAATAGAATTGCATGAAATATTTGAGATTTCTTTTTTTTGAAATAAAAGGTCAAACCATTCATTAAATTAATGGGAAGACTTCATGTATTTATATGCATATAAAATATGAATTCTCATAAATTTTTATTTCGAAGTTCTAAGAATTTCGATTCACGATAGTTTTCAAAGATTCAATCAATAAAGTATTACTCAAATTTCAGAAAATCTCATGAAAAAAAAAGGTCTATTCCTCTTACAGATAAAAAATCTGTTATTGAGTAAAACAATAACAGATTACTAGTAATATGTGTCAATCTCACTATAGTCTATATCCAAGTAGAGCTTACCAGGGTGGTGATTGACCGCTGCCACCTCGCTTCCAAACCGTTCTTGGCAACACAAAGAGCTTGAGCGGGTGGGAGGCACAACACACAGAGGGCTTGAGCGGGTGGGAGACACAACACAGAGGGCTTGACGGAGTGGCTGAGCGAAAGTGGGGAGGAGAGACAGTGGCTGAGCGAAAGTAGCAAGGAGAGACAGTGGATGAGGGAGAAAGAGAACAGGCGGAGAAAATGGGAGGGAAGTTGAAACGACGCGGAGAAAGGTTAGGGTTTAGCGGGAAGAGATGTGAAAATGGGAACCAGAGTAAGTCCGATGCCCATCGGACCTACCTTGGTTCGATGGGTGTGATGACCATCCAATTTGCATCAAGATTAGTGTTATCTGCAACAAAATCCGTGCAAGTATGTATCAATTTCTGTGCGCATAGATCTTGATGCTAATCGTACGGTTCTAGAGGTAGTTGAGCCTAAATGTAGGTCCGATGCCCATCGGACCTACTCCTATCTCGTGAAAATGAAGGGCCACGCGGTTACAATTATTTTATATTATTATTTATTTCCGTGAGGCTACCGTTGGAAATGTTTAGCTCACAGAGACAGAAGAAATTCTATTTATTGAGTATCTCCCTTTTAATCCAGAACTTTCAATTAACATAGGATATATATTAATCCCAAAATGTCATGCAGTAATTAATCAACAAAAGAATTTCTATAACACATCCTAATTAATAAGAAAACCACTTGATTTAGACAGTGATTTAGTAATATCATCACTATTGCTAATATATTTAATTTAGATACAAAACATTTTGACAAATGGTGCAATACATAAGATCTCCCTTTGTGTAAACACCTGTTACAAGCAAAATAAGAGGAAAATGTTAAAAAAGGCATTTGACCAATAATGTGAACATAATTTTAACCTAAATTGAAATGCAAAAAAGCAATACATATGTGTATTCCTTTACCAATTAATATTCTTCACCGGAATCATGAAATTCTTCATCAACTTGCTCTTCCTCCTCTTCCTCTATGTCGTTTTCGGTCACTACCTCGAACTCGCCTTCTTGTTGGACCACACCCTCCCAATCAAAGTCTTGTCCAATTGTCGGCTCAATTGGATTTTCCGGTCTTTCCTCTTGGTAAAATTCGAGATTTGCATCGTCGCCCTCGGCACGAAACATCGACTTCGGGCTTGCTTTCATTGCCACCCACCAAAGTTTTCTTTCGGCCTTTTGTGATGCATAAGGTAGGTAACACACTTGGGTTGCTTGAGCCGCTAGTACAAAAGGCTCATAATTTGCAAGGCGAGAAGTATGCTTAACCTCAACAAGACCATGTTTCCGGTCCACTTTAACACCGTTTATTATGTCAAACCAATCACACCTAAAGATAACTACCTTGTGTGCATCATATTGTAGCTCAATGACATCTTGGAGAAGACCATAGTAGTCGATTTGTACGCCATTTGCATCCCACTCTCCTTTGATGCAAACACCGCTACTTTGAGTTACCTTGTTTTCTCCGGATGATTCTGTGTGAAATCGATACCCGTTGACTTCGTACCCATCGTAGAAGTATCCTTGTTTGCTAGGCATGACTCCTGCCATTCGTATGTAGTAGTCGCCTTCATCACGAGAATTTATTACCTTTTTCCGTAACCAATGTGCGAAACCATCTTGACGAACTTTTGGCAAATCTTGTGGGGTTGGGGCCACCCCAGAGTTGAGCATGCATGTATCAAACTCTCTGCACATTAGATAGAATATGTCCAAACATGAGATTTCGATAGGTTTTAGAATAGATACTTTCGAAAACAATACAAATAGAATTAGAAGATTGTACCCCAGGTACTTCTCACAGATCTCTGGACAGTTGAGGATGACATAAGTGTGTGCAGCATCCCAATCCTTGTCATTGAGAGGATTTCGTTTTGGCTTGCCAATGGTGCGGCCCGGAGTATCGAATATCGAAAGTTGTCTCGCGGAACGGTTACTTATTCCAACTCCTTCTTGGCTAATGTTAGATCTCTCTGCAAAGTAGCGTCCGAAAAATGTACCGATTTCTTTGGCAATTGTAGCCTCCACTATTGAACCCTCAACACGTGCCTTGTTCGTGACTCTCATCCTTTGTTCCTTGTTACGCCTGTAATTGCAACAATGGTTTAGTGTTAGTTGTAATCTTAGTGTGTCTTTAATTACCATTAAAAAAATTGGTGAGACAAGTCACCTTTCACATGCAAACATCCATCGAGATGATACCGGCCCACCCATTCTAGCCTCGTATGCTACATGCAACACAAGGTGCTCCATTGAATCAAAGAAACCGGGCGGAAAAATTTTCTCCATCTTGCACATTATGACGACAATATCATCTTCTAATTCCGCGACCCTCACTGGATCAAGTTCCTTGGCACATATCTCTCTAAAGAAGGCCGAAATCTCACATAAAACATCCCATATAGGATCCGGGACAAAGTCTCGAAATGCAACGGGGAGGAGGCGCTCCATGAACACGTGTAAGTCATGACTTTTAACCCCGGTGAAGCTGCCAGTGGTTAGGTTAACCATCCTTGACCAATTGGACGCGTAGCCATCAGGGAACCTTACTACCTCCTTGAGCCATGTTAAAACAATCTTCTTATTTGCTGGAGAGAGTGCGAAGGGTGCCTGTGGTTTGATAAACTTTCCCGGGTGATCAGCCGTGGTAGTTAGGTGCTGGGTTGGGCGATCACAATAAAGAGCCAAATCTTTCCTGGCTTTTTCATTGTCCTTGGTTCTCTTACCAATGCTTAATATCGTGTATAGCAAATTTTCGGTGAAATTCTTCTCCAAATGCATCATATCCAAATTGTGTGGCACCAAGTTGTCTTTCCAATAGGGTAAGGTCCAAAAAATGCTCTTCTTTTGCCAATGATGGGTTACACCATAACCAGGGATCTGATTTAATAATCCATTTTTACCCCATTTAATATCTGGGAGCAAACTCACTATATCGAGCATTTGCTCTCCCGTCAATCTTGGTGGTGGCGGATCATTCTCAACCCTACCTTTAATGAAATTCTTCCTATCTCGGCGGAATGTGTGATGCATAGGAAGAAAGCACCTTGTGCCATCGAACCAAGTTGCTTTTCCACCATACGCAAGTTGAAAGGCCTTTGTCTTCTCCATGCAATAATAACACGCCAAATGGCCTTTTGTACCCCATCCACATAGCATCTCATAAGCCGGGTAATCACTAACCGTCCACAGAAGTTGTGCATGCATCTCGAAGTTCTCTCTTTTATACCCGTCCCATGTCATTTCTCCCTTTGACCACAAAAGATTCAATTCGTCGATCAAAGGTTCGAGGAGAATGTCAATGTCCCGACCCGGATGCTTTGGTCCAGGGATGACTAGCGCGAGGAACATGCTATCTTCTTTCATTATCAACCCTGGGGGTAGATTATATGGAAAAACAAATACCGGCCAACACGAATATGGAGCTGCACTCGAGTTGAATGGCATGAACCCATCTGTTGATAGTCCCAACCAAACATTTCTAACCTCATATGCAAAGCCGGGATGTTTCCGAGTGAAATGCTTCCAAGCCTCACCATCCGCCGGGTGCACCATCATCGGGGCTTTGTGACGCACACCTTCTTTGTGCCATCTCATATTCTTCGCAGACTCTGCGGTCATGTACATCCTTTGCAACCGTGGGGTGATAGGTAGATATCGAAGTTGCAATCGTGGCACGGGTTTTGCATTCTTATTGTGGCCAACGGGCTTATATCTTGGCAAGTTGCACACATCACATTCTGTTTTCAACTTGTTATCTTTGTTGTAATATAGCATACAAAAATTCGGGCAAACATCTATTTTTTGGTGCTCCATGCCCAATCCATCAACCAATCGCTTTGCTTCATAGAAATTTTTAGGCATTTCATCCTTTTTAGGAAGGGTGCTTTTCATGAGGTCCATCACGTCATCGAATGCTGCTTGGCTCATTTGGTGCTTCGCCTTAATCGCAAAGGCTCGTGTCACCGCGGACAAGACGGTTTGTTCTTCACATTCCATTGAACCCGTCGCATTAAATTTCCAAACCGGTTTATTGTTAGCCTCTATCATGTCGAAGAATTTTTTAGCCGCTCCCATAGGTGCCTCTTCATTCCAATTGAAATCTTGACCAGCAGCATCCCTAACCATGTCAACCATTGTATCAGCTGCCTCGTTCGAAGATGACAGATTAGCTGAATTTGGATGCGTCTCCCCGTGTTTGTGCCAAACTTCATATAGGTTGCAAAAGCCATGGCGAAAAAGATGCATTTCGACGGTATCCACATCTTTGATGTAGAGGTTATCACATCTTCCACACGGACACAGGATACATTGCAAACCATTAGCATCGATACTCACAACGGAGGGTATGGACCGGGCTCTATCAATAAATTCGGCCACACCGGTCACAAATTCAGGTTCAAGAGTTCCACCCGTATTTTGTCGACTATACTTATACATCCATTCTCGATTAGTCGCCATTTGAGTGTTGCCGCTGTATTAAACATTCAATGAGTTAATGCAACAATTTGCCAAACAATTACTCAATTAGAAAGGGGAATCTGGTCTAAAAATCCGTGTTAAGATTCTGGTCTAAACAATCTGGTCTGTCTCTGTTCATTTGTATGTACCTTTGCTAACCAGGAGCTAGCTGTCTCTGTACAATTTGCCTAGAAACACTTACAAATGATGAGCTCTCTCTGCACAGTGCGTAGGCACCATTTTCTAATTTTCATTACCAAGTCTCTATGTACCTTTGATCTTTCCTGCACAACGGCCTTACAGTGGGAGACCTAGAGCTTAATCTGCAATTTGCATGGAGAGGAAGAGCACCAAGGAGAGGGAGAGCTCCAAGGAGAGATCAAAAGCGTGGTGAGACACAGCACTTTGAGCTCAGAAAACAAAAGGGTTTAAATCGCAGGGGCCGGCTAGTTTAAATCGCATAAAGTGTTTTGGGGAGTTCCACGACAGAAATTAGACTGGGATGAGGCGAGGTGGGTGGGGAGAGGTGTATTTCCATGGGTTTACCGACGGAAATAGTGGTATATATAATCTAAGTATATTAGTAGTTTTTTGGCGTACCCACAGTGTACGCATCATAATGTGTATAACAGAAAACATCAAAATAGTAAACAAGACATCTTAAGTTATACTAGATTTTATCCTCATATACATTGTCCTTAACTTACTGTTAAAAACCCTTTTTTTTTTAAAAAAAAAGCCAGGCAGAGGCTACTGTTATAAAAAGAAGACAACAAGTTGCTCCACATGAACACATCCTACTGTTATAAAAAGCATACACATCCTACAAATTAACTTACTGTTATAGAACTACTTCCAACATTTTACTCCATACACACATCCTACTGTTATAAAAAAAACAAACACATCCTAAAAATTAAAAGGTTCTGAATTATTACAACTAGTCAATGTTTTGAAGCTGTCAATTAAAACATTTTATGGATTGTGATCCCCTCCCACACCATCTTTGCCCTTGGATGGTTGAGTGTTGCCTCCCACACCATCATTGCCCATTGATGACCCCTCCTACAAAGTACAAAATGAGAATATGATGTAATCATTCAAAAATATATTTGGAATCTGTCATTTATTCAAATAAGTAGCAGAAAAGGGGCTTACATCAAGAAAATCTGGAACAGTCAATCCGTTCGCTCGGAAGAGCGCAATAAAACATTTCCTCGTGAGCAGATTATTATTTTGAAGCTCTTCAATTTCCTTTGCGTGGCGCTTATCTTGTTCATCTATCTTCGCAACAAACTCAGTGCGTTCACCACGAATTATCTCTGCCACCTCATCTTTTGTGTATTTTCTTCTCAAAGATTCAGCGGATGTGGCCGTGCTCTTTGTAGGCTCCGAATGGGCACCCTCCACTGTCTCCAATACTCTTGTGGCCTTGCTTATTATTGACTTGAATCCAAAGCCGAATAGCCTCCCTCGACTGTCCTCTCCTTTCACAGCCATCTCCCAGATTTTCTCATCTTCCATCGTATCCCCATGAACCTTCTTAAGTTCCAAGTATTTTTCCTGCCACCATTAGAAAAACATATTAAGTACTTGTTTAATTAGTGGAATTGGTTCAATCTAGTGTTGGTCTTTATAACCACTGTCCACCATCAATTATTTTGATTAAACATTTTAGAATTTCACATCTTCCATCAAGATTTTGACAACTAAACTAAAAACAGTAGGTGATGACAGACTATATTAGACTTCTTCGAGATTACTGTGACACATTAGAGACTCCTATTGGACTGCCAATATGCATTGCATGACCCAACCTGATCATGCCCCCAACATGACCTGACCCAGCACTTAGGAATTGGTCCCATATTTCTACTTTATATGAAAAATGCTCTTACCGCTGTCTTCTCCGCTTTCTCGTTCACGTAAGCCTTTCCTGCTGGTGTCTTCACCATGTGAGTTCGATCAAAGACCTCCTTCAACCCAACCGGTGATCCCTTCTCGGCTATCTGAAATTTGTACAGTTCAGAAAGTAGGTATATGAGAACTTAAATAGCCAGGGTCAGTAATAAAAGTGCAGTAATGTAATTTTCCTTACCAATGCTGTCTTGTGGCGATAAGTGCTCCTAGAACCAGACACGTGATACACCACATGCTTCTTCTCTCCTTCTGGACCAACTCGGTTTATACGGTTGGTGTAAGATTGTTTGACAAACTTATCTTTGGACCATATGTTGACCAACCCCTTCCAATGCTCTGCGTTCTTGCACCATTTAGGAGGATTATCTTTCCAGACCTCCTTGGTCTCTCCATATTTCTTGATGTATCTTGCCCTTTCCTCCGACAGTTGGTTCATATATGCGTCTGCCGCTATTCTCTCAAATACATCAATACACTGCACAGTGTCTTCCCCAGCCCCCCATGAATACCTCTGGAGGAACTGTTGTAGGATTAACAGTCTCGTCTTCGAGGGAAAGCTCCTCCAGCTCCGGTAAGGACCGGGCAAGTTTTCTAGCGTGAGGAGCCTAATTGTGCTGATTATCTTTTTGCATAAGGGCGATGACGTGAACTCAACATCACCGACAATAAATAATTCTGGTCTGTCCTCCGGTGGCGCCGGTTCACGACCCCTTGCAAGACCCCGCCCACACCTAACATCGGTTTTTTCCCTTGTTTCTTTTTCTTTTCCTATTGACATCTGACGCCTTAGCTGCCGACCCGTCTAGCTCTACCCCGCATGCGTCAAGTGCTCCAGGAACCCCGTGAAGGGGCCGACGGAGGAGGCACCTCCTACTGCCATCATCATCCAGTTCGGCGGGATGCGATGAGTGAAGATCAGAGGTGTCTTGGCTACCATCAACGTCATCCTGAGACATAGATAGTGCAGCAGACACGGATGGCGAGGGATTAAGCGGTGACTGAGGAGGTGAGAAACCAGTCCCGACCCATGAATCCCTGTTCGGGGACCGGTTATTAGAGTTCCACGAATCCCAAGCAGGATCCCCTTGAGATGGCTGAGGGGTTTTCCGTTTTTTCCTCAAAACGCCTGGATTGGGGCCCTTAAAAACCCTGACTCTCGAGGAACCAGTTGCCGACACCCGAGGTGACTGGACATTATCATCTTCTGAGTTGACCTGGTGTAATTTCAGATAAGGGGTTTAGACTCTAATTGTCAGAACAGCAAGCATAAGTTGTGAAACAACACTTTAAGCTCCAAGGAGAGTTATTTAACCTAAATTTCTAAGTTAACCTTAAGATGTGTAACTATATCTTAGTCATCTGCTATTATGCTATGAAATGCTAAGTAAATGAAAAGATGACAGTAAACGGAGCTTACAAGTTATCAAACTGGCACTTATGACATACCAGATATGCTCAAACCATGTATGAACATTAATTGATCTAACTAAATTAATTGGTCCAACTCATACCATGTATACCAGTGATGAACATATAATTGGTCTAACTCACACCACTTATATTACAACTCAATTAACAAAGATAGTAATTTTAGGGAGTTGATATTCTAAGGGCAAACATCTCAATAATAAGAGCTGGGAGAATATTTCTTATACTAATACCCACTTTGTCCTTCTCTCTTAATATTAAAAATACCTGCGGGGTAACGTGGACCTGGTCGGGAATAGCTTGATCTTCCATCTAATCCGGGTGCTGGGATGACGGCCCTGTCTGGGCTGGTTGCTCTTGCTCTGGCTCTGGCTCTTTCTGAGCTGATAGCTCTGCCTGGGCTGGTGGCTCTGTACGAGGAGGTGACTGATCACGATGCTTGGTCTGAGATGGTGGCTGTTTCGGGGCTGATATCTCTGCCTGGGCTGGTGGCTGTTTCGGTGCCGACGGGCCTGTTGGCGGCTTGGTCTGAGCTGGTGGTTGTTTCGGGGCCGACGGGACAGTTGGCGGCTTGGTCTGGGCTGGTGGCTGTTTCGGGGCCGACGGGACAGTTGGCGGCTTGGTTTGAGCTGGTGGCTGTTTCGGGGCCGACGGGCCTGTTGGCGGCTTGGTCTTAGCTGGTGGTTGTTTCGGGGCCGACGGGACAGTTGGCGGCTTGGTTTGAGCTGGTGGCTGTTTCGGGGCCGACGGGCCTGTTGGCGTCTTGGTCTGAGCTACTAGTGGCTGTTTCGGTACTTTAGAAGTTACATTGGTTGGCTCTGTCTCGGTTGTACTGGTGTTCGGGGGATGGAGTCTAGGGGATTTCCGGCGATGTACTAACTCAAATGAAGAGGCATCATTATCCCTAGCCATTCTGAATCTGAAACAGAAATTAATAAAGTGGTTAGTAACTACGATAATTCTTTAATTGATTTGCTCCAATTATAAAAACTGAATGGGCAAATATACCCTCATCTCTTTCAATAAAAATCAGCACCAACCTATGTTTAGAATCTCAAAACATACATCCAATTGACAGATCCTTAAAATTACCAAAAAAAAAGGAAGCATCTCTAGTCTATTGTATCCTGATAGCATTATTATAGAGAGGAGGTGCTAGGAAGAGAATCAAGTATTTGCACTTAGCTTCAACTAAAAATTAAGCACATACATGTATGTTACTACCTTCTGAAATTTTTGACATGATGCACATTAAAGATTGGGTATCCTTTCAAATTCTATATATTTATAAGCATCTTTCCTAATAATTAAGCACATACATGTCTAGTACTACCTTCTGAAATATTTTCAGGATATGAAGTTAACATTGCAGGTCAAACATATAATAGAAGCACTCTTTTCAAGTTCCAAAGCAGACCAGATCTCTAATTTGGGGTATTTATCAAAATTAAAAGTTGGCACAGGGAGGGAAACTGTTTGTAACAATTGGAAAGTTGATGTCATTACCCCTCAAAAATCTGCACTGGCAAATAATGTAATTAAAAGTTTCCACAGTGAGGGGTATTTTTAATAAAGGGGGAATTTCATGTCTATCCTCCCTCAAAAGTTTCAATATTACATATTTATCACTCTAAAATCAATAATTACATATTTATCCCTAAAAATTATAAAAACTCACATATTTATCCGGTGGAGGAACCCTTGTTTCGCCGATGACGGGGGTTGAGGTGGAGGTGGCAGCGGCGTAGTTCGAGTCGGAGGTGAGGTGTTGCGGTCGACTTAGGGTTAAGGAAAGAGGGAGGGACGGCGAGATCAGGGGCGACGCCGATCGACTTAGGGTTGTGAAAACAGTGAGGGACGGCGAGATCGTCGGCGACTCCGATCGACTTAGGTTAGAGAAAGGAGTGGTGGCTCTGGGATAGTGGAGAAGGGGACGGAGAGGTCAGAGGAGTGTCATTTGAGTTTTTGAAAAAATGGTAAGTCCTGGCTCGCTTATTTACTCCTGTTATCTGTAGAAGGAGCATCCCCTCCAATACCTTTAGTACAAGCTATGGCCTCTACGGTTTGATAAGTGCTTTTAGAAATTCAAGATTAGGGCAAGCTCGGTGGTTGATATAATTTTGGCCTTATGATTTGGAAGATGATATAATAACGGTTCGGATTGCGTTCATCTAAGATATCGGTGAAACACAAAAATGGGGCACCGCTTTGAGATACAACTAAAAAACCTTCGGTGCATGGCCTCCAATACCTGATATACACTATACTAACTCTGAGGCTTGATAAGAGCTGTCAGATGCTCCGAGATTCGGGCTAGCACAGTAGTTAATTTTATTTGGGCTTATTGATTTGTGTAGTGTTAAACGAACGAATCAGATCCCATCATTCAAAAAATAAAAGAGCAACGCTGTGAGGCACCGGTTGGATATTATCTTCGCAACCTTTCTCTGTATCGCATTTAAGTATACCAACCCAATCAGAGGTATATATCACTGAGGTAACATGATAAGTCCAACTCATCTGGATGATCCATCAACCATCGAACGGCTACCATTTATTTTAATTTCTGTTTGGTAATACATGTACACAGATAAGTATTAAGAAAAATGTGAAAAATATAAAAAAAAAAAAATTGTGTATGTATGGCCAAATCAAGTCTACCTTGATCAATTTTGTACAATTTCATTATTATTAATGTCATCAAATTGTTAAAAACAATGCAGACCGTTCATTTATGCACGAGCAATCAACGGTTGATCTGCATTTAAAAGACGCGCAAATTTTTTGAAAATGATCAAGATATAACATGAAACATTAATAACATAAAAGTTTCGAAGGCCTGACAATTGTAAGCTTCGATCCAACGTAAACTATTTACAACCGTGCGATGTTGCTATGTTGTTTTGCTTTGATGGATTAGTAAACGGATCCCGAATTGTATCAAATTTTATAACGGTGAAATTAATGTGATATTCTTTCATTTTAACGGTTCCGATCGACCAAATGCCGATGTTCATATTCATTCATTCACAACCCCCCACAACAAGGGTTCAAGTCCTATGTATATTCTTATATGGCACAAGTCATTGAAGCATCATCCCTGATTGTATAAAAAATTTCAATAGTCAAAATCATTTCAAAATGAATTATCAATGTCAAAGAATTAATTATATTGTCACATTAATTTTAATAATATCAATTACATTAATTTCATCAAAAAATATTTATAATTGAACAATTGGCCATATACAACAACATATATGTATTATACTAAACACCACACTAATTACATATAACACAAATGCCTAATTACATATAATGCTCAATATTAAATTTACAAACATAATTATCTTAAAATACTGAAAAAAACTAATTTGTATAAATTTCAATTCATAAATCAATTAATCCTGAATTGAAATACATGATGAAATTGGCTATCTCAATTTTGAGGCTGTCATTGATGCCAATTTGCCTTTCATCTGAACAGAGCACTTTAGACTATGTGCAGCGTACCACACAGTTGAAATTTGAGTTGCTCTTTGTCTTCGAGACTGCTTTAAGGCAGAACTGATCTGTCGATACGCCAATTTTCATGAGTCCGTATCCTCTGAGATATCTCAACTTTTGCGTGACCTACGTGTTCGGTGCCTATTTGGGGATAGCGCGGGGGCCAGTATTATTTGTGCTTCGAGATTCGTGAAGAACTTATTTCAATGGTTGAGATTTTCAATAAAGTCACGCAAAGTTTGAGATATCTCAGAGGATGCGAATTCAATTTTCATTCCCTCCTTCGTCGGCGAGAAAAGAGTAAGGTCCGAACGGCATTGGACCTACTTTTAGGTTCAATTAGCTCTATCACCGTACGATTAGCATTAAGATCTGGGCGCACAGAAACTGATGAATATCTGCACGGATTTCAATACATAGCACACGATTCTTGATGCAATCGGATGGCCACCACACCGATCAAACCAAAGTAGGTCCGACGCCCTCTGAAGTGTTCAACAGGCAGATCCAATTTCCCTTCCCTCCTTCGGCGGCAGATCCATTTTTCATTTCCCCCCAAATTTTCATCTAAGTACCTTGCGCAATGTCGCCTTCTCTCTCCCTCTCATTTCGATCTAAAAATCCCTCACCCGCCTCCTCTCTCCTTCTAATTTCCCCCCCAAATTTTCATCTAACCCTTCACCCGCCTCCGCTCTCCATCTCATTTTGCATCCCCCCTCTGACTTGAGCCTGTAGTCGACGGCCAATCTACCTACATCACTGACCTCCGTGCGAGTATTGGAGTCGAAGGCCAGGAATATTCCTTGAGGTTTAATTTCTGTCTAACGTTTTCACCATTTGAATCTGTGTACCTATTTCATCATTTGCATATGTGTACCTATTTCACCATTGTTCTCTTAAGGTTTAATTTCTGTTCTCTTAAGGTCTAATTGTTGCAATAGGTGGGTTTAACTTTTAAACTTTAGGTCCTTTTTTTTAAGGTCTATACTCCTTAATATAGGGTTTAACTGGCAAAGTATGTTGTCTAAAGTAAGCAACTTGCAGTATTACAATACACACCATTTTTACTCCTTACAAGCTGTTCGACTAATTGACACAATGAAATTATTCAAGCACCTCCCTTCCATACTGCAAGTCTCTTTCTTTTGTGCAATTGCAAAATTGTATAATCTTGTAATTATTGACCATTGTTCTCTTTCTTTTGTGCAATTCTTTATAAGTCTCTTTCTTTTGGCATAAGCATCCTCTAAACGAAGAAGGTCGTATTGTCTACTCCTCGCTGTTGCAAAGATTGCTACATAAAAGGTTCCACTTGCTTGTTAACTCTATGCCTATTTTAATTTCATCACACATACCCTCTTCAATGATTCTGGATTTTAAGAACCAGTGTTTGTAGATAACGAAGCTATTTCTAGGGGTATTGAAAATCAGATTTTAATACAATATGAGAACATGATAATATTTTAAACCAAAATATTTTAAAAATTTAGCAAGAATAAATAACTAATACCTTTGCATCTACGCTACTGGACTGAGTGTGAGAATAAGTTAATTTCAATGCATCGCAAAAGCAACATGTACTACGGTTCAACATGTATTAAGAATCATAATATGCTATTCATGAGGTATTCTCATTTCAGTCCTTGCAATCGGTTCATCATGTACTACGGTGACTAATTAATATTTTCAATTAGGATTCAGGTGTCGCAATCTGGTTTCATTTAATTAGTCACCGTAGCCTTGGTATGTATTCTAATAGTCAGACCTATCATAATTTATCGGCAAAATGAACTTCAAATCAGATTATTCCGGAAAGGATTAGAATTTAGAAAAAAGTTAGAAAATGTATGCATTGTTAGATGAATAACAGTATATGGCCATGCAATTTTATCTTATTTTTGCTCCAAACTCATCTGTGGGACCTTAATCTATTATCTTGCAACAAACTATCTTTTATTTTCACCAAAGTTTTCATGATATACAAATCTTGACATATATTAAGATGAACCGTTGTCACCCTTCTAATTTTTCTTATTATGATCTTCATCTCTCAACTTCCCACATTTTACTAAAAATTTGGTGTAGGAAGAAGATAAGGTGCTGGAGACTGGTTCAACACTATAACAAGGGTTGCACCAACTTTATTTCTGACCAAATCAAGCTTAACAAGCACAGTAAGGCCAAAACTTTCACCTAACTTAATAAGAACAGTTTAGGACTGGTATTAGGGTTTCTAGACTGAACTGCAGCCGTGTAGTTTGCAAATTCCAAATTAAGGACTGGTATTAGGACTGAACAACACCAAGTTTAGGACTGGTATTAGGGTTTAGGACTGGCACCAAGTTTCTAGAATAAGAACAGTTCGTACCACCTAAAAATTAAAAGGATGTATTTGGATATAGGGAGAATTTCTAGTGGACCTGCGAAAACTTTTAAAAGAGTCAATTTCTCCATAAAACCAACTTAACAGCCAATATCCCCATAGAAATTTAGCATTATTTCTTTTATACCCATATATTCATTATATTTAGTGTTTAGACAAATATAGCTATTGGAATACAGGAGCACACACCACAGAGCACAGACCCATTTGTGCTATGCGCCACTACCAACTAGCTAGGAAATTAGAATTCAGCAAGTCAATGGCAACTAATGTAATTAGTTAAGTATGCCATAACATAATTAGTCAGCGGCAGTTTCTGTGGTGCTATTAACCGAGTTGTGTCAATTGATTGATTGAAAATCAAGTTTTTCTTACTTCGTTTTCTTTATCGATCCGATTTTAACCCTTTAGCCATGGTTGTCTATTAAGCTTTATGTTTTGCGGGCTAAGATTAAGACCTCCAAACTATATCAAAGATGTGGGAAAAATTGAAGTGTTGGTACTAAGCTTAGAAAGCATGCTGTACCAAATTATAACTGGTTTATTTCCATGCTAATTACCATATTTAAAGTACAATAAACACATAATTGTTTTCTTTTCACTCAAACACAGATGGCCCCAAGAAAATCTGGACTAACAAGAGAGACATCAGCGAGAAGAAAAAATCAAGGGAGAAAGCGTAAATCACAGGCAGTAATTGATCTCGGCGAGGGTTCAAATGCTACGCCAGATGATCAAATTACACCACATGTACCCCAAAAGAAAAAGGGACGAGGCCCGGGGGTGATAAGGAAATCGACACCCATACTCGAAAAGAGACCAATAATCTGGCCAATATCCTCTTCTGAGTTTACTTGTGAGGTTACAGATGAGGCAAAACCAAAGGACATAACGGCAGTAATCACGAGGTATTATTGTTTTCATTTTAAACCAAATTTACAACCATTATATCCCCACAGTCATGTTCTGAAACTTCAATTTTTCTATCCCAAGGCTTGCCCTTAACCATATGCCTGGACCATTTAGAAGTTTCCATGCCTTCGACAAAGATACAATAGATGGCATCGAATTTGCCTTCTTGGTAGTCTCTCTTATTATTATTTACATTACTAGTATTAGAAAGGGACTCTGATCTGATCCGTATGTCAATGAAAATTGTTCACTACAAGGATATCATCTAACTCCTTATTTGTCAATGAAAAAACCTGATTTATACCTCTCTGTAGCTGAATTGTTTCACCAAGATGACCTTCATATTTCCTTTACTGTCCAATTAGTTGGTATGTATCTGTTAGGCAATTAGTAGCCAATTTTTTCATATCGCAGCTGTCTTAATTTTATATAATGGGGGGGGGGGGGAATAGGTGAAGTACTATTACATATTGCAGTTCTCCGAATTTTATAACATGTACCACTGCCAATTGAATACATGCTTTTGTGGTAAAGGAGAGATTTAGATATCGTCAAGATGAAGATCCCAAAAGTTGTCGGATTGTTCTGGAAGCAATAGCGGCAAAGAGGTACAGCAGCGAGCTACATGAGACCAGGGACAGGCTCGAAAAAAGGTATGGCAGAGACGTACGGGAATGGAAGAAGCACGTTCCACATTGGTGCACAACGCCGTCATTCTGGCCACAGTTGTGTGACATATTTGCCACAAAGGAATGGCAAGATTTGAGTTTAAAAAACCAGGACAACCGCACTAAGTCTGAACTGACGGTCTCTCACTATGCGGGAGGTGCAAGCGCACACCAGCATAAAGTTCAACTGGTAAGTTTCATGAACATCTACTAAAATTAAAGGTTAATCTGTAATTTACAGCATCATCTGACTTGTTTATTCATATTCATGTGGAGGCAAAATTAAATAAAGGAAAAGATCCATCTATGAGGGAGCTTTTTATCCATCTTCATTGTCGTCGAGACAGTAAAGGCAAATCACCCATTGTGGCCAAACTGGAAGCTACCGCGGAGGCTGAGAAGCTTAGGGCGGAACAAATGAAGCTTAGGGCGGAACAAATGGAGAATGCTGATGCTATTGGGATAATGGACCCAAGTACAGAGGAGATTCCCACTGGTACTGAAGAGTTGGATGTGAACTCCTTGCAATTTACCAACAGCAGAACAGAATCTATTTACGTAAGTTGAGCTTCCCCCTACCTTTGCTGAATTTGCATATGCAAGCATAAAACAAGGTCAAAATATATGTTTCAGCAACTTTTCACGTTATTACCTAAATTTCACTTTATTTCAGCAACAGGTTTTACTATCCTACAGTAATAAGTCTACTTTTTATATATTCATTCAGTACATAAAAATGTCAACATAACACATCTTTTTTTGTTTCTCATATGGTGCAACTCACAGCAAAAGGTGAATGCCATTATGGCTGATGGGGACAATGCCGACAAGGATGAGAGCAACATGTTCATATCAGCTGCTGGCGGAGTAAGCCATGGTAGGGTGCTTGGATTTGGAACCATGCTTGATGGGAAGGTGCAAACAGCAACCAATCGATGCAGGCCCAATTACTCAGCATCTTCTGTTACTGTTTCTGCATTGACAAACAATTCAGAGCAGGAAAGCTTCTCCCGCACTCAAGTACAATCGCTCCTAGCTGACAGTGATCGCCTTCGAGCTGAGGATAGGGCTGAAGTGAGAAGAGAACTAGCAAATTATCAGATGTTGTTCAACCAAATGTTATCGATGGTCGGGCCACAAGGGCTCAATGTACAGGTAAATTATACCAATTTGATACCAAATTTACATTTTTAAATTTTTTGGATGTGATGACAGCTTTTAATAGTTGAGAGCAGCTCTGTTGCTACTGTAGTTAAGGCCAATTTGATTTTAATTTGTTCGATGTAATTAAGGAGATAGGAGTAGGTCCGATGGGCATCGGACCTACATTTAGGTTCAATTAACTCTAGGACCGTACGATTAGCATCAAGATCTATGCGCACAGAAATTGATACATACTTGCACGGATTTTGTTGCAGATAACACTAATCTTGATGCAAATTGGATGGTCATCACACCCATCGAATGAAGGTAGGTCCGATGGGCATCGGACCTACTCTGATTCCGTAATTAAGACCATCCAAGGGCAACTCTCGATGGTCGGGAGCAGCTTTGTTGCTACTGTAACTGTTGTCTTTATTATTGAGGCGGTTTCAATGGAATTGTTAACTTAAGAAAATCAATTCATTGTTACAAATTGGATATGTTTTTGTCATCTCCAAGATATAACACCTGTGCTTGCAAATTCAATGCTTAGGGACAAGCTGCTTTTCCTCAACCAACTCAGTCAGTAGCTTCACAGCTGCAGAACACCAACTCCCAGGTAAGGAGTTCAACATAAATTCTACATAGATTCCTTTATTTAGAGTTATTAGAGTGATTCCAATGCTCATAGTGCAAAATTCTGAATTTTGAGGGGGGGTATGTAAAAAAATTTATTCATAGCAAAGCTTTTGTCTTAATTATTAAGACGGTTTCGATGGAATTTATTAAGTTCATAAAACTTGTATTGCATAAAATTACATCTTTGACATTGTTCAACTTAGGGTCAAGGAAACAGTTCGGGAACTCAGCAAGGTTTTTTTGCGAATTTACCTAATTTCCAGGTGCCATTTTAACTTAAGAAAATCAATAATTGTTACAAATCTTATCTGATTTTGTCATCTCCAAAATATAACACTTCTGCTTCCAAATTCAATGCTTAGGGTCAAGCTCCTCTTCCTCAACCAACTCAGGCAGTAGCTTCACAGATGCAGAATGCCAACTCCCAGGTAAGGAGGTCAACATAAATTCTACATAATTCTGAATGCTCATAGTGCAAAATTCTGAATTTTAAGGGGGGGTATGTAAAAAAATTTATTCATAGCAATAACATGTTGTTTCTTTTCCATGTGATATAAATAGGGTAATGATTCTCCTATACAGCAAAATCTTGGATTCCAGGCACTCTTAAGTCAAGGTAATCTGGGATTAGATGACGTACCCACAAATGAAGCTGCAATGGGCCAATGGCACGTGCATTCTGCCTACAATGGGAACCATCCCCTGTAGTGCATAAAGAATGCACCTTTTAGGGCTTATTATTAGAATAGAAGTTCTAACAAATTAACGAACTTGGGGTAAGTTATCTTGTGAATTTAGGGTAATTAAGGGTGTGTATATTTTGGTATAGGGTTACAGCTGCAATATGGTATATTTTGGTTAACTGGTGTGCATATTTTGGTATAGTTAAAAATGCAAGTGCATTCCTTCTGATGTATGAACACTATATATGTTATGTTAATGCTTATTAAATGTTAAATGCTTTCCTTATATCTCATTATAAATGAGTTTCTGTTTAAATGTTTGTGTTTATATGTTTCAATGGGTATTAGTACCTGGTTGGTACAGGGAAGATTGAACCTGATTGGTACAGAGAGAATTGTAGATGAGAGTATATGCACAGTTATTTTCGTTGGCATGTCCACGGAAAAACGAAAACAATTTGCTCTTGGAAATGCTACACGCACTGCCCTTGGAAATGCTACGGTGGGTCCCACACGCTGCCCTTGGAAATACTACTGTGGGTCCCACCCACGCTGCCCTTGGAAATACTACTGTGGGTCCCACACACGCTGCCCTTGGAAATACTACTGTGGGTCCCACGCACGCTGCCCTTGGAAATAATACGGTGGGTCCCACACACTTTGCCCTTGGAAATACTATGCTGGGTCCGACGCACGCGGCCCTTGGAAATAATACGGTGGGTCCCACACACTTTGCCCTTGGAAATACTATGCTGGGTCCCACATGCGCTACCCTTGGAAATAACCTGTTGGGACCCACACGTGCTGCCCTCAGAAATAATACAGTGGGACCCATACACTTTGCCCTTGGAAATAATAAGCTCATGGGCCTGATCTTAAAGTATTTCTGACGGTAGTATTTCCAAAGGCAAGCTCACGGAAAAGGTCAGAAAGTAGTATTTCCAAAGGTAGCCGACGGAAAAAAGTCAGAAAAATGGTATTTCCATCGAGGCTATTTTTGACGGTAGTATTTCTGAGGGTAGCGCACGGAAATGACGATTTTGGGGCTTTTTCCAAGGGCAGGCGTTGGAACAAGCCATATTTTAACCCATGGAAAAAGTGAGAATTCTAGTAGTGCCCCTTCTCTCCTTTCCTCTTTGGGCGGAGATGCGGGTAGAGGAACCAACACTGGTCTCGGATATGGCCTTCCTTCTTGCAATTATCGCACTTAGCCGTGCTGTTGGCTCCCCGCTTCTCCTCCCTTGAGTTAGGGTTAGGGTTTCGGTGGTGATGCGCGAGAAACGCTTGATTCTCTGTGGAGGGTTCAAAATTCATCCCTTTTCTCCTCGACTCTTCTCTTTGCACCGTGGCAACGATGCTCGAGTAGGATGGCAGTTCGGTTGCTAACAAAATCTGGGCCCGGATTGGTTCAAAACTCGGGTCTAAACCCGCGAGATAAGTGTATACTCGTTCTTGCTCTATTCTTTCTTGTAAAAATTTTGGGTCACTAGTAGGTGGCAAATAAACAGATAGTTCATCCCATTTTGCTTTCAATTTCTCTGTGTACTCAATATTTGGTCTATTGTTCTGTTTGATTTGAGAAATTTCTTGTTTGAGCTGAAAAATGTGTGCGAAATTTTTTTGGTGCCCAAACATTTCTTTTATTGAGTCCCACATTTCTTTGGCATAATTTGAAAACAAAAAACTTTCACTTATACTTGGTTCCATGGAATTAAGGAGCCAAGAGCATACTATATCGTTATTCATTTGCCACTGTTCTAGTTGTTGAGGATCAATCTCACCCTCTTCTGGGGGTTCTGGTTTATTTATTTTGTCATTAATATAGTTTATTTTACCTCTGTTGCTGAGAATTAGTGAGACAGACCTTGCCCAAGACAGATAGTTGTTGCCGTTGAGTAGAGTGGCCGTGAGCCTCAGGTTTGGATTGGCGTCACCATTGAGCGACTGTTGACCACCTATTGTTGCTTCTGCCATTCTTCTTTTTCCAGCAGTGTGTGCTTGATTCTAGGGTTTTTGTGGTTTTTGTTCTCAGGTCTTTTAGACCTGCTCTGATACCATATTAGTTTTTGAGAAAGAAAATGAAGAATGAATTTTTATTGATTTGTTATGATTGTACAGTCTATTCTCAAGGACTATTATAGGCTGAGAATATTATAGCTGTTAGCTAATTTCCTAAAAATACAATATTCTAGATTTGCCTAATCTCAGGAAATTATGCTAGGTGCTAAATTAAGCATGACAGCTAATTCATGATGCTAGCCTAATTTCCTTCCTAAATGGTCAATGATGATTTTCTGAGACCTAAACTCTATTTCTCAACATTTTCAAAATTAAAGGTGTTTACGTGGCCCATGTTACTCGGCTGGTAATCAAGATCTAGTAGAAATATAACATGTCAAACAAAAAATATGCAGAATATAAGACCAATTATGAATTTAATACAGTGGGTTTGGATAGTAGACCTTCAATTCTTATGAATAGATGAGTCGGAAAAAAAAACTTTTCTTTACTAGATTAATTAATAAAAACATTCTAACGTTCTGGTGCCTCATTAATTGATGTACTCATCCGTATATTTCTTCAATAGGTAGTTCAATGTGTTCAAGTAGCTTGTTTGGGTGGAGATTAGATAAGGGAAAGGAAGGAAAGAAAATCTCATAATTGTATTTATTTGGTTGGATTTTTAATAGAAGAGTAAGGTTAATAAAGGTAAAATTTAAACTACTTTTAATATTGTATTCAAAATGAAGTGTAAGGGAGGTAAAAAAAAGAAGATGAAAAATATAGTAACATTTCTCTCAATTCCTTTTTCTCCTCCTATTCTTTACCTCTTCTCGTGTGAATCAAACATGATTCTTTGGTTCCTTTACAATTTGTGTTGAGAATAAAGTGTCTTTTGTCCTTCAATATTTGTGTTGAGAATAGTTAGATAATTAGATGGTAAAATTGTAAAATAGGAATAAGGGTAAATTTGTAAAATAGAATAGTGATACTATTTAAGGCATCAACAAAACAATAAATCTAGAGACTATAAATACTCTATATGAGAGAGATTGTAATATATAACAACAAATATCAATAAAATATAAATATTCAAGATAGTATCGTGACACCAATATGAAAAGGCCTAAAAATTGGTTGAAGTTAAAATCCAATAACTCCTCAAGTCTTTTGTATAATATAATATGTAGCCCGGAATTGGTTGAAGCCCAAACCCGGGTACGTGTGTTTGGATGTTTCAAGAATATAGGTTATTCTAAAATAGAAGCTATTCGGAATAAACTCTATTTCTTGTAAAAGTTGGAATAACTACTATTTGTAAGTGTGAAGAGAGAGAAACAAATATTTTCTTTTTGGATTTCCGACAGCACAGTCTCGAAATGATAAAGTTGACACCACTTTTGCTATTTTCACGTCGTGATAATTAGTTTGAGATTCCACTTGCCTATCTTTCCTCTTAGTTAGCATCTTGTTAATACTATTATTTCTCGCTTATATTCACTATTCCAAATGTAAAACTCAAACAATATTTTTACTAATCCGAATAGCACCATTTTCACACTAATATGAAAATCACAATTTTTTCTCTATTCTCATTTACTATTATCAAATTTCGCTATTCTAAATATTCTACCTCTCATCCAAACATACCCAAACAAAATGGAGAACCATATTGCGCCAAGCCAATCTAGCCCTGGCCCAGGCAGAAACAAAAATGAAAAGATAAAGAGTGGACTCATTATAGAGAGTAGAGAATCTATAAGCACGGGTAGAGAAGAAATAATGGTAATAAACGAGAAAGAACAAACTTCATAGAACATGGTCGTAATTGCAAAAGACCTCAGATCTGTTAGTTATTGCGAAAAGCCCAAAATAGTACCGTTATTACAAACTAGTATCATTCTGAGAATTAAAGATATAACTGAATGCAGACCATAATTCCTCTCCTCCGGGCTTTGTTGTACTGACATCTTGCTAATACCCTATACTAAATACTAAATTTCTAAAAAAGATAAACCTATAAATAACACCTCCTAATACCCTATACTAAATACTAAATTTTTTCTCTTTAATATAGCATGTCAAATATAACCTACTATTCTTGACATCCTGCTAAATCAAGTCTGATTAAAATATATAATGTGATAAGAGCCATACACAACAATTACATTGTAAACAAGTGTAGTTGTACGTAAGTTCATTAATTGCAACAAGAGTGATCCCCACATTAAACAAAAAATAACCAAAACGACTTGGCAAAGGTTTGAAAAATTACAATTATGGTCACATCATAGTGTTCACAGAAGGGTTTGAACCAAAAAAACGCATCTGTGAACTTTTGTGGTTAAAGAAGTTGGTCATTGAACTCGGATTTGAACCAAAAGACCCAATGATATTATTCTGTGACAACAAGGCTGCAATTGACATCTCTCACAATCCGGTACAACACGATAGAACCAAACATATTGAGGTGGACCGACATTTTATTTAAGAAAAACTTGATTCAAAAGTTATCTCTTTGCCATTTGTGAGGTCACATGAACAAGTTGTAGATATTCTCACCAAAGCAGTAGCTAGTAAAGAGTTCAACATGGCTCTAGGAAAACTAATGATGAAGGATATCTATGTGTCATAGTGAGGGGGAGTGTCAGAATAGGCACCATGACACGATTGAATATCTACAGGATCTTTAGATGAAGGAAGTAATATTATTTGGGCAATCAAATATGTTGATATCGGCAACAACATGAAGAGGCAATTGGTATTACCTTGTATGCCGCTGCTGCCTAATTGATAGAGATTGTAATTAGATTTGTTAGGGTGAATATTACTTTCTATATCTTGTATGACTTTCTATGTTTTGAAATAGAGGAAATATGAAGGTGAATGAATGCATCTAAAAAATACTCTCTAATATTTTTTCTGAAAGTAATAAAACAAAGGGAGGGAAGGGAGATTGATGGGAGTGCTTGTGTTTGTGTTCTATCTTATATAATTATAATATTTTTGTCAAGATATATTTGGAAACACAGGATGAATCGCATCGTAGAAACAGTCCAAAATAAACGAGGCTTAACACCATACGAAGTTTCCATGATACAATTACAAGAAAATATTAATGAGGTATGCCCAAATTAAGAAACTCATTGAAAAATTATTTCTTGTTAATTTTACTGAACTCTTGTGTTGCTACTAATTACTGAACTACTAAGCATGCAAAACAAACACTAGCTAATTAGGTGATACATAATAGCTTCACTGTTAATAACAATGGTGAGTTTTACTCTAGTATAGGGAAAGTCTACATATACTTTTGATCTGAGGCATAAAGAACAATAGATAATTTTGGATACATTTATGTGAGAATTGTACTGCCAAAATATGATTCACATCGGACACTCTTCCCATCATCGGCTTTCTATGTTAAATTCGCATACAACATTAACGGCAAGAAATTGACTCCTGTTCAAATCCAGGGCTAATCCAGGCTCTTCTAGAGAAAATGTGGCCCAAATCCACTTGTAACGAAAATAGAGAACCAGTCTCGTACAGAAAAAAAACAAAAACAAAAGAAACATACAAGATACAACTTGCTGGATATGTAACTAAATTAGAGTGTAAAGTACAGAAGCTATATATGAGTGTACATTCTCTTCAATCGTAAAAGACCCTGGATTTTTACATATTACGAAAAGCCCAAAACACCAAAAATATAACTGAATCCAGGTCGTAATTCGTCCTCCGTACTCTGCTTTCATATATAATAGTTGCAACACAAAGAGGCCGCTTGCTTTTAGACCTTACCCATAACCCATTGCAGATGCATTTCGACAATATGGAGCCTTCAGTAGACTGTCTAAAGTTTGTACTCTTTTAAACTTTAATTAAACAAGAAAAAGGGTTATAACTTATAAAGTACAAAAGTGGGCAGCATGTGCACAAGTGTTAATTTTTTAAGAAATGTTATGTGTACATATCCTGATATCCCTCACAATTAACCGTACCAAATCCCTCATCGTTTCACCTATGATAACTTTAAAATATTTCTGTTTGTAACATTTTTTGGTCGTACTATTACAGTATTACATTGTAAACAAATATTGTTGTTCGTAAATTCACTGCAAACAAGGGTACAACCAAAGTGCAACAAGTAATTAACCAAAACAAGAAGGTCAAGGTTGCTGAAATTACAATTATGGAACAAATGTTTAACCAAAACGACGAGGCCAATGTTAGCGTATTCTTATTCAAGCTTTTCCCATCACGATAACTACAAAACAAAATACACAAATTGAAGATGTTATCTTGGATACACCAAGCAAAAACTCAAAAATGAAATTTTACAAAGTTATCCTCTAACTTTTTCTTTTCCCTTTTCCCGATACCTTTTGTATTTAATTATTTTCTCAACGGCTCTTTTGCCTATTCTCACTTTTTATCTAACGGTTATAAGCATTGTATCCATCCATTATGCATAGAACTTAGAGCTGTAAAGTAAAAGTATGATTAATCATTGAAATTATTTTACTTTCAATTCAATCTCAAATATTAACAAATATGCACCGTAAGATCATGTTCATCTCATAATAATTAATAGATGGACTTTTAATCGTAATAAACATAATCAGAGCATTGTTACAAATAATTCATTCGCAGATACCCCCGGCTTCCAAATCAGCTGGCTCAGATACCCTACTGTCTAACTCTTTCCATCTTCTCTCTACCCTCACCACTACAAAAAAGCTAATTCTACACTGCACATTGTACACGGTTTTTCTAATTTTATATAAAAACCGTGTGTCAAATATGAAATTGTGAAAGGCTAAAAAATATTGGGGAATTATACACGGACACTTAGTTATAAATCAGTGTATAATTGTTTGAGAGAGCTACACGGTTTATTAGGGATAAAAAATCCGTGTGGAAAGAAACCGTGTGGAAATGATTGAGAGAGTTACACGGATATTATACAAAAATCCGTGTATGAATTGCTACACGGATATTTAATTAAATAACCGTGTACAAATATTAAGAGAGCTACACGGTTTTTAGTTATATGTCCGTGTAGAATAGTTAGAGAGCTACACGGTTTTCTTATCAAATATCCGTGTATAAAGGGTAATGCTACACGGCTTTTTTTAATAAATAACCGTGTATAAATTGTCACAGAGCTACACGGATTGTTAAGTATAAATCCGTGTAGAAAAGCCGTGTAGGGTTTTATCCAATATAAATGAACCCCTTCTCTTCCAGAGACTTCTCCTTCCAGCGCCGTTTTGATCAACTAATTAATACGCCCTCTCTCTGTTTTGAACTGAGATCTGATTTCCGCAAATTAAAGGCTAGCATAGCTGGAATCTGTCATCTTTGAAGTTTTTATTTTCTCCTCTCTAAATTTCGAAGGTTAGTATATACATATTTTCCTTTTTCCTCTCTAATTTTCTGTTTAGTAATTATTATTGCTTATTTAATTAGGTGTGTAATATATTCATGCATGCTTGATTTAATTAGTAATTAGATAATGTAAATATATAATTAGTGTATTGTGGTCCAATAACCGACCTATAAATGATTTTTAGGTCCATGCCCGTTCAAAATTAATCCAATAGGGATTAATTTTGGACAGTCCCTGTTTTGGGACTGCTCTTTGAATATTGTGTCTCATTTAGGATGTGAACACATATTAGTGGGTTTTAATTAGTATTTGAGGAAAGTTCGACGGTATTTTCCCTTATTGCTCCTACGAGTATGTGGTTCGTACGCATACTTGGGGAGTTAAGGGGAAATGCTGCCGAATTTTTCTCAAATACTAATTAAAACTCGCTAATACGTGTTCACATATGAGACATAATATTCAAGAGTGGGTTAGGATTGTAAACCGGCCCTTTGTAAGCCAAAATTTGGTACAATATATGTTAACCATGCTTGATTAATTGATCAAATCATTTTTATAATTTAATTTACAGATGGATCGAAGTTGGATGTATGAATTGCGACGTGACAGTGAAGAATATTTGGTTCGCGTTGATGAGTTTATAAAATTTGCTGAGAGGTATAGAGTGAAGAAAAAAGAAGAAGACATTTTGTGTCCTTGTAGAGATTGTAAAAATATTTTAAGATTTGTGGACTCCGAAGAAATTAGAGGTCATTTAATTTGTCGGGGATTTAAGAAGAGATATACATGTTGGATCATACACGGTGAGAAATTTGGTGAAAGTAGTAGTACCAATAAAGATTTTAATCATTGTGAATTGAATGATGAGAATGTAGAAATTTCTGATAATTTTGAACTTGATTGGAACGAGAATTACGAGGATGTCGAAATTTTTTATAATATTGAATCCGGAAACGACGATGATGAGATGGAGATGAATTCTGGTGAAAATGTAGAACACGAGTTTATTGAAAATCTGGAGGAAATGTTTCGTGACGCGGAAGATGAAATTAGTGATAAAAATTATGATAAATTCCAAAATTTGTCTAATGATTCCAAAAAGCAGTTGTATCCCGGGTGTACCAAATTTACGAAACTGTCAGCTGTGTTGAAATTATTAAACTTAAAAGCAGACAATGGTTGGAGTGATAAGAGTTTCACGTCCTTATTACAGCTTTTACGAGAAATGCTCCCAGATAACAACGAGTTACCCGGTACAATATATCAGGCGAAAAAATTGATATGTCCAATGGGATTGAAGATCGAAAGAATACATGCATGTCCGAATGACTGTGTATTGTACCGTCACGAGTACGAGACCATGCATGTCTGTCCTAAATGCGGTGTTTCACGGTATAAACGTAAGGACCAGGACAGTACTGATGATTGTAACGAGGACAAAAAGGGCCGGCCTCCGGCTAAGGTGTTGTGGTATTTGTCGATAATACCGAGATTCAAACGGTTGTTTGCGAATTCCAAGGATGCGAAATTATTGCGTTGGCATGAAGAAGAGCGCAAAAAAGACGGTAAACTAAGGCACCCGGCCGATTCTCCTCAGTGGAGAAACATTGATAGACACTTCAAAGAATTTGGTTCTGAAATGAGAAACCTTAGGATTGTGGTGAGCACAGATGGAATGAGTCCGTTTGGAAGCTTGAGCAGTCGGCACAGTACTTGGCCAGTTCTTATATCCATCTATAATCTTCCTCCTTGGTTGTGCATGAAACGCAGGTATATAATGATGTCATTACTAATCCAAGGACCCAGGCAACCCGGAAATGACATAGATGTGTATCTCGCATCATTAATTGAGGACCTCCAGAAATTGTGGCGTGATGGCGTCCCGGTCTGGGATGCGTACAGCAAAGAGGTATTTCAAATACGGGCCATGGTGTTTTGCACAGTAAATGATTTTCCCGCGTACGGGAATTTATCGGGTTACACTTGTAAAGGAGCAAAAGCGTGCCCTATCTGTGAAGATGACACGCAGGTGCTGAGGCTGAAAAATTGTCAGAAGAATGTTTTCATGGGGCATCGTAGGTTTCTTCCTGTTAATCACCCATACCGTAAGAAGAAGAGTGCATTCAACGGAAAAATTGAGCTTGGAGTGGCCCGTCGTCCATTAGACGGGAAGAGTGTCTTCAATCGGGTAAAAAACCTTGATGTTATTTTTGGAAAATGTGCCGAAGCACCACCGAAGAATATTTGGAAAAAAAAGGTCCATATTCTGGGATCTACCGTACTGGGAATTTTTAGAAGTGAGACATTGCATAGATGTCATGCATGTTGAAAAAAATGTCTGCGACAGTTTGATCGGTTTACTATTGAACATTAAGAGAAAGACTAAAGATGGTATTAAAGTTCGGAAAGACATGGTTGAAATGGGAATACGACCCGAGCTTGCACCGCAGGAGAAAGGGAAGCGCACGTACCTACCCCCCGCACTGTGCACAATGTCGAAGAAAGAGAAAACAAGCTTTTGTGAATGCCTTCATAGTATTAAAGTTCCATCGGGGTATTCCTCGAATATTAAGAAACTGGTGTCGAAGAAGGACCTGAAATTGCTTGGTCTGAAATCCCACGACTGTCATGTTTTACTGACACATATGATTCCTGTTGCAATTCGGGGAATTTTACCAAAGGAGGTTCGGGAAACCATTACGAAGTTCTGTACTTTCTTCAATGCAATCAATTCCAAAGTGATAGACCCTCTAAAATTGGACTCTTTGCAAAAGGAGATCGTCGTTACTCTTTGCCAACTTGAGATGTATTTTCCGCCATCTTTTTTCGATGTTATGGTTCACCTTGCTGTTCATCTTGTGAGAGAAATTCAGATCTGTGGTCCAGTGTTCCTGCGGTATATGTATCCATTCGAGAGATACATGGGCATCTTGAAAAAGTACGTGAGGAACCGACATCGGCCCGAAGGTAGCATTATAGAAGGATATTCCACAGAAGAGGTGATTGAGTTTTGCACCAACTACATGGCCGGTGTGGATCCAATTGGCGTTCCGAAGTCTCGATACGAGGGAAGGCTCCAAGGAGTCGGGACAATTGGGTTGAGAGCCGTAGTTGCTGATATAAATGATCTACATAAGGCACATCTTATTGTACTACAGCACATGACAGATGTTGCTCCCTACATAGATGAGCACATGACAATCCTTCAACAACAGAACTACACGAGAAGTCAGAAGTGGCTTACTAATGAGCATAATCGTTCTTTTATAGGATGGCTGAAAGAAAGAGTGAAGTCACACCTCGTACCTGAAATTGTCAAACTGCTGGGCGAAGGACCCCAAATTGTTGTCAAAAGATTCCAAGGATACGAAATTAACGGTTATATTTTTTACACTAAACGGCAAAGTGAGAAGAGTACAATGCAAAATAGTGGGGTGACGTTGGTGGCGACGTCTCAAGAATTCAGTAGATCTGGTGATGGCCGGGCTGTAACAGCATCGAGGTCATATTATGGAGTCATTGAAGAAATTTGGGAGCTCGTTTACAATCCTCGCCTGAGCATTCCCTTGTTTCGGTGTCAATGGGTCGAAGACCGGGGTGTTAAAGTTGATAACGACGGGTTCACACTCGTTGATTTTAACAAAGTTGGGTATGTCGATGATCCGTTTATACTCGCCAAGCAAGCCACCCAAGTCTTTTATGTCACTGACCCGAGTGATGATAGGTGGAGCGTCGTCCTATCCGGAAAAAGAAGGATTGTCGGGGTAGAAAATGTCGTCGACGAAGAAGAGTATGACCAGTTCGACGAAATACCTCCATTTTGTGCCGACATGCAACCTGAGGTAGCAACAATTGAAGAAAACGACGGAGCAAACTATATGCGATCCGACCACAATGAAGGAATATGGGCCGAGAGTACTGTTGAAAAGGAGAAAAAAAAAGAGAAAAAGGAAAAAAAAACCCGGTGTGTAATATTTATTTTTTGTTTAAAATTTAAACTTGTAATATTTCTTTTTTAGAAACAACTTTGTAATAATTAAACATTTGTAGTTCAAATATCAAATATTAGATTTTAAATATTAGTAGGAATATTAAACTTTAAGAATAAAATATTTGTAGTTCAAATATCAAATATTATATTCCTCTATTTCAAATATTAGTTCATTTTTTTAATAATAATAAAACATTTCTAGTTCAAATAGTATTAGATTTTAAATATTAGTGAATTCTTAAATAATGAAATAAAAAATAAAATATTAGTATTAGTTTTTAAATATTAGTAGGAATATTAAATAGTAAGACTAAAATATTTGTAGTTCAAATATCAAATATTAGATTTCTCTATTTCAAATGTTAGTTCATTTTTTATAATAATGGTACAAAAATTGCTATTTCAAAAATCAGTATTAGTTTTCAAAATATTAGTTAAGATATTTTATAATAAAAATAAAATATAAAATATTAGTTAATATTAGTATAAGTTTAATTGTCTAATATTAGTTAATATTAGTTAATATTAGTATTAGTTAATATTAGTATAAAATATTAGTTAATATTAGTACAAAATTTTAATTGTCTATAGTTGAAATATTACTAATAATAAAAAAACAGGGTATTAGTTAATATTAGTATAAGTAATATTAGTATAAGTTTTATATATATTAGTATAAGTTTTAGTTAGTTTATTATTACTTTAAATAATATAAAAAATAAAAAGAAACATAATTGAATATGTTTTTCCCTTTGTACACGGACTTTTAGTTAATAGTCCGTGTATAAATAGGCATTGCACACGGATTTAACTATAAAACCGTGTATAAAGGGGAAGAGAGCTACACGGACTATTAACTAAATGTCCGTGTACAAAGGGGAATTGTACACGGATGTTTACTTGTTTGTCCGTGTAAAAAGACATATTGTACACGGTCGTGAACTTAATAATCCGTGTAGAAAGAGTTAACAAATGTACACGGCCTTCAACTTAATAATCCGTGTAGAAAGAGTTAAAAATATAATTCAAAAGACCTTTCTCTTCTAAATTTTCATTAGCCGCGCGCCGTTTGAGTTCCAAAACCTCCAAATTCTCTCCGGCCACTGCCACCACTACGGTGTACTCCGCCATTGTCGGTCCTCTGCCACCTCTACGGTCCACCCTCTCCTTTCTCGGTAAAGTACTATTCACTTCTCTGATTTTGGCCGAGTTCGGGTTGTTGATTTTCCCAACTTGTTGGAATTAATTTCACTTGGGGGATTCTCTTAATCAGGCCAGTAAAGCTAGAGCTTGGTTGGTTTAGATCGAGTTAACCAATTTTTTTTTTTAGAAGAAAGAGGAAGGTTGTACGTTTTTCTGGTGGATATAGTTAATTGTGCTGGTGCCACTTTACTATCCCTAAGACAAAAAAAAAATCGATCAGTGCAGATCAATGCCGTAGTGACCTATTTGATTTATTTTATGAAGTAGTGACCTATTTGATTTATTTTTTTATCTCAACATTATTTGAGGACCTATGTGCAAAGTAGTGAAATGTACTCTAAATGGCCAAAATGATCTCTGCTGGTAAATTGATCAGTGCAGATCAATGCCGTGACCAAAACAAGATTATAACTTGACCAACAGACAGAGGACTCCAAAACACACAAGATGGACACAAATTTCATATTTTTATGATTTTGTTTCCATTTTATATGATTTTTTAAAGTTCACATTTTCAAATGGTAAAATCTGCTGTTTAAAGGTGCAGAATTTTCATTTTGAGAGGCTGAACTTTGGAAAATCATATAAAATCGAATTAAAATCAGAAAAATATGAAACTAAGGTCCATTTTGTGTGTTTTGAAGTCCTCCATTTTACTGTGGTGTTTGTTTTGCACATAGGTCCATTACTTAATGTGCATAACATAATGTGCATATATGAATAAACTAATTCTTTCCATTTGGTGTTTATATAATATTTCTTTTAATATTTCTTTGTATGGCAGAACCATGTCGGATGAGGGTGAGCACATAGATGCGATGGCAGAAGAGCATCAGCAAGTTACTGCCTCATCAGAAAGAAGGAAAAGAGGTCCGACAATGTGCACAAGCACGTCCGAGAAGAAGCAGTTGGAAATCCGGTTCACGGACGACGGGCGTGCGCAAGGTCCAAACCGAATGGCGTACTCAAATTAGTGTTGCAATTTGGTGAAGCGAAAGGCAAGTATCCTTGTAGAGAGTTGGAATAAGTTTGATAAAGAGGAGAAGAACGACTGGTGGAACATGGTGAAGGTAAAGTACCGAACAACTCTTTACTTTATTTTCATTGTTGTACATGAAATAAAATACAGTGAATTTGGTGTCAATCAGGCTCAGTGGAACATCGAGAGCGATACCCCAAAGGTCAAGACTCTGAGGATCATGAACGAAGGTTGGAAGCAATTCAAGAGCACGCTGAAGACAGAATTCATGGACGAAGGGAGAAATCCGGTAGGGTACTATCCTTGGCTAACACAAGAGGTGTGGGAGGAGTTTCAAGCTTTGAAGTCCACGGAAGAGTTCAAGGTATGTAACATTATCCAAAGTAGTTTATGTTTTTTCTCGATCTTCAATTATTTATCTAAAACTAATTGATTTTTCTTGCACATGTGAAGGAAAAAAGTGCCGAAGGCAGAAGGATCGCTGCCATGAACATGTATCCGCACCATTTAGGGTCAGGTGGTTACGAGGGTAAGTCGGCAGAGTGGAGGACAGTACTGGCGCAAAACAGAGATTCCGACTCACCCGTGGTTAGGATCCAAAATCCTAGGGGCCAAGATTGGTTCATGGGTAGATCCGAGTTAACCGCTGACGGGAAGATAGTACTCCCACAGAAATTGCAGCCCGTGGCTCAGAGAATGGTAAGAGTCCTTTGTTATAACTTTGTGTGATTCAAACGAAATTATAACTCCGAATGTACATCACTCGGTCTTTTGCTATAACTAATATTTCTATTAACAGTTGGAGGTGGAGCAGGAGGTCAGTTCGGGTGCCCGGACGGTCGAACGACAAAATGATTCCTTGGCCGCAGCGCTCGGGAATCCAGAACACACGGGCCGGGTAAGGGGTGTAGGGGCCTACAGGGGCTGGAAGGAGGTGTTCCGAGTTGAGGGTGAAAAACCTCGAAGAAAACCTCGTACCAGAGTTGATAAAGACGAGATAGTTGCGCAGGTACGCGCGGAGGTCAGCAAAGAGTACGACGCAAAGATGGCTGAGTACGACGCAAAGATGGCTGAGATGGAATCAAGGTTGTTGAACCGGTTTTCATCTCTTGCGCAGCAATCCGAGCAACCACCTCCTATTTCGCCGGGAGTTCGGCGAAGTAGCCAAGCATCCGGGACTTGGGCCTTAGATGATTTGGAAAATCTAAAGGTAATCACTACTGTTTTATAGTCTAAAGGTAATTCATACCTGTTTGTAACATTGTTAGACAACATCGCACCATTAAAAAGTAACAACTTTTTGATAATTGCAGGACCCCAGAGCATGCGACCTCGTCCTGTGGCAGGGTAGTTCTCCTCTGACCGTTGCCAAGGGCGTTGTACTTCCAGGAGCCCCACGTGTACACCATGCTCAGCTCATGCCCGACCATGCATGCGTGCAGGTTGACTCAGTCGTGGAGGGATGGGGGCGCGTACCTCTTCCTGCCCCTACCGGCGATATGTTTGTTCTTGATGATGCCCGCAACTCATTTGTCCAATGGCCCAGGAGTCAGATTGTTTTGCATCAGGTAATATCTAAATAATCCATTTCTTTTGTTACATTCAAATCATTCTTTTTCAAATAATTGAAGAAGATATGTTAATTTTAATGCAGACACGAGGAGATGATGACATCGGTGCACAGGAGTTGATGTCACCGGTACGGACTGTTGTGCCTTGCGACGTCGGGGCTGACGCGCCAGGATCACCAGACCGTCCTTTGGTCACCGAAGAAGAATACAGCCGTTTGCCCGGTGATTTGCGCCTTCTCCACGACCGCTTGATGTCGACACCCGAAGGCATGAGGGATATCTTCATCCCTGTCCCACCTGGGATGTTTTTACATGAAGGCGGTATTATCACTATGTCGTTCAAAGACTTCAAGGACATTCTCCCCCACTCGTCATCCGATAAATGGCTCGATGTGTCGTTCATCTCCATTTTCCTCATGTTAGTGACTCAAAATTATTTTCATTATTGTATACAACTCAAATATAATTCTAATGTAAAATTTTGAGTTTTCAGGAAGCTAATCCGAAACTGTAATGAGATGGTACAAAGGAAGAACTTGTGCATATTTCTGGACCCCGAGAGAGTGAGTGCCACGTTCCTGAGAAGTTATTCGAAGGAGGGTATCGAGTACATGTGTTCATCGCTGCATCGTGCTGAGGAGGAGGAGAAGAAATTCATTATCGTGCCGTACCACCAGAGGTTAATTCTAACCTTAGCTTATGTATTGTTCATATTAGCAAACACTCGTGTTACTATTATATGCTAAAGTACTTTAATTTTTATCCTCCCACGGCAAGTGCTGGTGTCTGATAATCATTGTGCCTTACCTAAATACGAGCATAATTGTTGATTCTTGTAAGCCCGGAGGAAATATCCCGGCTAACAAGTGCAAAGATATATTTCCTTATGTCAACAAGTAAGCAATAATAATTTAATTGGTTTGAATTTTTTTCAATTATATCAAATTCTAAAATTGCTTTAAATATTCACTCAATTTTGTAAGGGCTTTTGCGAAATATGTTAAAGAGGGAGGATTGCATAACAAGAGCAAGAAAACCAAGTTGGGTTGGAAGTGGTTGCTGGTGAGCACACTATAAATTTATAATTTCATATATATTGTCCAAAAAAATATTATCATTCTAACATAGGCCACTAAATGCAAATTTCAGGGCCCGCAACAGTTGGAGAGTTGGGAATGCGCTTACTACACGATGATTTTCATGTTTGACTTTGACGAAAGAATACAATTCCAATTCCCAAACGCGGTATGTAATTCATATTAATTGTTCCTATATAATAGCAATTGATATTTGCAACTGTATTTCATCTACCTTTTCTTGTTACTAACTAATATCAAATTGTAATTGTAGAATTTGCCAAAGGAACCGCATTACACCAAGGAGCAGATCGACGATATCAGGTGTGTGTGGGCAAGGTGGTTTGTAACGGAATTTTGCAATGCTCAACATGGATTTTCATAATTTTGTATAATTTGGTGTATATGAATATTGTATAATTTATTGCATATGAATTTCTGGCTAATCTGAAAAATATGAATTTCTTGCTAATCTGGAAAATATGGATTTATTGCTAATCTGGAAAATATGGATTTCTTGTTATATGAAATCTGGAAAATCTGGAAAATCTGGAATAGTTCTGTAACAAAAATGGCTAGCAAAACTGGAGGCTAGCCGAAAAACAAAAAATACAAAAAAAAAAAATGTTCTTTCTACACGGACATTTAACTAAATATCCGTGTAGAAAGAGTCAAGCTACACGGTTTTTTAGTTAAATGTCCGTGTACCAAAAGAATCGTACACGGTTTTTTAGGTAATATTCGTGTAGCTCGGTAAAATGGAGAGCGACACATTCTAGTCTTTGTACACGGCTGTTTGTGAAGTTATCCGTGTAGAATCTTTAAAATTGCACACGGGCAAAAGTCCGTGTGTAATTATTGAACAAATCGTACACCCTCGATTTAAACACGGTAGGAAATCCGTGTAGCTCCTCCTTTATTGCCCGTGTATAATCTCTTTTTTTGTAGTAGTGCCTTCCGCCTTCTGGTCTTGCCGACTCAGATGAAGAACCCCTCCTTCACAAATTACAGCAGCGCAAACCAGCTCCTGGCACAGTAATAAAAGGGCCCAATTCTGCCAAACCTCCCTCATCCAATCCTGAGAAGAAAATAATCTGGGGCAAGAAGAAGTTGACTTGGGGAGGCAGAGCATCTCAAGGAAGTGGGATAAAGTCGGGTATTGCTGCCCGATTGCGCAGCTCCACTTCCAAACCAACGCCTGTGGGCTCGCTGATCTCTATCTCCTCTGGTCACGAATCCCCCGCAGTCATAACCACCCCCGAAGCCACTGATACTGCCTCTTCTCATAACCCGGTAGTACCCAGGAAGAGCTTGCGGGTGCAAGTTCAGGATGGACCAGCTTCCACAATGAGTAGAGCTCTCAAAAGACTTAGAGATAGAGACATAGGTGCTTGCAGCTCTGCAGGTAACCCGTTAATTTCTAGTTTTCCTTACAATAGACTTACTGTAGATCAAATTACCGATCTGTTTCAAGTTTACCAAATACAATTAGGTAATAATAAAACAGACCAAATTAAGATTATTGAGGCTATCCAACATTTAGATAGGGCACACTTTGAAGTAGTTGTTAAGAAAATTATGGAGGATTCGAAATCTCGAACAGCTCCTTATAGACTAACCTTACATCACTTAGATTCTACTGCAATTATTGCATCTGAGGGAGATCAATATTATTTATGAATATACTCAACTGGAACTGTAGGGGGTTAAATGCTAGTAGGAAAAAACAGGTCTTACATGATTTAGTTAAAGATAATCATATTGATATGCTATACAGGAGACTAAAAAAGAGGATTTTACTTTGAGATTTCTTAAAAATATTTCTGTTCGGTTAGATGAATGGCAGTGGGTACCTTCTCTAGGGAAATCGGGTGGTATACTATTCGGTTGCGATAGTAACAAAATTAAAGTGATTACTTATCAGCAACATAGATTTTATTTAGATATCATATTAGAAAATAAACTAGATTCTCGCACTTGGCAATTTACTGTAGTTTATGGGCCGGTCCTTCGACATCTTAAGACCTCGTTTTGGTTAGCGCTAGATCAAATTAGACAAACTCACATAGACCTTTGGTTTCTTTGTGGAGATTTTAATGCTCTACGACATAAACAAGATAAATCTGGTTCTCATTTTGATTTTCCTCAAGTAGAGATTTCAATGCTTTTATCAATAGGCATTCCTTAGTTGAACAAAAACTAATAACTAGGAAGTATACTTGGTCAAATGGTACTCAATTTGCTTTGTTAGATCGGGTATTTACCTCTTTAGCCTGGGAACAAACATATCCTAATAGTAGCATTAGGGACTTAAATAAAGGTGGTTCTGATCATTGTCCTCTATTGTTTCAACTTGCACAAGCAAATCATCATCAGATATCACCCTTTAAATTTGATCCTGAATGGATTAAACAAGAAGGATTCTGTGATCTAGTGATTAAATGGTGGAATGAATATCCTCTTCTCCTCCCCAATTTAGCACAAAGCTGGAATGATAAATTAAAATTCCTACGTCGCAAAATAAAAGGATGGGCTAGAAATTTTTATGGGGAAAAAAAGAGAGTTAAATCCACATTGATTACCGAATTGCTTAGGTTAGAACAATTACAAGAACAACAGCTCTTATCTGATGATGATTACTTGCATTGGGCTCAGGTCACTTCTGAATTAGATAGTATATATTTGGAGGAAGAAATTTATTGGAAAAATAGATCCAAACAACAATGGTTAGAGGCAGGGGACCAAAACACTAAATTTTTCATGTTATAGCTTCTCATAGGAGTAAAAAAAATAGAATTAACTCTTTAGAAATAAATGGTACTCTTACAACTAATGTAGGTGAGATGCAAAGGCATGTGGTGGGTTTTTATAAACAATTATTAGGAGAGCCAGGCCTTAAATTTGCCAAATTAAATGATCAATTTTGGGATTTTAAAGATAAACTCTTAGATATGGATAGAATTCACTTAGAACAACCCATTACCATTCAAGAAATAAAAGAAGCAGTTTTTGCTTCTTCAGCTCAGGGCGCCCCTGGCCCGGATGGTTTTTCATTCTTATTCTATCAAACCTTCTGGGAAACAGTGCAATTTGATCTTGATGCTGTATGTACTCAGTTTTATCACCACAACTTAGATCTCACCAAACTTAATAAGTCTATTATCTGTTTGATTCCTAAAGAGAAAGATGCACATGTAATTAGTAAGTTTCGGCCCATCAGTTTAGTAAACTGTAGCTTTAAAATCATCTCCAAAATTCTTACTCATAGACTAGATAATATCATGAATAATCTGATTGACATCAGCCAATCTGCATTCATTAAACATAGGTACATCTTAGATAATGTCATTCTTAGTCAAGAATTAATTCACCATTGTCACTGTAGGACTGATCCTGGGGTTGTCATTAAAGTCGATTTTGAGAAGGCATATGATAAAATAAATTGGGAATACATCTTAGATATTTTAGAAAGTAGGGGTTTTGGTGTCAAATGGGGGAAATGGATTAAAGCTTGGTTATATAGTTCACAATCTTGTATAAACTTCAATGGAGAACTTACTCAATACTTTTTCTGCAAAAGAGGAGTACGACAAGGTGACCCTTTATCACCTTTTCTATTTATCTTGGCAGCAGATACATTGTGTAAGATTTTTCATAAAGGGCGACAAGCTAACTCCCTTATAGGCCTAGGACCTCAATGTTTAGATGGTAAATCTATCACTAATTGTCATTATGCGGATGACACTATATTATTCTTACAAGCTACACATGAAAATATAGCATCCGCATGGTGGGGTATGATGTGTTTTGAAGCTCTTTCGGGCATTAGAATGAATTTAAGTAAAACTGAACTCTACCCCATTCACATTCAAGGGGAAGAGTTTGCACAAACTTTCCAATGTAAAGTAGGAGTATTCCCTCTTAAATATCTCGGTCTCCCTTTAAAGGACAGCAAATTAGAGATTCAGGATTGGCAATTCTTAGTTGACAAGATAGAGAAAAAGTTACAAAATTGGAAAGGCAAATTGTTATCATTAGGGGGCAGACTTACTCTTCTCAATTCGGTCGTGTCTGCTATCCCTCTTTATACACTGTCTACATATAGAGTTCCCAAAACAATAATTAGGAGAATTGATTCTATTACGAATAGATTCTTATGGCAAGGCTCTAATCAAAGTAGGAAGAAATACACCCTAGTAAATTGGTCTGTTGCATGCTTAGCTAAGACTAATGGGGGTTTAGGCGTACTTAATTTACTTGATATGAATATATCCTTACTTCTAAAGTGGTGGTGGAAATTTCATAATAATGAATACACAGCTTTATGGAAAACAGTTATTCAACATAACTATTACCATAGTGCCCCTCTGCCCTCTTCTCCCTTCTAGAGAGACATACTTAAATTGGATCCTTTAGGACACATGTGTGTTGAATATTGTCCAAGTATACATTCCTCTCTAGCATTTTGGAATACAATTTGGTATAGTAATTGTACACTTGCAACCAAATACCCTCAATTATATCGTATCTGCCTTAATAAACACAGTACTGTAGCTGAAGTAATTCAATCCCAAGGTAGGGTAATTCGGTTTAGGCGAAGCCTTAGTGGTATTTTAGATACTGAATGGCAAGAGATTTTATACATAATTAGCTCTACTAGCTTTACTCATAGTTTTGATAAAATTGCATGGCGTTGGGATAACTCCGGCGTGTTCTCGGTTAAATCCTTATATAAGTTCTTGAACTTTAGAGGGATTAATGATAATAGATTAGCTATTCTGTGGGAAGTACCAATTCCTCCAAAAATTCGCATTTTTATGTGGCTGTTGCTTAAAAATAGGATACTCACTAAGAAAAATTTACGCAAACGGGGCTGGTCTGGTCGTCTGAAATGTCATTTTTGTAATAAAAAAGAAGATGTTAATCATTTTTTTCTTCGCTGTCAACAGACCCAAAAAATTTGGTTTTGGTTAGGGCGCAGTCAAGACTACCTTACTACTTGGCACACTTGTAAAGATATTTTTAATTTTTCAAATACCCTTGGCAAGACTAAACAGTTAGGTTTTCTTGTTGCCTTTAGTGCGGTGTGTTGGACTGTTTGGAAGTATCGAAATGAAATGTGTTTCCAATCAACATCGGGTAAAACTGTTAGATCTCTTATACTACTAATTATGTCTCTCCTTGCATATTGGACAGGAAATATGGATAAGCGCATTAAGATGGCAGCCGAGGAGTGGATACCTACTGATATACTTGCAATACCTCTTCGGGTGTGGGACCCAGCAGACCACCAGCTGGTGGTATACCAGGGAGGTGAAACTGGAAGGCAGGAGGACATTGAAGGCTGCTGCCCTGCTGCAGTTACCACTGACTGTGCTGCTGGTGACCCAGCATAAGGAAGCGATGACACATACCAAAATTTGTTTAGATCCTTTAATAGGATATACCCCTTACCTTAGTACTCGTATATGTGATATAATTTTAGATTGTTGGTTCTCTATTACAATTTTCTGGTGGTTACTCAAACGCCGCGCATTTGTGTTTTGCTTGGCTTTAATTCATACTAGCTAACAGGTTAAGCTGCTATCTGATATGGGATATTGGTTGTAAGTTAACTTGATTTCATGGTAATGAAATGGCTTTACTGCCTTTTATCAAAAAAATAAAAAAATTCATTCGCAGAGTAGTGCACATAGAGTATTTGATAAAATTATACTCTTACTAGTCTTAGATCATGCAAACGACGTATATGCTATGTGCCCTCGTAGAAAAATATGCAATTGGACATGTACAAATGCTGGTATCAAGTTGGAATTGTTTAGAACATATTCACACCAGTACAATTTTTTATTTTTATTTTCAGAAAGACACACCAGTACAATTTTTAACAGTACACTTCTATATTTTATATCTACAAAATAAGAGCTAGCTACTGCTTTGTAACAGCAAATGACGAAATCTGTATAATAATAAATTATGTACAAAATATTAGTGTATTGTTGCCTAGTGTAGTGCAAAAAGAACGAAATATTCGAACACGGCACGTGAAAGGCACTTGACACAATGCTGGAGATTCACAACGTGGGACTCATAAATTGGTCTGACGGTGTTTGGAGGCTTGAGCTGGAAATTATCCTTTTCTATTTATTTTTATTGGGACACTATTTCCGGAGCACGAAATAACGCCCACTTCGGTAGATAGGCAAGGACCAAGGAGAGAGAGGCATGGCTTTCGGCAAAAGTGTACAGGGCACTTCTTTCGAAGAAAACATGCGGAAACAGCCTTTGCTTTATGCGAAAACCAATCCACGTGATTGGCTGCATTATTTTGATTGGGAGATAATTCCGAGTCTAGTGATTCTGTGGTTGCTTATTTTGTGTTATTGCATGTGGTTGCTTATTTGTGGTTGAAAGACTTGGTTATTCTGTGGCAGAACAAAATTAGAATTTCATTGTTCAAGTATTAGCCGTTTACCACTGTTACTTTAGAATTATATTATTTGACAACCATTCACACAATTTGAGATCTATTATACTTTAACTTATAACAGCATGCAAATGATCATTTTCAACATTTTTTCTTCACTTTACAATTTTTTTTTTCTTCCAAATTTTCAAGGATTTTTTATTTTCCCAAACAATTATTATTTTTAATGTTTCTTTATTTTCAGGTTTTTACAATTTCCACATTTAATGATATTTTTTCAGATTTGTTTCTTTAATGTTTCTTTATTTTACATTTTATTATAATTTCCACATTTATTGCTTTTTTTGGATTTTTTTTTAATAAACTCATGACTTAAATTAAAAACAATTAAATATAGTTAATAATAAACAAACATGACTAGTCACGACATTACATAATACCACACACCAATTGTACGTCAAGATATGTTACTTAAGTCACGATACTTATGCGATAAAATCAAAATACAATAGTAATATTTTTTTTGTATTTCATGTAGAGAAGAAATATAAAGACTGAGAAGTTCACATCGTTTAAGTACAATAGAAATTCTACTGTAGAATGATTCCTTTCCCACCAAGTGAATGCTTGGTTTCTTCTATAAAGACTAAGAAGTTCACATCGTTTGCTGCGCACCACGCGTGATATATGGCATACAGATATACGGATTTTGAAGAAGATATTTTCAAATTTTATGCAACATGAATTTAAAACGATCGAATGGTCCCTAGCTGCGTAACGTACTTACACCCACTCTTTCAATTTCATAACACAAATAATGAGATTTTCTAGTTTATATATTCAATTAATTGTGAAGAGAAAAAAAAGAGAGGCTTGCTTAATTTTTTTTTGTTGAAAACAAATGATTTATTTTTCTATTTGTGATGCATATACACTGGTATTTTAACATATGTTTAGGTATGCATCAAAAGTAAGAAAAATGACTAATTAAAACACTATATATATTTCGCTTACTACATATTTTTTATTTTTTAATAAAGGGTAAAATTGATTTTAATAGAAAAGTTAATAAATTGAGTAAATATGTGAGGATTTTTTATTTAGTTTAGAAGGGTAAGTATGATATTATGAATTTTAAAGGGGGTTATACATTTATATATTCAAGGTTTTTTATGCTGAGATTTTTATACATAAGAAAATAAAAAAATAAAAAATAAAAAATAAAAAATAAGAAATGTACTGTGGGAATTTGAAAAATAAAAAGGCAGTAGGGGGCCATGGCATCCCACAGGGATGCCATAACACACTCAAGACCATCGGAAAAAAACGGAAAAAAAAAAACTAGCTCTGGGATGCCATGGCTCAATACAACCCAGAAAAAATAAAAATTAAAGTGGGCCGCCATGGCTTAGGCCAGCCCAGAAACGAAATTTAATTTTTTTTTATGCTATGTTCAATTAGCAGTCCAATAATTTTGATCAGATTCAAAATTCAATTTAGAAAAAACGGCTACATGGATTTTTATGTTCTTTATATCAAAATAAAGGTATAAAAGTCTAGTTTCAAGATAATATAATTTCACTATACAAAAATATTACATATGTGTACAGTTTTAGCAATTAATTGACAGAGGTCAGAAATCAGAAAAGCTGAAATTTTAGTGATCGGTCCAATAATTTTGACCAGATTCAAAATTAAATTTAGAAAAAATGGCTACATGGATTTTTGTGTTCTTTATATAAAAATAAAGGCATGAAAGTCTAGTTTACAGATAATATAATTTCCCTTTACAAAAATATTACAGATTGGTACAGTTTTAGCGATTAATTGACAGAGGTCAAAAATCAGAAAAGCTAAAATTACAGTGAGCAGTCCAATAATTTTGACCAAATTCAAAATTAAATTTAGTGAAAATGGTTATATGGATTTTTTTGTTCTTTATATCAAAATAAAGGTAAGAAAGTGTAGTTTCCAGATAATATAATTTCTCTATACAAAAATATTACATATTGGTACAGTTTTAACGATTAATTGATAGAGGTCAAAATTATTGAACTGCTCACTAAAATTTCAGCTTTTCTGATTTCTAACCTCTGTCAATTAATCGCTAAAACCGTACACATCTGTAATATTTTTGTATAGAGAAATTATATTATCTGGAAACTACACTTTCTTACCTTTATTTTGATATAAAGAACACAAAAATCCATATAACCATTTTCACTAAATTTAATTTTGAATTTGGTCAAAATTATTGGACTGCTCACTGGAATTTTAGCTTTTCTGATTTCTGACCTCTGTCAATTAATCGCTAAAACTGTACCAATCTGTAATATTTTTGTATAGAGAAATTATATTATCTGGAAACTAGACTTTCATACCTTTATTTTTATATAAAGAACACAAAAATTCATGTAGCCGTTTTCTCTAAATTTAATTTTGAATCTGGTCAAAATTATTGGACTGCTCACTAAATTTTCAGCTTTTATGATTTCTGACATCTGTCAATTAATTGCTAAAATTGTACAAATCTGTAATATTTTTGAATGAAGAAATTATATTATCTGGAAACTAGACTTTCATACCACTATTTTTGTATAAATAACACAAAAATCCATATAGCCGTTTTCTCTAAATTTAATTTTGAATCTGGTCAAAATTATTAGACTGCTCACTGAACATAGTATAAAAAAAAATTGAATTTCGTTTCTGGACTGGCTTGGGCTATGGCTGCCCACTTTAATTTTTTTTTCTTTTTTCTAGGTTTTATTGAGCCATGGCGTTCCAGAGCTGGTTTTTTTTTCTGTTTTTTTTCCGATGGTCTTGAGTGTGTCATGGGACGCCATGGCCCCCTACTGCCTTCTTATTTTTCAAATTCTCACGGTACATTTCTTATTTTTAATATTTTTATTTTTTATTTTCTTATGTATAAAAATCTCGGTTTTTTAGGGGTATACATGAATTTCTCTTAAATTACAAATCCAGCTAGATTTTGTCTTTTGCATAAACGAAATTGTAATAAAGTAAATATATATCATTCTAATTTACCGAAATTTTTTTGTTTACAACCCCAATAATTCAAAATTAATTAAACACCACCCATATTTTCACAATTAAAACTTGCCACCCACGCTAGCTGGGTCTACGCATCAATACAGACTTGTGCACCAACAGGGAAAGTGCACCACATCTGTGCGCGGACTGGGGAAGAGCACCATATATGTGATGCTCAGACTGGAAAAGAGCACTAAGTGGTGCTCAGAACAAAATCTATCAAAAGAAAAGTTGCTGAAAAAAAAGATCTCGTGCTCTTTCCTAGTCTGAGCACCACTTGGTGTTTTTTTCCAGTCCGCACACGGATGTGGTGCTCTTTTCTAACTGGCGCACGGCTGGGCCTGTATTAGTGTGTAGACCCAGCTAGCGTGGGTGGTAGTTTTATATTTTTGAAGATAATTATTTAATTTTGATTTATTGAGTGGTAACTACAAAACTTTCAGCCTAATTTATTGCACACTCAATAGCTCTTAAATCATTAATGTTGTATCGTGCATCAAAGTCATTAATCTGTTTAATGTCCCCACAAATTGTACGTGGGCTTCAAATCTATTGGGTTCTTAGAAAAATATATATTCGACGTAAGACATGTTTTGGGATGAGCTTAATTAACCAACGACCAAACAAAATTAATTCACCCACAAGCTGGCAAGATTTTTATTTTTTTTATATATTCATATATCTAGCTTTTCAACTTAGAAATATCACACTTAAATATCAAATCTTTAATGAATTTCTATGTATTACCGGTTTATGGAAATGCAGCATTTCAGTGACTCAAACCGTTTTAAGAAGCCGGTACCAAAAAAAATAAAAACTCAACCTCAGTTCTTACATTTTATAACAAAATTTGAAAAGCATGTGAATCACATTTATGCACTAGCACCCCCTAGAGTTTTGTATATTACAAAAACTTGATAGCAAGAGCAATATCATTCAAAGGCATCCCTGGTATCACCTTCTGTACCGTCCTGGGCCAGCACAGACTTCTACTCCTCCGGCTCAAAGAAGCCATTGTCATCCTTGTCCAAGTAGGAGAAAGCACAACCTCTGAACAATTACCATCTGATTAGGTGATTATTACTCATTGGTAAGGATCTGAGTTATGCGCTAAATAAGCATCTTAACTGCTTAACATGATTCATGCATGGCACCACATGTTTCATCAGAAGTATATTTCTTGCCCAAGTTTCCAATCAATAATATTAGCAAGCTCCAGTTTAAGCCATCAATAGCTGTTGTGACTCAACCAATGTGAATTAAGGGAAACAGATTAACAAAAATATTGCACACATGCTGATTTCCCTTATATACGTTTAGGATGAAATAATGCATACATTTTAGGTTTAGGGGAGCTTAGGTGGTGGTTAATTTCTTTTCCACTCTTAACTGTGATGTCAAACTTTTGAAATGGATTTTAATATTGTAATTAATTTTTGTGAATCTCGAGAGAAGGGTGGCAATATCTTATTGTTTGAGTTTTACTTTCTGCCACTTTCATTGGTCTTGCAAAAAAAAAAAAAAAAATATACTTTTCACCAATCTAGAGGTACTTCACATAAAAATAATCTTTCACGTCCTTCACCTCATTTTTCCTTCAGAGCCTAATAATAAATTGTTAACAGAGAGATCGATTAACATATTAACTTAGCTAAAAATAAAATTAATCTGAAAAATTATAAAGAATTTTTCAATGATTTCTGAGGAGGTGAAATGCACCTAGTTTGAGATTGATTTTCTTATTATGTTTGTTATTGAGTGTGTCATTTTATCCGACCAAGCATTTCAGTCAATGTCATAGCAGAGGAACTGGGAAGGAGTGATTAATTGGTATCATCATCTTCACTATTTTTTCTATAACCAAGGACAATTTGGATTGCACGGTAAAAAAGGTTAAGTTGACTCGGAAGCTCCACTGACTCCTTTCCCATTTTCTTCAAACTATCTGAAGTTGCTGATGAATATATAACTCAGAAGACGGACAAAACTGATGAAGAAATGTATTCATAGATGGATGAAAGGATGAAAAACAAAGAGAAAAGAGAGTCTTCAAGGGTGGCGGGGGAAGATAATGGCAATCCCTAGCTCTCCCTGCTCTCTTATCGTGTTATCCACCTGCAAAAGTGGATATTTAAAAAAGAGGGATCCTAACTGTTGTTAAGAAATTACATATATTTCTCGTTTAGTACAGGGTTTATCTTTATTTTTCTATAAATTTCATGCAAAAATTTACTTTTCAAATTTATAGGAATCGTACTTTCTGAGCCAATGAAGGTGAACAATTATGTATTATATAAATTCTAAGGTTTTTTTTTTTTAACAAACCAACTCATTATCCTTTAAAAAATTTAAATTTGGGAGCATGCATGTGAAAGAATATAAAAAAAACTAGGAAAAGCAACCAAAGGTTTCCCCCAGGTATGGCCTTTCCCGGTAATGCAACCAAAGGTTTCCTCCAATATAAGACATTATTGACCTTCAGACTTCAATATAAAATATTCCCTATGATACAACATGTGGTAAGTTCAATATATATAGCCCGTTATTGATTTTCAGACTGCACTATAAATCATTCCCCCAAAAAATATATCCTACTTTGTGATAGATCAGCAAGAGCAATTCAAGCTAAACGTGATAGCAATGGCCATTCCATCCTCCCAAAGTATAAGATCTCAAAGTGAAATTGTGCCCCAATTACGTCCAGTTATGCCCGTTGATCTTTTCAGAGCAGTAATGAAAGGCGACAGAAATGTGTTGATACAACGTCTTGGACTACAGCTGGAAGAACAAAAAGAAATCCAGGTAATATTTCAGAAACTATTTCTTGCTTGTATAGTTTCCGTAGTCTACCTACCTAAACAAGGATGCACACAGGGAAACACATGCTATTAATTGGCACCGTTAAGTAGCACTAAAACATATTATATTTAGTTTTTATTTTATTTTATTTTATTATTATTATTATTATTAATTTCCATCGTTGTTGTAGTTATCATTATTATGATTTTTATTATCATTAACGTTGTTCTTCTTCTTATTGTTATTATAATTTTTATCAGAATTTTTCTAGTGTTTATTTAAATATAATACATATTTTCTTAACATTCGTCAGATTACTAAAGTTTTAACTAAACTATACATTTTTTCAACAATATATTTCTTAGTGGTTTTACCCACTAAACCTAAAAAAATATAGATATATAATATTTTTTCTTTATCATTCAGTAGAAGGTAACTTTTAATTGGGTAACTTATATTAAAATTGTGATAGAAAATTTTTCTTATATAAAAGATAGGCAATTTGAAACTATTATTAGATATTTCTTTTCACTTTATAAGCACCTAGCTAGTATTATTCTAGATTTAAAATTAACTTGAGCACACTTAAGTTACTCTTTTTTTGTTAAAAGTGGAAAATAAACCCATTAATTTCATGAAAACCAAATTGTTCATATTAGATACCAAACCATGCACTGATATACCTAATACATATTACAACTACTAAGAACATTTAAAAAGTGCCTATACAAGTAAAAGTCCCATCACAATTTAGACAGAACAATTTTTAACCAAATGAACAACCTACCCTAAGTTGTTGAGAAAACGTAGAATCTTTATCAACTTTAATCTTCAGCCAAATCTAGTTCATACCCAAGCATTTGCATTGTTTCCTCTTCCATCTCTATTTTATTGGTTAGTACCAGTGCTGACAGCTCCTTCAAATCATACGACAAGATAAGAGTGAGTTTAAAAAATGAATCATCCCCTTCAATTTTACACAAAAATAAATGTCAAGATAAATATTTTAGAACGTATATATATATAGCTCTTAATGGTTTAACTGAAGCCCCTAAACAAATGTTACATACGTTCTACCAAAAATGTAAGCCACCCTCTTTTAGAAAGATTAACCTAGTTGATATTTTATTATTTTAAATAACTACAGAAATTATTTAATTTTGAGGGATATTTTAGATTTTCAAATACAACCCAATTTCTCGTTAGAAATTTCACCATACTCTAACGAAGGATAAAAAGAATGGACTGGAACGTTGCCATCAGATAACCATCTCAATCTGATTATATCTTCCTCTTTATTATTAAGAATGAAAGAATGAAATTGTACTAAAAGTTTTTCCAACTATAGTAAATATATTTCTGATAACTGTCTATTAATAAATTTGAATGTCATTCTGTTGAAAACCCTCAATAACTAAAAGAGTTTAGATCAATCATTGCCTAATTTAAACCTATATTAATGTTCTTCTTATCTTAATGGTTTAACTGAAGCCATTTAATTTATTGACAGCAATGAATAGTGTCAACTCTGGTACATTTACTTTCAAATTATTTTCGTCAGATAATTTATTATATATGGGGACCGCTGGTACATTTATTGCCAAATCCTTTTATGAATGGCCCAATTTTTGGAGGTCATCATCAATAGTTAAAATTATTATTTTACTATTGTTATTTGTAGTAGTGGTAATAATTTATTGTTGTTGTTGTTCTTGTTATTATCACCATCAACATCATCATCCTCATTGTGAGAGATGTGTCATTAATTACCTCCTCTGTCTTATCTTCTCAATCTATAAAAGATGATATATTTCAAATAAGTCCAATTTTGATGCGTTCATGAAATTTTACATTGTCTAATCAGGTGACAATAGAGGCCTCTCCTTCTGCCCCTGAAGAAGTAAACACTGAAAACCAGACTGTCCAATCCGAGCTTCAAAGTGCAACGCGTTCTGGAGACACAATTCTTCACCTACTTATTACTAAGGGGCATAACGAGCTAGCTTTGAAGGTGTTTCAAAGAGATATGTCCCTGTTGAAAGCACGGAACTACATGTTAGAGACACCTCTATACTGTGCTGCGAAGGTCGGTAATGAGAAGGTCATCCACAACCTCATTCAAAGTGATCGTGTGGTTGTGAAAGATGCACTAGAAGAAAGAAAGAAAAATGGAGACACAGCCTTGCATGTGGCTGCACAACACGGTCATAGAGATATCGGCCGCTTGCTAATGAACTTGGATCTAGAATTGGCATACAAAGTCAATGACGAAATGAAATCTCCATTCTACATGGCTATAATTGAAGGGCATACTTGGATGGTAGAGACCATGTTAGAAGTTGACCCTAATCTGGCATGCACTCCATTTTCAGATGGAATGTTTCCTGTTCATGTAGCCGCATGCGAGGGATACAAGGAAATTCTAGATGTATTCATTAAAGACTGCCCTGATGATGCCGAGTTCCAGGATTCTCATGGAAGAAATCTTTTTCACATTGTTGCGGAAAAGAATTGGGAACATATTTTTTCAGGTCTATTTGAGGACGCCAGTTTTAAAGAAAAGCGAGAAAAAATGATTACTGCAACAAATTATGAAGGAGATACACCATTTCACATTGCAGCAAGGAAGGGACACACGTCAATTATGAGAGCTATTTGGGAACACTATCAAGTTGCAGAAACAGTCCCAAACAACAAAGGCTTCACACCATTCGAAGTTTCCACCCATGAAGTAGTAAGAACTAATGAGGTATGCCTAAATTAAAGAAAACATTAGAAAATTATTTTATGTTAGTTTTATTTAAATTAAAGAACTAATGAGGTATGCTACCAACTACTGACCAAGCTCGCAAAACACACAGTAGGTAATTGGATAATCAGGTGATACATAATAGCTCGTAGTATATTAGCAAATTCTACTGGCACTTTTAATGTAAGGCTTAAAGAACAATATATATTATTGGATAAAATTATCTGAAAATTGTGCTACCAAGTACCAACATATTCGAAATAATGTCATTAGATAGATCTAATTAGTTCATATTAGAATAAGAATTAGGCTATGGTATAGGCATAGCGCACTTTGGTGCGTACTATGGATATATATATATTTTTATTTTTAAAGTCCAAATAGTCAATCCAAACAGTTCATTTTGATCTCCATATGAAATTGGACATGGAGTCCAAATTTTACATTATTTAAAAAAAATTACCAAATTTTTGATAGGTACAATTGTACAAAATTACTACTTTTGGATAGTCCAGAATTTTTAGTTCTTGTGATTTTGTATCTATTAAAAAATGAAGATTATGTTGAACGGTTGGGATCGACTGTTTTGATTTTGAAAATATGTCATAAGTTAATTTCCCAATAAGTAAAAGTGGACTACCGAACTCGTTACCTAAAAGTAAAAAAAACTTTTGGGCTCAAAAATTGCACACAATCTCTGTTATTCTCACACATTCACATTCCAGTAGTGGTGTCCTAATCTTCTCCAGTACATATTAGGACATGAGGATTACGGCCTTTATGCTTATTGATTTTTTTTTTCGAATCTTAAAATTTGGCACGAATTATAGCGTCAATTATTAATTACCATTTACTAAATTAGCACGAATTGTTTTAACATCATATTATCTTCTCCAGTACACCATTATATTTATGGTGTTTACACAAATATGAATTTTACTCTAGTACACCATTTGTTAGTAAAAAAAAAAATATTCGAATTGATCTCAACCGTTCGATTAACAGAGGCCAAATATAAAATTAATATTCAACATTTAGCTTTACTGATACCAAATCTATTAAATTTAATTGTGATAATTGAGAGCTGGAAGTGTTAATTCTTCGCTATTTTCTTTACTGATTCGATCTGGAGATCAAAATTATTGAATGTTTTTCGGTGTATTGGAAAATGACCCAATAACAAAAATATTTATCTCTGTCCATTTGTAATTTTATTCAAGTTAGAAAATTGATATCTGTTAGTTACGTAAGTGTTATTTGTTAAAAAAAAAAATCAACTTGATATCTGTTGTCTTTTACATGCAGCATATTGATGATGACGATATTAGCAGTTACATTAAGAGAGAAGGTGCTAAATTTAGTCAAAAGTGGTTTGACGATATAATGGATCCACCAATAGAAAATAAATGGGAGCGAACTCAAGTTATTGGACTGGGGTCCGTACTTATCACAACTGTATCATTTGCTGCTGCTTTTACAATTCCCGGAGGTTATAATCAAGACCACGGTACACCACTTCTAGGAAGGAGATATATGTTCCGGGCATTTATTCTAGCAAATGCCATGGCATTTATTCAAGGATTCTTAAGCTTATTTTCGCTTGTTGGGAGAGGTGGAGGTCCAATTCGCCCCACCATCGATTTTGCAAGAAATGCATTCCTGATTGCAGCGAGTAGTCTGGTTGTGGCATTTGGGTTGGGAATGTATGTGACGCTTGCTCCAGTTTGCTACCCTATTGCCATCCTCCTTCTCCTTATCACTCTCATTATAGGGTCTCCTACCGTGGGTTTTGTTATGATCACAGGAGAAAGCCTTTTAGGATCACCTGACAATACTACGCCGAGGAATGTAATGATATCATATTTCGTGTGTTTGATGTTCATCTTCTGCCTGGGATTAATGTAGGTCTGTCAGTACGTTTCCATTCCCATTCTCTATCCACATGTCTTATTTGTACTAGAATAATGAATTAATGTTTCTTTTATTTCTCATGAAGCATTTTATTCTTAATGCTCTTCTATTTGTACGGAACATTTTTGTTACGTACTTGGTTGGTTGGACTTTCTCATAATGATGTTTCTTTTCTTAATTATTTTGGTCCTGAACGGGCCGGATGTTTACAGAAGCTTTTGTTAAGTAACATTGAATTTTTTTTTTTTTTTTTTTGAAGTGAGACATTGAAAAATTAAATAGTCTGGTAGGTTAGAGCATCTACATCCCTGAAACTATTAGAGTTTCTAAATAACTGTTAACTGTTTTTTAGAAATTAAACCTCTCTTAATTTGTAAACCTCCACATCCCTGAAACTAAAATTAGAGTTTCATAATTGCCACGTCACAGCTTATAAATTTTTTTATTAAGATATATCTGCAAGAGAAAGGAATTTCAGCGAATTGTTTCGCTACGTCACAGTTTATAAATGATTTCTTATTAAGAAATTATTTAGCAAAGTTGCTAAATAAGAAATTCATCTACATCTCTGAAACTGGTTTAGCAACTGCCACATCAGATTAGGAACTCTAAGAGTTTTAGGGATGCAGATGCTCTTACAAGGTTGATGGCCCAAGACAGCTGTACTTATTTTGGGCTTTTCAAGTTCAAGGTGTCTACATGGCCCATGTTACTTGGCTAGCAATCATCAAGAGTTAATTTTCAAATAAATCGTTGAACCATTGTAAGCATCATGTCCATCTCATTTAAATTCTACGATTTTTCAACCTACCTAAAAAAATAGTGTTGTTATGAATAAAATTATTAATGTGGATGTCCATGACTCCCAATATTCATTTCTCCACTACTCCCACTACCATTGGAATTCACATCCCACTACTATTTAGAATTCAATGTCTTATTTATTATTGTAATGGCTTTTCATTTACAATTTGTAGCCTATAAATAGAGGCTTTGTAATCTTGTATTGTACACATGAGAAATATATGAATAAAGAGATTGTCATCTTTTATGTGTTCTCTATCTTGTTTATTATTCTTTGTCTTTATTTTATAACACGTTATCAGCACGACTTGCTCGAAGAAGTTGCAGAGTAATTATGTAAGTAATTTATATGATTGATTATTATATCTTTCATTAATTTAAATTTCATTTGAATTTTTAATTATATTTGTTTTAGTTTATAAGAATCATTCCTTGAAGTGAATGATGGAATAATAACCTGAAGTTATTATCAAACTAAATGTTTATCAAGAACCTGAAGTTCGTATTACTCGAATATAATAATAAGAATAATAACATGAAGTTATTATTAGAATTGTTTAGAACCTGAAGTTCTATTAGAAATTTTAGTATAAAATAACCAACAGTTATTATAAAATTATAATAACCATCAGATATTATATGCCACTGGATGAATAATAACCTGCAGTTATTTCCAATTAAAAACATGAAGTTTTATTAGAAATTTTCATATAGAATCAATATAATAACCAGAAGTTATTATAGGTCATTGGATGAGAATATAACCCGAAGTTATTTCAAATTAAATTTTACATTGCGCAGTCAAGCAATTTAATAACCAGAAGTTATTAAATAAATATTTTATTATAACTTGAAGTTATATAATATTAACCTGAAGTTATTAATACATTTAAATTTATTTATTTATGCAATTTACATATTCTTTTATTTATATTTATTTATCTCCATTTTCATAACCTGAAGTTATGACATTTATAACCTGAAGTTATGATGTTTATAACCTGAAGTTATGGCATTAATAACCTGAAGTTATGACATTAATAACCCGAAGCCATGGTATTGAAATTCGCAATCATATTCTTATTAACAAATGTCTATTCAACTGGCCCGAAGCCATAGTGTATATATATTCTAAGAGATTATAATTGTTGCAAGTGCAAGTCATGCAACTTGGTAATTATATAGTGGTTGTATGAAAAAGATGATATGATGTGGGAGAATGAATATAATAGAAGTCATGCAACCCGGTAAACACAATTTTTTTTTGTTTATCTAGATTTTTTTTTTAAATAACAACAATATTTTTTTATGTTTGATAACTACATACTTATTTGAACGTATGTATTCATAATTATATTTAAGTACATGCATTTATTTACGTGATTGTAATTGTTGTTAATAAAAAAATTGATTGAAGGCTCTCGAAGAGCTACCTTGTTATTACATGGAGGAATACAAATTTATATTGATGATGCATTATATTCTTCTAAGTCTCAAAGGAATTTGTTAAAGGATATCCGCTGAAATAGGTATCATGTTGAGACAACCAATGAAGAAAATATTGAATATCTTTATATTACTAGCATAATATCAGATAAAAAAGAATGCATACTAAAAAAAAAAAAAATTACATATGTTTTCTTCCAGTTTGTACTACATATGCTCAGTACAATTGAAGCACATATTATTGTAAATCAGAAGTTTACAAATAAGAATATGTTTATAGTTTGGCATGACCGGTTGGGCCATTCCGGATCAATAATGATGCGAAAAATAATAGAGAATTAATGTGGACATTCATTAAAGAACCAGATATTCTTTAATCTGATGAATTTTTTATGTGTTGATTTTATTTCTAGAACGTATACAATGTGATATTTGTGGAACACTATATCCACCATGTGAACCATTTGAATATTTTATGGTTTTAATTGATGCATCAACAAGATGGTCACATGTATGTTTATTATCAATCGCAACTTGCTCAATTGATCTGAATAAGAGCATAATTTTATGATTATCCAATTAAGAAAATACGTCTAGACAATGCCAGGATTAATGTTGAACATCCTATAGATGTTCATATATAAAAAGAAGACATGATATTTTACATGCAACAACACTAATTCGCATCATGCCAACTAGCTATTATAAAACTTTCCCATTATAATTGGTTTTTGGTCACATACCTAATATTTCTCATATATTATTTTTTTTGAATATGCAGTATATGTTCTAATTGTTCCACCACAACGCAATAAAAATGTGATTTCAAAGGAAGTTGGAAATTTATGTTGGATTTGAATCTCCATAGATTATCTAGAACAATTGGCAAGAGATTTATTCATAGCTAATTTAGCCGATTGTGATTTTGATGAATCAAAATTTCCACCTTAGGGGGAGAAAACAATCAGCTGGAAAAAAATATATGAATTATCATTATCTCATTTTGATCCTCGTACTCAAGAATGTGAACTAAATGTTCAAAAGATAATTCATTTGCAAATATTAGCTAATAAATTGCCAGATGCATTTACAGACTCAAAGAAAGTGATCAAATCACATGTACCAGCTGCTAATGCTCCAATTAAAGTTGATGTCCCTGTTGGACAGACTAATGAAATTATAACACGCATGAAGCTTGGAAGATCAATCGGTTCCAAGGATAAAATCCTCAAAAAAGAAAAGGAGCAAAGAATGAAAATGGTCAAGTCGAGGATATGATAATTTCAGATAAAACTCCAGAAGAGAATCAAATTATAAGTAATATTGGAGTTCCAGCAGAAACTCAGGTATCTGAAATTCATGAAAATGAAGAGATCTTGATAAATTAAATCATGAATGGAATAAGATGGAACCGAGATGAAATTGATATCAATGATATTTTTGCATATAATATAGCGCTAAATATAATGAATAATGAGGATCATGACCCGAAGTCTATAAAAGAATGTCGACAAAGAAATGATTGGCCAAAATAGAAAGACGCAATTGAGATAGAATTAAAATCTTTTAAAAATTATAATAAAAGTTTTTGGGCCTGTAGCCCCAATACATGAAGGCATAAAGCCTGAATAATAGAAATTGATATTTATGTGAAAACAAAATGAGAAAGGTGAAAATTTGAGATATACTCACATGTGGTGGATGTAATATTTTTTTCGGTAATTAATTAATCTGGCAATACATGAAGGACTTGATTTGCGTCTAATGGATGTTGTCACAGCCTATTTATATGGCTTGCTTGATAATGATATATATATATATATATGAAAATCCCTGAAGGATTTAAGATGCCTGAAGCATGTAATTTAGGTTCTCGAGAACATTATTCAATTAAATTGAATAAGTCTTTATATGGATTAAAGAAATTTGAACGCATGTGGTATAACCGTCTCAGTGAATATTTATTGAAACATGTATTTTGATGAAAAGATATGTAAATGATTTTGTTATAATTGCAGTTTATGTTAACAATTTAAGTATTATTGGAACTCCTAAAGAGCTTCCAAAAGCGATAAATGATTTAAAGGAAGAATTTGAGATGAAAGATCTTGGAAAAACAAAATTTTGTCATGGATTGCAAATTGAACATTTTAAAAATGACATTTTTATGCATCAAGAAAATTATATTGCAAGAGTGCTAAAATGATTTTATATGGATAAAATCACATCCATTGAGCACTCTAATGATTGTAATATCATTAGATGTGAATATATATCTTTTAGACCTTGAAAAAGTGATGAAAAACTAAATGGTCCTGAAGTACCATATCTTAGTGCAATAGTAGCATTTATGTATCTGGCTGGACATACAAGATGTGATATATCCTTTATTGTAAATTTATTAGCAAGATATAGTTATTCTTCCACGCAAAGACATTGGAATGAAATTAAACATATACTTCGCTAACTCTGAGACATTTTAGCAATACACGAAGCAAGCCGAGAATGTGTTTGGTTAAGATCTCTGATTCAACACATTCATTAGACATGTGGTTTATCTTCTGGAGAAATGATCCTGACGATCATACATTAAGATAATATTGTATGTATTACTCAATTAAAGTAAAAATACATTAAAGGAGATAGAACAAAATATATTTCATTAAAGTTCTTTTTCACACATGATCTCCAAGATGATAATGTTATTATTGTTCAACAAATTCGTTCAAGTGAAAATCTAGCGGATTAATTCACTAAGGTGATCCCTATTGCAATATTCAAAAAGCTAGTTTGTAATATTGTAGTTCGTCGACTTAAAGATCTTGATTGACGTTGTCATGAGGGGCAGTTAATATGCACTATATTTTCCTTAACCATAGTTTTTCCCACTGGGTTTTCCTGGTAAAGTTGTAGTTGTATATTAAAAGGAATATTGTACTCTTTTTCCTTCACTAGATTTTTATCCCATAGGATTTTTCCTAGTAAGGTTTTAATGAAGCATATTCTTATATAATGGACATCCAAGGGGGAGTGTTATGAATAAAATTATTAATGTGAATGTCCATGACTCCCAATATCATTTCTCCACTACTCCCACTACCATTGGAATTCACATCTCACTACTATTTAGAATTCAAGGTCTTATTTATTATTGTAATGGCTTTTCATTTACAATTTGGAGCCTATAAATAGAGGCTTTGTAATCTTGTATTGTACACATGAGAAATATATAAATAAAGAGATTGTCATCTTTTATGTGTTCTCTATCTTGTTTATTATTCTTTGTCTTTATTTTATAACAAGTGTTACATTATGTAATATTTGATATGAATTTAATAAGTGAAAATAATATACGAACGTCTGAGTGATATTTTTTTTTGGAAAAATGTGTAATATTTAAATGACAAGTATTATTCTCTGAAAATATTGGTAAGATAATTCATTAGATCGATCATCTAAAAATTTATGTAACTGATATAATATACGTCTTATATTAATCTGAAAATTTTGAAATATATATAAATTATAAAGTGTGAAAATAACTAATTTAATAGATTGAGATGCACGAAATTTAATTGAAATATTTTATACAGTAACTACCAAAATTAAGAATGAATCTTATAAGTAGGACCTCATGTCATCCTCTATTCCCATCTCTATTTAATTATATTTCTCTCTCTCTCTCTCTCTCCTTGCGTGGCAACACCATGTTGTTCCTGTTGGAAAAATTGGACTAACCAACTAGATTTAAATCTGAATTTTGATCACTAAATAAATAATAATTATATAAAAAATAATAATCAAGAATATAATTAAAATTTATTACCCGGAGTTGCAAAATGCGGACCTAAGGCAACTTCCCGTCCTAAGCGCAGGAATAATCGGTTAAGCTTGCCCCAAGTTACGCCGGTATTCCTCTACCTACGGGCGCAACCGTGGTAGAGGTTGATGTAGCTTCTTTCAACAATGATAACAGAATAATATGTTTTCTATAAAGAAAATATTTGTTTGTGGGAGAATAGAAATTGAATTTATGAATTATGGAGCTAAGAGAAAGAGCAAGAGAGTATGTATTATTGAATTGTTATTGGATTGAATTTGCTCTTCAAATATCATGTACTATTTATAAGCAAATATCATAGACACCAATAAATTTGTGCATTCATGATCATTAAAATAATATTCCTCATTATATATATTACCGTTTGTAACTCAATTGAAAAATGCAATTAATTAAATTTCAAACGGACAAATGCAATTAATTGCATATCAAAGCTCCAATGGTCATATACAATAAATTGCATATCAAAGCTAGATCATGATCAAGTCATTTGCACAAAATTATATGAAAAATGTATTGAGGCCACGGAAAGCTCATATCAATATATTTGATTAAATAATGAGCTTCTATGTACAAATTATATCAAAATAACTCATTCCCAAATAGCTCCATAATTCATAAAGTTAAAAACATTAATATTAAAATAAGTATTAATTTATATAAAATTTTGTGTTTTCAAAATATATTTCTAACAGTTCCAGCATGGTTAAACATTGACTAAAAGAGTAGCTTGCTATGTACCATGTCTAATATCTCTCCTACTGCTAGGTGGTTTCTCGAACCCTGTTTTCTCCATCTCTTTCGCTTCTCTGTTCTGTGAGGGATAACATGAGAAGAATATGCGCCCCTTGAGATTGCTCTTTCTCTATTTCAGCACACATGGCTTTCCTTCTTCTCAAACATATAGTCATGAGTAAAATCTTTGGTATCTCTTTTTCCCTCTGTTTCCTTGAGCAAATATGGATCATATTAGCATTAAGAACTAATCATGATACAGAAACTATTGATGCTATCTTGTTTAAATAAACCAAATTAGAAAACGTAATGGGCACAAAAGCTACCTTATTTCTTTGCCCTTCTTTGTGATTAAATACTATTTTCTTAATTTCTGAAAAATTATGTCCCTAATCCTTTGATAATTAAAAGATAGTTGCTGTGTGTGTGTGTGTATCTTTTGTACAGTACTTAATTAGCTGAGTTTGTTACTCTGGTACACTAATATTTATGAGAAAACCTAGCTATTTGATATAGTAAGCAAAATATTTTGATGGTAGATACAAATACATATAGTGTATGAAATGTATACAACTACATAGAAGTTACTTTGGTAATATGTGAAATTAGTTCAATCATCATTTATGGCTGTGCTATTGTTTCTTAACTAAAGATTATTTAAAGAAGATTAATGATACTCTGATTTATAAAATAGTATTTACTATAATGAATGCAACTTTTACTGGTAACATCATATTTAACTTTTCTGATATGTTTCTGGTACAAAGCAGGGAGTTTTTTTTTTGTAAATTTCAGCATTTTTATTAAATTCTGATACTATTTAGAGTCTGTTTTATAAGTTCCTGAAATCCTGTACAGTTCTGGAGCAATTCTGCATCATTTAAGGGTCTTTTCTGATTAATTTCCAGCATTTTATACTACTTTGAATAATTTATAAGATTGCATAATATTTATGGCCGTAAAATTGATAGTATTATTTGAATTAGGATAATAAATGATATTATAAGGTTTTCATTTCTATCGAGAACGTATCTGCCTATATCTTCTTTCTATGCATCGTAAATTGAAATGAAATTCTCAATAATTTAATGTCTTGGTTCAAAAAAGAAAATTTCATAATTGTATTTAATAAAGATTATTTTTAATCACTTTTAATCTTATAATCTTATAATTTTTTAATCTTCAAAATGGCGTGTAAGGGAGGTAAAAAAAATGATGAAAATTATAGGAACATTTCTCGATTCCCATTCCTTTTACTCCCATTCTTTATCTCTTCTCGTGTGAACCAAATATGATATAAATTTCTTTGGTTCCATTGTACGTCTATCAGAATGTTTGTTTGACTATTAATTTTCTTTCCTTTTGCTGTAAAAAAATGTTGGGTCTCTAGGAAAGTTCTCGAGATCAGAATTTAATGATAAGAGACTAAACAAGATCAAAGTGCTCTTAATTACTGTCAAAGAAAAAGATGGATACATGTTCTAAGTTCTAACACATATTATGTGTGACTAATATCCCAAGAAAAAGCCAGGTCGAATTTCTTGCATGAACTTTTCCTTCTTAATTGTACTATTTCTTTCATTTTTGTAGGTCTGAACCAATCGTGACCTTAAATTAAAAAAATTCATAAAACGGTACAGAAAAAAGATATTAGGCTTATACCATCATATTCAATTGACTGGTTTTTCATGGAAACATTTTCTATGTGCTTGTTTTGAATTCAGGGTCACATTCTGAAAAGATTTGAGATTTTAATCGTTCAATTTTATTTCTTAGATAGAAGAAAGTAGGCATTAGACAACATGATATAAGGACAATTTGGTCCCATATATTTGTCATGAAAATTTTAAATTATTGTAATTAACTTGAAGTATTTTATGGAGAAAAATCCAAGCTGTGAAATCTAGATGAACAAATATTCATTTTCATGCTTTATCGGAAATATTTTAATTAGCAAAATTTTGATGGATATGAACTCAATTCGGCCAATTTTTTTTTTTTAGAGCAGTGGGGAACACCCACCGATTTCCACTAAACATGAAATCCAATACAAAGTTTGAAAGCATTTGGTACCAACTATCTGGTACCACTTATACAAAATAGAAATAACAAGGTATTCAGTAGAATACCTTGACTACCAACAACCTACGAAGTAACATCCAAGCACATAAGAAAAACAGACAACTACCGACAAGTTCATGTAACATAAGCAAAGAAGATCCTACAAAAACTCAAAATATAAACTTCATCAATCTTCAAGTGCCAGCAATGCCTCTTCACCTGTACCATGCATAGGGATTGTACCCTGTTCTTCCCCCATTGAAAGCATAGGTAAAGTTTCTGATAGGTCCTTTGTATCATAGGGAAGCATAAGTTTTAAATTAGCACAAGCATCATAATTTTGATTAAGACACCAAAATTAAGCAATAGAGATAATCTGGGCTCCCAAGCTCTGAACTGTTCTTTTAATGCCTCCTTTAAAAATAATCTTGTTTCTGTCTAACCACAATATCCATAAGACAGGCTCTCTAATGATTTCAACAATATTAGAATCTTTCATAGGGATATATCTATCAATAAACCATAATTCTTGTCTATGAATACAATCAAATTCAAATTCATTAAAATGTGCAATCCATTCCCAAATTTCTTTAGCAACTGGACAAGTAAGAAAAAGGTGATCAATTGACCCGAGGTCAGCAGAAAACACATGTTTGAACAATATATCAGGACGGATCAGATGAGATGAGGCTGTCAAGAACTGATCTTGTGAGGCAAGATCAATAGAATCACTCACAAGAGCCGATCGGGAATCAGGATCGTGAATCCCTGGCACAAAGGATCCTACCCCACTAATCTGAGCATGGATTGGTTGAGTCGATAAGGCCCACACTCAGTGGACTGTTGCGAGGGAATCGAAGTGACATTAGGCGGGTAAGGAGCTCAGTGGATAGGAAGGTGCCAGCAGAACAGGAGGAAGCATCGCTTGACAGCCAACTGGAGAAGAGAAGGGAACGCTATGTCGCTATCCCCAATGCCAGGATGCGAACTGGAGAGATGCGCTGCCATCGCTGTCACTGGAATGGAAAGAGGATGCGTTGAGGCAACGCCAGACGAAGGGCTTGTTTAATAATCTCCTCCCGTCACTTGATGAACGAATCGAATGAGTTGCTGCATAGCTACCCATCGCGAAGACGAAGGGCGTGTGTAACGTCCCAAACTCCATCGCTGTAGCAGAGCTACCCATCGCGAATCCCAAGAAAATCGCTCTATCCTTTATTTATTATGAGAAACATAATTGAGTGTCAATTTAATCTAGGTTGCTTGAGTTAGCCCTTAACTGTTTGGTAAATACCGTTTGATCCTGTTTGATAAATAAAATAGTTCTTATCTCCATATCAATTTGATGCTTGTCCGGGCAGTTGTGTATCTTATTTTTAAAATTCGGAACAGAGAAAACTGTACTCAGAAGCCGCTGATATCTCTGGAAATTGAAAATAACATCTGATTTCTCCCCAGTAATTAATATGAAACAACCAGATTAGTTGTAATGATTTACCTGTTAAATAATAGAGACCAACTTTTTGTCTGCCCTATGAGCCACTTTCTTTACCAACCTTTTTCTGATTGGATTCTTTCCTTAACATAATTAAATATATTATTTTCATATTTCGAACATGCTTTTTTAATTCCTGCACTGGATGTATTATTGTTACTTTGCTTAAAAATTGAACATACTCAATTTCTTATTTTAATCTCAAGGATTTACATCTACAAATAGAAATAGAACCTAACTAACACATGCTTCTATGCTGTTGACCTCCAATCTTAACTCTCAACTCTCTCAACTATAGAACATCGCTATCATGTATAATGCTATTATTGAATTTAATATATACTTCTTTCGGAAAGCTCTCATTGTTTTGATTTTAATAAATTCTTCTTTTCTGAGCTAGGCGCTCACCCACACTGAAGCGCAATCCGATCAATAGTCCAGTTTACCACTTTATTTAGACTTATTAATCCATCTGGATGAGAATTTGTGCCAGTCTTATGACTTGGGTTATGAACCTATTAATACATTTCATCAAACATTTTGTGTGCACCAATTACAACATAGCACACATACGGAGGATTCACCGAAACTCTCCACCCATGGAGTCTCAACAAACAGCTCATGCCACAAACTGTCTTTGCATCCCACAAAGATTCACCAATTCTAGAACCCGTAGAAACTCAAAACACACCCTCATGCCACTGTCATCACCATACCGGCCGGTTTGAAAGAGGTAGTGAAAAAGAAGATAACATATCATGACCTATATCGGATCATATCGCAACACATGGCCGATGTTACCACCAGCTCAACCGCTGCATGCGTTATCTTCTTCCTCGTCTCTCTCGTTAAGGATGCTTACCAAAGAAAAAGGGGGCGGTCTGGTCTCCCTCTCCATCTATCGTGTGCTCTCTAAATCACCTAAATAAGATCCATTTCAGGTGGGCTTGCTGCTGGGCCTGATTCTAGGACGAAATAAGTTGGAAAAAGAACCCAACAATATGTACATGGATCAGACTTTTGGTTTATTAAGATAGAAGGATTTGACGATGGTGGAAAACCACGACGGTACAAAATAGAACAGCCAAGAGGGTTATTTTTTTTTTAATTTAGTGACAATAAGTAGAAGCACGATGGAGACAGAAAAAATAGAGGCATTTGAATTTTTCTCTTAATGTCTTTCGTGTAGAAAATTATATATTGAAAATCCACCCAATTCTTTTTATTTTTTGTAAATACTTTAAAATTAAAACATTTAACTTTCATATTTTTCTAAACAAACGACAAAACAGAGAAAAATGTACTCACAAACTTAAACTTAAATTACAAGTTATTGGCCTCCCATCCTAACTCTCAACAACTCTGTTGTTAAATTTTTGTTGGAGTACACTGGTTAAATTTACTAAGATGGCCTATAAAACCTCCTCCAGACAAAATGAAATGAAAAAAAAAAAAAACTAATTGTGAAAATTTCAGTTGAAGTTCAAAGCCTGGAATTTCTCAGGTCTTTCTATAAAATATGTGGCCCAGAATCCATTAAAGCCCAAACCCACTAGTAAATAAAATGAGTAATCATGGTCCATGCCATGTTGCGCCAAGCCAATCCAGTCCCGTACAGACACATCAATGAAAAAATAAAAAATGGACTCATTATATAGAATAGAGACGAGCTATGAGCACAGGTAGAGAAGAAATAATGATAATTAACTGGAAACGAGAAACCGCAAAGAACCAGGTCGTAACTGCAAAAGACCCCGGATTGTTTAGTTATTGTGAAAAGCCCAAAACAGTATCATTGTTATAAATTGCAAAAACATAACTGAATCCAGGTCGTAATTCCTCACCTCCGCAGATTTTTTTAGATAAAATATTTCATAAAAAAAATCACACTCTTACCCCAGTTTTAGATTATGCAAACAACGTATTATATCCTTCTAGTAATATATTATATCCAAAATTTTATACAAAAAAAAAAAACGATTTCTACCCATTCATCAATTGGCAACATAAAGGTGTTCACGCTGGTTGATGCAAAAGATCAGAGAGAGAAGCCTCTGCTTTCCCTGTCCTGCTGACGCAAACAGATGAAGTTCTTCTGTAACATCTTTCGAAAAGTAAGGGAATGCTCCCGAATCCCCTACCCCGAACACCCGACCGAAGTCAACCAGCGCCCGATTAACACTGATCACCTACGTGTTTTGTTGTTGGTTTTTTCCTGATGTGACTAACGTACCACCCACAAACGGGTGGTGATCCCTCCGCAAAGGGACACAAGCGGGATGGGTTCCAAGGCAGGTTGTGTTTGTCTAGTGTTCGTCTGAGCGTAGTCCATCTTTAAGCTGGCTATCCTCTATGAAACATATGCTACACAATCAGACATACAGATCACGCATCAGCAAAGTTGCAGTTCAAAAAATATCCTCTAAGATATCTCAACTTTTGCGTGACCGATGTGTACGGTGCCTATTTGGGGCAGCGCAGGGGCCACTATTATTTGTGCTTTCAGATTTGTGCAGAACGTATTTAAACGGTTGAGCTTTTCCAAAAAGTCACTCAAAGTTTGAGATATCTTAGAGGATGCAAATTCACTGTTCTTCAAGTCCTGCCCTCCGTTCTTCATCCATTTACTGAATCCTGATTGTCTCCACGTGTTGCGTTATAGATTTACAGTCCGCCCATGTGTTGTAGATGCGTTTTCTAGGGAGACACTGTTGGATAGCCTAGAATGTAATAGATTTTACATGAGTTCGTTCAACCGTGTGTACACTGCACCGAACATCTTCATTTTCTAATTATAGTTAAAATTGTTCATAATATTTGGTGGGTGCTATATTGAGCGCATCAACTGTAATCTTGTTAACTGAAAGAATATTTTCTCTCTTATCTATCACAATTAATTTTGTCATAATTATTATGAAAGTCAATAAATGGAAACAGTAAGAAAGGAAAGTTGCAGTGGCATTTGCCTTTCACCTTCAATATGTATCAAATTCAAATTCATTAAGATTTTATATTGTCATATATCACGTACAGATTGATATCTACTAATGATTCTGATCATATCTCGAAAAACACTGAAATAACTAAAATGAACAATTAAGTAAATTACTTTTATAATAATGATGCTATGAGCAATTGAGCATAGGTAGAGAAGAAATAATGATAATTAATGCCGAAATTTTTTTTCTTACCACCCTCGAAAATCGGAATTAAATCAATACCACCCGTTTAATCAGAATTCAGATTCCGCCACGTACGCACCTTGGATCTGCGCACGGATCCCAAATCCGTGCGCATAGTGGATATGCGCACGGATCGGTTCTCAAGGTGGATATGCTCACGGATAGGTGCTCATTGTGGATATGCACCGATCCGTGCTCATTGTGGATATGCACCGATCCGTGCGCATATCCACCTTGCGAACCGATCCGTCCGCATATCCACTATGCGCACGGATTTGGGATCCGTGCGCAGATCCAAGGCGCGTACGTGGCGGAATCTGAAATTGGATTAAACGGGTGGTATTGATTTAATTCGGATTTTAGAGGGTGGTAAGAAAAAAAATTTCGGTAATTAATGATGCTATTTTGAGATAAATAATTTAAAATTAAATTATTGAGAGAAATTTTTTCTCTTTATACCCAATTTATTCTTGTTTAAAATTCTTCTAATTATGGAATTTAATTAATCTTGTACCAAGTATTTAAAAGAAAATTATTGCATGCTATGCAAAGAGAATTGAAAAATTACTTGATTTATTGTCTTTTTCATTTTTTAAGGGAAGAAACTTTTATATATTTATATCAATTTTCACAAAAATACATTAGATTTGTCTAGTTGATTCATATGCTAAAAACAAAAGCTGAAGAAACAAATCAAATTATGCAAAAGAGAAACCGAACATGAATTGAACAAAAAATAATGGAGTGTGCTATATTCAGTGCACAAAATACTGTATATAGCACCTTCGCAGATAGTCACTTTCTATCCTCGCGGATACTATTCCATTCTTGTAGTGATATCAAATGCTGAAGATAATTTCTTTTTCTAATCCCGGTACATTTCTAAACATTGATTGTCCACGCTGCTATATATTTTAAGCAACAAAACTTAAGTGGATCATACATGAAATACAATTAAAACCAAATTTAAAGAAACAAGTATAGTTAATTTTCTTTGAACAATTGTTGCAATCAAATTTAAATTTTCACCTTCAAGAGCACCTTTAAGTACCTTTGAAGAAAATCATCATGATCCATTACACTAGTAGTGCAAGTACTTTTATAAATTTAATATTTGTAAATTTGCGGGTGTACTACTACAAAAAAAGAGATTGTACACGGACATAAATGGAGGAGCTACACGGATTTCCTACCATGTTTAAATCGAGAGTGTACGAATAGGTCAATAACTACACACGGATATTTACCCGTGTGCGATTATAACGATTTCTACACGGATTACTTTATAAACAGCCGTGTACAAAGACCTGCCTGTGTCGCTCTCCATGTTACCGAGCTACACGGATATTACCTAAACATCCGTGTGCGATTCCTCTTTCTACACGGACATTTAACTAAATATCCGTGTACGATTAATCTTTATACACGGATTTTTTACTAAATATCCGTGTAGCTCTCCTCTTTCTACACGGGCTTTAAACTAAATATCCGTGTAGCTCTCTTAACAATTCTACACGGATTATTGGATAAATATCCGTGTATGAAACAATTCTACACGGACATTTATCCAATAATCCGTGTAGAAATGTATTCGTGCATGGATTATTTTATAAATTACTATTCTTACACGGAATTTTGTTAAATATCCGTGTAGGATTGTCTTATAATTTTTTTTTAGTTTTTTTTTTTTGGCTAGCCTCCTGTTTTGCTAGCCAGTATTTAAATTGTTTAGATAGCAATTTAAAATTCATGTACATGAAATTATACAAAATTATACAAATCCATATTTATCATTGCAAAATTATACAAATCCATATTTATCATTACAAAATTCTAACTGAAACCATAAAAGCATAAAATTCTAATATCAACATATATAACAAAGCATAAAAATATCAACATATATAACAAAAAAAAAAAGCATAAAAGCATCAACATATATATACATATTGCCTTTTGTACATATACAATCCCATGTGATCCACATATAACATATACTCCTCAAGATCCAATACAATGTTTGTAGATTAAGTTATGTCCTTACCACTTAGTAAGCATGTGATCAAGCTTGGGCTCATGTTGCCAAAACGTTGGGCTATGATCTAGTTTGGACCAACATTTCATACAAACTAGTTGTATTGGATCCAACATATAAAAAAAGAGAGTGCCCATGTGATCCATGACATGATGCCTCTTGGTTAAAGATCTCCAACATTTCAACTCCAATAAAATATATTGATCAGTATATATGTGCATGCATGCATAATAGAGAATAAAAATTCTCCTTTAAATTCAAATTTTTTTCGAATTTCAAATGTTTTCCAAATTTCAAATTTCTTTCAAACGTGGCTGCCCCCACGCTTCGGCTCCCGCTCTGCCGAACTTTCCGCTATTTTTGCATTATCTTAAGAAATCAAGCATGCATGAATTACACATTACCTAAATAAGCAATAATAAGTAACAGAAAATTAGAGGAAAAAAAGGAATATATATACTAACCTTAGAAAGATAGAGAGGAGAAAATAAAAACTTCAAAGATCTCTGATCCCAGCTGCTAGCCTTTGCAGAAATCAGATCAGCATTCAATACAGAGAGAGCGAGAGAGAGACAGTATAAAAGACTTGATCAAAACGGCACTGGAAGGAGAAGGCCTTTTATACTTATTAAAACCCTACACAGCCTTTTATATACTTATTAATCTGTGTAGCTCTCCAAATAATCATACACGGATATTTATAATAAAATTCGTGTACATTTCTGTCATTTCTACACGGATATATTATCAAAAATCCGTGTATATATTCCTACACGGATATTTAACAAAAATCCGTGTAGCTCTCTCAATTTTTTCCACACGGATTTTTGACTCCTAATAAACTGTGTAGCTCTCTCAAACAATTCTACACTGATTCTTAACTAAATGTCCGTGTATAATTTCCGCAGATTTTTTGGACTTTCAAAAAATCATATTTGGTACACGGTTTTTATATAAAATTGGAAAAACCGTGTACAATGTGCAGTGTAGAATTACCATCCAATTTGTACTATCGACAATTTACTATAAGAATTTGCTTTTAAGTGCCAACATTTGAACTCTTCTCATTTTTTTGTTGTTGTATTATTATTTTATAAAGTAATGTTGTTAATTATAAGTGCAATGCAACAAAGACCAAAACAACATTAAAACAAATATATAACCAATACGACGAGAACCATGTATATGTTAGTTACATAAGTGTTATTTGTTTAATTTTGCAACAACGGAAGGTAACAAATTGATAAAGACGTGACATTCTTCTAATCATTCTCCATTTGAATTATTGGTACTGGTAATTTAAGTGCTCTCTTGTGTGTCTCTTGCAGGATATTTCTTGCAGGATATTGATGATTTAGATATTAGCAATTACATTGAGACCAGCGGTTATAAATTTATTCGAGAGTGGTTTGATGTTATAATGGAACCAACATTACCAAATAAATGGGAGAAAAGTCAAGTCATCGGACTGGGTTCCGTATTTATCACAACTGTAACCTTTGCTGCCGCTTTCACAATTCCCAGTGGTTATAACTAAGATGACGGTACACCAATTTTAGGGAGGAGATATATATTCCGGGCATTTATTGTAGCTAATGCCTTGGCATTTATTCAAGGATTCGTAAGCTTATTTGCGCTTCTTACGAAAATTAGGAGAGGTCGGCCTGGCCGGGTCTTGAAATTTGCTACCTATGCATTTCTATTGGCAGCAACTAGTATGGTTGTGGCATTTAGATTGGGGTTGTACGTGACACTTGCTTCAGTTTGCTTGCATATTGCAATCCTCTTCCTTGTTATCACTGTTTTTGTAGGGTCTCCTGCCGTGTTAGTTGTAATTGTCACGGGAGAACATTTTTTTAGAACCGGTTTGAATATTCGTCGTACTGTGACTACTGGAGTACTGACATCATTTGTCATGTCTTTCCTTCTCATCTTTTGCCTAGCCCTCATGTAATTAACTCTATACATTTCCATTTCCATTTTCTATGCAGAATTTCTATCTTCTATGTACTAGATTTATTAATGTTTCGACACACACACATACATATATAACGAAGCACTTTTTTTACGACATGTGGTACATTTTTGCTACATGCTTGGTTGTTGGACATTTTTTATAATCCAGCTGTTGGTCGAACGATTTTAATAAAGACGGAAGATCACTGACTTTGGGTCCCATAGGGCTTCGATGGAACTGGAGTGTATGGAACGGGCGTATATGCTGATCGCTTGGATGGAGAAATGGTGCGTCACGAACTGGACCCACAGGTGCAACCTGAGAGCTACTCAAATTTCGGTTCTATCACTTAAAGTAACACAAATTTTGAGTTTTAAATTAGACCGTCCGATCTGCTTCGGCACGAATATTAAAGAGTTCCTGTACATTTCATCTCGGATCGGACGGTTTGTCCTAAATTACAATTTTGAGTTACTTTGGGGGATTTCCGATAATTAAGTTTGTAAACATAGATTCTACTAATCTAGACCGTTGATTTCAGATCTACGATCTCTGGGTCTCAAAATGCGTGGGGCCCACCTGGATTGAATTTTGTATTGGTATAATTATTCTGTGACGGATTCACACATATGCACCACGCTGTTTGTTTCCTTACCCATATTTTTTTCTCTACAGTGCCCGCTGCACATAGGGACACACCAGGTGCGTCTTAATTTTAGCAACGTGTTTGAAAAAAAACGTGAGAAATGTGGTGGACCGGTGGTATCCCCTTTACCCAGCATAAGGTCCAGTTTTTAGTAAAATAAAACAAAGGGACTAGATGCTCCATCGAAATATGCATATTTTAAGATATATAAAATTTTATCAAAAGCATTTTTGTGGACCCATTGATAAATTAATACCAAGCAAGCAATTTCCTATGTATCTATTTTTTTTATTAAAGTGAGGTAAAAAACCTCACCAGTTTCCATTAATACTAGAATAATTTCCTATGTATCAATATCAAATGCAAAAATATTAACTATCACCGGCAAACACACAAATGTGTCATGCGTCATAATATAGGATATAAATCTGCAGTTATTCCAAATGGATCACAGGACCCTGCTATTTCTATCCCGACCATTCAAACTTTTTCATGCGCGAATCTCAAGAAAAAAAGTTTTTCGTACCCGAATCTTGACAAATGTCGACGGCTAGGATCGGCATAACAGAGTCCGGTTATCCCTTTAGAATAACAACGTACGTATTTATTTCCCAAAATATATGCCAAACTCAGATTGCCGCTAACTAGAAAAAAAATATGCTAACTCACAAGAATATAAAAATAGAATGTAAAATTGCAAATACTTTATCTCAAAATCATGACTAGTAAACGGGAATCAAAATATTTTTTACTTGTTAATTTTGATTCTCTGAAAGTAAAGAAAATATATATTGATAAAATAGATGTAAAAGTTGGACGCAACCTCCCATGTCTGGAATCTTTCCTCCTTCATCTCCCTCTTAAATCGAAAATGGAGGGGAGCGGAGAGAGAGGAGAGATATAGAAGATGATTATTTTTAGTGGGGTTTTAGGAATCTATATCCCCTGCATTAACTCAAAAGAGATCTTTTGAGTTAATGAATCTTGACTGTCCAATTTGTTTCAAAATTTGTGCAAACTAAATATGCACTAATATTAAAGGGCCTCCTATGTTATAGACTTCAGCCGGATTTGCTCCGTTTAAAATCAGACAGTTGAAATTCATTAACTCAAAAGATTCCCTTTTGAGTTAATGCAGAGGATACGGATCCGGGTTTTAGGCGCGTAGTTTTTTTACATTCTAGAGTTATTAACCCTCTGTGGTAATAAGATGCTGCATTTTTTTTTTCTATTGTTTTTGTCAATTAGCCCTCTTGAATTCGGATCCTCTAGATTAATTCAAATGTTTAAATGTTGAGTTTGGATCCGGATTCCGGACTCTTTGAAAGAGAAAATACTGTTCAACAAGAAAGTGTTAAATGGACAGCTTGATTTAATCCAGCTGTTGGTCCAACCATTTTAATAAAGACGAGATCTCTCAGTCCGATAGTCACGACGCAAATGCATGCCCACCACTTGAATTGAATTTTGTATTGTTATAATTATTCTGTGACGGATTCACTCATATACACCATGCTGTTTGTTTCCTTACCCATATTTTTGTCTCTACAGTGCCCGCTACACACAGGGAAGACTATTCATAGACACATATTAGTCCACAACAACAGACTAATCATAGCTAATAGAGAGCATTAAAGAAAAAGAATAAAGAGGGTCCGATACCCGAGGGAATATATATACCAGCGAGCATTAATTGTACTTTTTTATTACATGTTAGATAATAGAGAAAAACTTGTCTGCTAACATGAGGCATTTACTTTGTTCTGATATGATTGTTTCCTTAAAAGAATGATTTTCTTATTTCATGTAGAATATGCTGCATGTCTTACTCTGAGGTGTACTCTTTTTTTACTTTGTTGCTTTGCTTGAAAATTGAACACATCCAAATTCCTTATTCTAGCTGCCGTGGTTTACATCTATAAAACGAAATAGATCTTAAACACATGTTCCTATGCTGTGTGCCTTCTGTCTAAATTCTATCTTCAACTAGTGATCATAAGGTAAATTGATTCAATAACACATCTTTCTTCTTTTGTTATTAATTGACATTCAAACTCCACTATAAAATTGTTTCCTCAGCTAATTCATTTATTTTGTACTATAGATTAAGACCAATTAAAGGTACAAGTCATTGTAAAATATGGCCATGGAGATGTCATCCTCCCAACATAAATTGGTGCATGAACAACGTCCAGTCATGTCTGCTGATCTTTTCGTAGCAGCAATGAGAGGCAATGCCCATGTTTTAATACAACGTCTTGGGCTGTTGGAAGAACAAAAAGAAGTCAAGGTAATATTTGAGAGAACAATTGTTTGGATGGTCCGGTTGTAAATATTCAGTGTCCGTAATTTATATGAGACAACACTACAAACTAACATATTTAATTTGTTTCCATTTAATTTATGTCTTGTTATGATTAATTATCAACATTATTGTTCGAATCAACATCAACATCATCCATCATTGTCATCGATTCTTACAATTATTATATTTTTCATTATAATTGTTATTAATAGTAGTAATAGTATAATTTTTTTTATGGTCATAGTATTAGCATAATTAGTAGTACAATTAATTTGTTATCATATTGATCATCATAATTACTATTATCATCAACACAACCACCACTGCTACTACTAGTTGTTGTTGTTATTGTTGTTGTTGTTTCAAATAAGTTATTTCGAGTTTCGTTCTAGGTTGGGATGGGTGGATATTCGTTCAAAATAGTCACTTGCTCCTTGTTTCATTATACCAACCAAAAATTGAATTAGTAGTTCAAATAACTTGATTAATGCTAACCTCACTAATCCTGCTCATGACCCTAATATACTCTTTTAAGTCCCTTCATTTTAGCCAAAAGGAACATTTGCAGTTATTGCTAGATGGACATTCCATTCTTTCAGGCTGCGTTTCTCTTTCATTTTCTTCTTAATTTATTTTTCTCATGATCACAATAAATAAATTTTATAACTTGTAGACGTAAATTAAACCTACTTTCTAAAAAAAAATGTAGCTAATTGTTGGGCTACGCATTACCTATTTTGGTTTAATTTAGTAATTTAGGATGTGTTCTTAGGAAGATAGAATGAGGGACAAGAAAGGGCTCTCTGGTCGAAAGTTTTAGAATCTCTCTCTCTCTCTCTCTCTTTTGAAAATTAGCACAGAAGCTGCGAAGTCGTTAGGGTAATCGAACTCTCGATCTTTGGGAAAACAAAAGTCCTAGGAGTTTTTTCATAGCAAATTGTGCTGCCTCCCCTTTCTCCTCTCCGTCTCTCTCTCTCTCTCATTCCTTGATTAATTGCATGTCTTGTTACATAATTAAAAAAAATTGTGTACTAGATTCTGTATGGACCATTTTCAATATCAATATTAAATATCACATCTCTAATCAATATAAACATTTTCAAATCTAGCACAATAGTTATACAAATCAAGAATCAACTATTTTGTAATAATACATCACAAATACAATTCAAATGACTATTTTGACAAAAAGAAATTTTAATTTTACACTAATGACTCCTAATAATACATATACATGTCAAAAAATCATTCTTTTAAGTTTATTTTGTATAAATTAATGATGCCAGTGATGAAAATTTTCATTTCAATAATATTCAGATTTTTTTCATCTTGCACAGAACCATTCAAATTTCATTACACAATCATATGTACGTTATTACAAAATATAGCTTCTAACTACTGATTGTTGCCACTTTTTTATATATCTAACATATGTACTAATTAGATGTAATTAAAAATCTACAGTTATTAGTCTTTTACACTTTTTCTCTTGAAACATACGACCAATTATAATTAAACTAGTGGAAATTAAAGATGTGGAGTAAACTGCAAGCGCACTTCTTCTATGGTCCAATTTTGCTCTGATATTAACTATTATGATCCATAATGGCTATCTCATACTAACAAGCCAACCTTCTCATAGTATTTTGGTTCTTTACGACTATTACTAGTACTTTAATGGACAAGAGCTTTTGGAAATGGCAAAAGATAAAAAAATAGATTGGTGGTGGTTTAAGATAGGGTTAAATTATTTTAATGCTTCTAAGCTGAGTTGATGTCATGGAGATCATAATAGCTTTGAAAGTATCGTTATTTAATTGGAATGTTCCTCAATTGCCTACCTCCTCTATCTTAGCATTTCAAATATATTTAATTTTGATGTTTATTGAAATTTTAATTACATTGTCTAATCAGGTGACAGCAGAAGCCTCTCATTCTGCTCCCCAACAAATAAAGACAAAAAACCTGACAGTCCAATCCGAGCTCCAAAGTGCAACACATTTTGGAGACACTGTTCTTCACCTACTTGTTACTACTAAGAGGCACAACGAGCTCACTGTGATGGTTTTTCAAAGAGATAGGTCCCTGTTGAAAGCGCAGAACAAGCTGTTAGAGACACCTCTACACTGTGCTGCCAAGGTCGGCAACATAGAGATCATTGAGAACCTCATTCGAATTGATCCTGCTGTCGTCAAGGATGCGCTACAAGAAACCAATAAAAGGGGAGACACAGCCTTGCATGTTGCTGTCAGATACGACTTTGAAGATATCAGCATCAAGCTGATGGAGGTGGATCCAAAAGTGGCATATAGGGTTAACAACGAATTGTTACCACCATTGTACATAGCTATAGAAGAAGAACGTGATTCCATAGCAAAGAAAATGTTACAAGTTGACTCTATTCTTGCGTACACCCAATTCACAGATGGACTGTTTCCAGTTCATTTAGCTGCACGCAAGGGTAACTCGATGATCGTACAACATTTCATAGAAATGTACCCTGATTATACAGAGTTGGTAGATCCTCGTGGAAGAAATCTTTTTCACATTGCTGCCGAAGAGAACAACCATTTAATTTTTTTGTGTAGGACAAGTAGTGAGGAAGATATGGGAGTAAGAATGAATGATGCAACGGATTATGAAGGAAATACACCATTGCACATTGCAGCAATGAAGGGGCACATGTCTACTATGAGATTTATTTGGAAAAACAGGATGCATCACGTTGCAGAGACAGTCCAAAACAAACGAGGCTTAACACCATACGAAGTTTCGAAGAAACAATTACAAGAAAGTATTAATGAGGTATGCCCAAATTAAGAAACACATTGAAAAATTATTTCTTGTTAATTTTACTGAAGTCTTGTGTTGCTACTAATTACTGAACTACTAAGCATGCAAAACACACACTAGCTAATTAGGTGATACATAATAGCTTCACTGTTAATAACAATGGTGAATTTTACTCTAGTATAGGTAAAGTCTACATATACTTTTGATCTGAGGCATAAAAAACAATTAATAATTTTGAATACATTTATCTGAGATTTGTACTTCCAAAATACTACAGCCCAAATATGAATTTTACTCTAGTACACCATTTTTTTCTTAGGCCAATACAAAAAAAAAATATTCAATTTTTGGCTTTATCTGAGAATTGGGAGTTAGACATGTGTGAAATCTACTAGTCCAGTCCATATCTTCTTTAGGTATTATGATGATTAGAATTGTTAATTTAATGCCCACAACCATAAATTTTACAATAAATTACACTTGTGCTATTAATTTAATTGTTCTGGATCTTATAATGTTTTTCAGTATTTAAGAGTATCACCCAATATAACAAAACTTTTAGTTACTAACTGTTATTTTTTAAATTTTGTAAGAATGGAAGATAATAAATTAATTAAAATATGACATCCCTCTAACAATTAATTATTCATTATAACTGTTGGTAATAGTAATTGAGTGCTCTGTTGGTTGATACTATTATAACAGGATTCTAGGACGATGTTTGCACGAATTTCCGCCCACGAGATGACCTATGGTAAGCAATTTTCTAAAGAGTGGTTTACCAATGTAATGAAACCATCATCCTTTGGAAATAAATGGGAGAGAACTCAAGTCATCGGACTGGGCGCCGTACTAATCACAACTGTGACATTTGCTGCTGCTTTTACAATCCCCGGAGGCTATAACCAAGACAACGGTACACCCGTTCTAGGGAGGAGGTATACGTTCTGGGCATTTATTTTGTGTAATGCCTGGGCATTTATACAAGGATTCTTAAGCTTATTTGCGCTTCTTATTAATGCTCTACCAGATGTGACTTTCGACACCTTCGAATTTGCAACAATTATTTTTCTGAGTGCAGCGTGTAGTATGGTTGTGGCATTTGGATTAGGGTTGTATGTGATGCTTGCTCCCGTTTGTTTGCCAATCGCTATCATCCTCCTTGTTATATGTCTGTTTATAGGGTCTCCTTTCTTGTTTTGTGGACGTTATTTAATCGTTAGTACTAACTTTTTTTTTGATGCGAACCCAATAGTGGCAATTTATGCCTTCTCTATCCTGTTCGTTTTCTTCCTTGCCTTCCTAAGTCAATAATTCCAATGTCATTCTTTATTGAAGTCTGCCTTGTTTGCTTCATGAAGCATTTTTTTTCTTCTTTGTGTTCTTTTTTTGTGACATAAAAAGAACATTTTTGCTATGTACTTGGTTTGTTGGACTTTGTTATAATGGATGTTTCTCTTTTCACTGAATTTTTACCTGAACGGGGAGAAAATTTTGTAACATTAAATTGGAATTTTTTTTTTTAAGTAAGCCATTGCAAAATTAAAAATTCTGGTTAGTTATCAGTTATCACCAATATGTATATTGTAAGTTTTCTATTTAAAATTACATAATATTTCAGACCGCAAAATTGAAACTATTATTTGAGTTAATTGGAACAATAAATGATCTATACTATGTATGGTTAGGATTTAGTCCCTATAGAAAACATATCTGTATATTCTTCCTATTTATGGATAACTGAAATAAAATTCTCAACATGCAATTTATTTAGACTGACTCAAAACAATAACAATAAACGTGATGGTACTATAAAAGTGATATTAAAAAAAATAGTGTATGTGACAGCTTGATTTAATCCAGTTGTTGGTCCAATGATTTTAATAAAGACGGAAGATCTGTCTGTGTGTCCAATAGTCACGACGCAAATGCATGCCCACCACTTGAATTGAATTTTGTATTGTTATAATTATTATGTGACGGATTCACACATATACACCAGGCTGTTTGTTCCCTTACCCATATTTTTCTCTCTACAGTGCCCGCTACACACAGGAAAGACTATTCATAGACACATTTGATCCACAACAGACTAATCATAGCTAGTAGAGAGCATTAAAGAAAAAGAATAAAGAGGGTCTGATACCCGAGGGAATATATATATTCCTCTCTTATTTTTTAATAAATATAAATCGTAACAAAGTATTTAAAACCATTATAAGATTCTGCGGTGGTGGGTCCTCAAACATCGGATGAACAAGCAAATATTTGATTACTTTAGAATTTGAAATTACAAAAGGAAATCTAGTATGTTTTGCTAATTTGCATATTTCACAATTACTACAATCTATATTTGTAAAATCAAAAATAATTTTTAAAATCTTATCAGAAGGATGCCCAATCCTTTTATGCCATAAACTTCTATGTCTTTCATTTTTGTGTTGAAATTGAATTTTTGGCTATTAAAAAAATTAGTCTGTTTTGAAAAAAAAAATCCTTCACCAAACATCTTCTTAGATGTCACATGTTGAAAAAATACATTTGTTGGTGAAAATATGATATCACAATTTATTTCTTATGAAAATTTTCCTATAGATAATAAAATTTAGGTGCAATTTTTTACGTGTAAAACATTTTTAATTTATTTTAAAAAAATCTTGATTGAGACATGACCACAAATTTTCATTTTTTTCACCATTTGTAACATATACATATTCTTGACCTTCAGTTTTTTGGTAATTATACAATATATTTTTATTTCCGGTCATGTGGTTGGTTGCACCAGAATCAAAAAACCACTCTAAATTATTTTGGGAATGTTCCCGATTACTTAAACTTGTACACTTTACTTGATTTATTTTATCATTTTCATTTTCACATTTGTTTGTGCTTTCAATAATTCTTCTAATTGGCATCACATAGCTATTTTGGTTGGGCCTCAAATTGAATTCACTAGATTGGGCTTCTACATAATTTAAATGAGTTTTAATAGAACCTGAGATGGGCTCATTGTTCAGCAGCCCACAAAGTATAGAGAGAATGACTCCTAATTTTTTTTGGATATATAGTCAACTTATCTAATATTGTTTATTTCATTCGTTACTAATTATATATTGTGCTCTTTTTGCGGAATGCAATTCCATCTGTTATTATGTTTTCAATAAATATGTGTATTAAACATAATGATCACATTTATTTCAATTTATTAATACTAATTATTAACATAATGAGGCCATTCTTTCGACTACGAAATAATCCATAGTAATATTACAATGATTCTTTTGAATTATTCTCAAATAAGTGGCAGCAGTATAATTTACGGTTCCTTAGGGAGTGAAAAATTTTGCCACCTAAATACACCTTCGCCTCCTGCTCCTCCATCTCCTCAGTTTTCACAAACAAAAAGCATAAATTCTTTTGTTTTCACACATTGCCAGAAGAGTTAATTTCAAACAAAGCATTGGCACCACTTAATCAACTAACTGGAAGGAAAATATAAAAAAGGATGCTATGACAGATCTAAAATTTATGTTAAATATAGAACTAATCGGTACAAATTAAGAACATTAAAATCCGAAAATAGATACATTTAAAATTTGAAGGGCCAGATGGAAGAGAAGGGAAAGGTTGCCCATAATTGGTTGAAGTTCAAATCCTAGAATTACATTAAAAGTATTTATATAAAGTATGTGGCCTACAATGAATTAAAGCCCAAACCCACTTGTAAGTAAAACGGATAACCATGTTGCGCCAAGCCTATCCAGCCTCATACAGAAAACAGAGCACTGGTAAATAAGAAATAATTGTAATTAACGAGAAAGGAGAAACTTCATAGAACCAGATCGTAATTCCAAAAGACCCCGGATTTCTTAGTTACTGTGAAAAGCCCAAATTAGTACCATTATTACAAATTGTAAAGATATAACTGAATCCAGGTCGTAATTCTTCCTCCGGGCTTTGTTTAATTTAGACTTCATTCATACTAGTTGGTACATGCACCTAGAAATGTCGAATTATCATATGTTAAAAAACCGGAGAACGCATGATTTTGTGGTTCATATCTCATTGCAGATGCATTTTCTAAGTAATGTTTGTTCATAGTTATAGAAAGTCGTTGAAACTCTTTCTCATTTTTCCTGTTTTGCGTGTAAATTATTTTTTGTCATATTTTTATAGTACATAAATTGTATTACTTTTAGGCAATTCAATAAACGTTCAATACATAGCAACAGAACAAACTTTTTAAGTGAGAAAGACTGCTGCCACTCGATCAATACCGGAAGAATTCAAAGGTTTCGTCGAAAAAAAAATAAAAAAAAATTTACCCAATTTATCAAGTGGCAACATCAACGCGTTCGCACAAGTTGAAGCAAAAGATCAAAAAGAGAAGCCCTGCTGACGATCGCAGCTAAAGTTCTTCTGTAACATCTTCCAAAAGCACCGCAAATACAAAATTCTATTTTAAGTTCCACAGTGACAAGATTCGCGAATTATATCTGAATAATTCGTTTTTTTGGTGATGCCGAACCGAACGCCGAATTATTCGGTTTACCAAACTTTGACCGAATTATTCCCGAATAATTCGCGAATTTTACGAACTTTTCCCGAATTTTATGAATTATTCGCGAATTTTTGCTGAATTTTTTCCAGAACATTTTTTTTGGTTTTTTTTTTTTTTTGCTTCCTTGTAGAACTGAGATCTTTGTTCCGGATTATTCTGAATTATACCCGAATTATTTCCGAATCACGAATTTTTGACCTCGCCGAACCAAACTCAAATAATTCATTTGTCACTATGATTTTAACCTGGCAGTTTGGCACTCTTTCATGAATCATGATACATATACGTACCACACGATGAGGCATACAGAGCACGCATCGGCAAAGCTGCAGCAAAAAGAAAGGTCCTGTGCTGCCTTCCGTTATTAATCAATTTACGATCCTTATCGTCTCCATTACGCTAGTTAAACACGTCTATTTGGCATGTGTTATAGTTATAGATGCATTTTCTACGGAGACACAGAATTTAATTTAATTTAATTTATGTCTGTTAATCAACCGAGTGTGCATGTGCCCGAACATCTTTAATTTTAAATTTTATGCTTTTATGATGCAATATCATTTACACATATGTTCGTTCATTTAAATAATTAACTAAACTTGTTGAATATATAATTTATTATAACTAATATTATTTACATAAACGGAGATGTCTACAGATGATGGACAGTGGGATGAAAGACTTAATTGCTTGGACGGCTCATATTCATATTTCACTATATATGGAATGTTCTGAAGTTACCGTAGCTATATATTATAAGGAAAAATTGCCCAATGAATTATTCAGAGGTATCACTTTTTTCTTAAAAAAAAATAGTATACAGAGGTACAAAAAAAATTATTTCCAGCTGAAGTTTGTCCTTGCATAAAATATTTATTAATATCTTCCAAATTTATTGCACACTAAATTAAAAATACTCAAGCGTTATCCTTGACGCGCCTATTAAATCTTTAGAGTTCCAACTTAAAAATACTCAAGCATTATCCTTGACGCGCCTATTAAATCTTTGAAGTTCTATCATGCATCAAAGTCATTGATCGTGGACTTCGCATCTATTGGTTTTAAAAAAAATATATATTCAAGCTAAGCTAAGACATGTTTTGCAATATGTTCCAAAAATATTAAAAATTGTATTTATCATAGAATATGATTATTCACCCATAAGCTGGCTAGGTTTATTTTATATTTCTATTTCTTGCTTTCGTCTTAGATATATATGACAGTTAAATATCAAATTTGTAATGAATACTGTCATGATTATAGAAGAGGATTTCCTTCCAAAAATAAGCAAGCATGTAATAAGGAACATTTAGAAATACAGGAGGTGAGGTGTCACTAATTAATTAAAATTTAAAATTTTGTTAGAAAAGTTAATTAACAAAAAAATATAATACAATTATCCAATAATTATATTCTCAATTATAACACTAATAGATACCAATTAATCGACGTGTTTTATTATGACGGATTTGAGGTTGTGGTGCAACGTACGGTGGCCAACTTTCTAATGAATTTCGGATCAACGCAGATCAATTAATCCTGAATCTTTGATACAGAACGAAGATATCGGGTAAGGAAAAATATGTAAAATTGGCTACGGTGTAGTGTGTGTGTATATATATATATAGGAGTTGGCTACGGTGCTACGCGTAGCATAGAGGGCCTCCGTGCTACGGCTCAATATTTGAGTTTTCAAAATCCTAACGGTCGATCCGAACCATTTAACATGATCTCCATATGAATATGTACTTGCAAACTAAATTTTACATTTTTTTTAATTTTTTTACTATTTTTTTAGATAGGTAGAAAATCACTTGATTTGAATATATGGTACAGAATTTTCAGATCAAGTGATTTTCTACCTATCTAAAAAAATAGTAAAAAAATTCTAAAAAATGTAAAATTTGGTTTGCAAGTACATATTCATATGGAGATCATTCAACAGTTCGGATCGATCATTAGGATTTTGAAAACTCGAATATTGAGTCGTAGCACGGAGGCCCTCTATGCTACGCATAACATATTAGCCAGATTCTATAACAAGAATATCCGCGAGGATACCAATATTATTAAGTACTTTTAGCTCGCAGATACTAACAGATTATTCCTATTAACTTTATTGCTACATATAAACAATCAAAGAAAACAACTAATTATCTTATAAATACATAATAGAAAATATTGCTTTTAGTATTCATAATTAGTTTATTAATTTACTAAAAGAGAAAACCGTAACAAAATTACTTTTCTTTAAAAATTTTTTGTTAGTCAATGTACCTCTAGTTTATATTTAAGTAAATGACAAAACAGTCATAAATCAATAAGACAATAAGACGTGGGAAGGCGACATACCATCTGACAGCATCATGCTTGATAGACCTTCGAATTATTTCTAAATTTTTTAAAATTGGTGCAGCACATTTATGGAACTTAGATGTAACAAAATCAATAGTTTGTAAGAAGGGGAAGATTATTTCTCCACCCAACAACTATGTTTTTCAAGTCATTTCCTATTCTTATTTAGTACATCATTATCAACAGCTGCTGGCTGCAGATATGCAATCTGAACTGGAATGAGTCAACTGAATTAAACAAATGAAGTAGACCTCGAGACCTGGGCATTGAGTTTGATTAATGAATTAATTATATACAAATGAGCTGTTGGTGGTCCCCGATTGGAAATAAATCTGTTGTTATTCCTTGGGAACAACATGAACGTGTTATTCCGATTCCAACTGTTGGTTTTCATTGAAATTTGTACATGAAAAACTTTGTTGAAATTTGTGCATAGAAAAGTTTAAAACACAGTTGGAATCGGAATAACAAGTTTCTATTATTCTCAAGAAATAACAACAGATTTATTTCCGTACCCGATGAAGCCTGAAATAAATTATATCAAGTGATTAAATGAATTAATTACACAAAATAAAATGAATGCACCCCGGATCTGCCTCGAGTTGACTTACCAATGTGGTAAGATTATTCCCCTCCATGTGAATGCATGGTTTCTTCCATGAAGACGGAGTTGACATTGTGTAGCGTGTAGCACACCGTACAACATGTTTTTATTAATTAAAAGCCTCTTTTTTTTGTTAAATTCGTGCGATCAAATGGTCCTGAGCCGCGTACGTAGCAGCCAAGCTTTCAATTGCATATCACAAAATTATGAGATTTTCTACTTTATATATTCAATGAATTTGGAGTAGAGAAAAAAAGGTGCTTTCTTAATTATATTTTTATTTTTTGACGTCATCGATCCCTTGTGTTAACAATTCAACGTATGGTTAGCAAACCTCAACATAATTCTTTCGAGGTTTTCAGAAGATTTTTAGATCTTATATTTCCAGGATCCTATCCTCCCAGGTACCTGACTCAACACGATTGAAACGGACAGCTCAGATTTATTCTCAGCCAGTGCTTGCTCGGGATAGCACGGAGGCAGTATTATTTGTGCTTTGAAATTTGTGACAAGTTAAAAATAACAATTTTGGACCTCCGATTCAATTGTACTCAGTCCAGTAACCTGAGGGGATGTGAATTCATATTTACAGCATGATGTTCAGTATTATTACAGTTAATATGTATGTGCCTATAGAAACGTTTTAGACCTGCTTTTCAGATGTCTAATGCGTTTCAGGAATGTTTCATGAACAAATTCAGTGTTTCTGTTTGTTTATAAAAAAATTAGATATAATTTGTTAAGTTTCGTTTGCGAAAAAGCTAACTGATCCAAATCGGACCTGATTTCAAACTGAAATGTCGAAATTGAATGAACAGTTGACCTGTCTAATTGACTTCTCTGTGTTGGCCAGTCCCATCCCCCTCTACTCTCATCTCCCACTTACATTTCTTGCAACTTTTTCGGATATCCCAGGTCTGGACACGCCAGCGGTTCGCCACCTGTACATCATCACTTTCCTCTTTCGTCCTTCCAAGATAAGAGAGAGCGACAACGAACCCAGGCAAGGCAACATCGATCTGCTTTCACTGATCAAGTTAGAGATTTACACTTTTACTTGGGTTACTAAATTTCCTATTTTTTTCTCAGCTCCATGAACAGAAAATGGATGTATATATGTTTTACATGTATTTCTGTTAAATTTAATTTCAATTGGATTACATTTTATTTTTAGTTAAGAGGCTAGGACTGTTTGCTTTCTTAATATGGGATTTGAAAAGAATAAAAAAATAATAGATGAGAGAGCTTTGATAGCTGTAATCCTAGAATGAAAGTTGTAATCTTTTATTTTTCTATGCAAACTTGGTAGCCATTACCAAGACTTTAAAAAAAAAAAAAAAAGACACAATAATTGAATAAATTTGTGAGTTTTTTAAATTTGAAAGATAGATAAGATATTATGAATTTTGGAGGATAAATAAGTAATTATAAGTTTAAGAAAAAATCAATGACTGCCGTTTAAATAATTCAGAGATATCTCTATTCCGATGTACAAAATTGTAATTCCCAGCTAGCTAGCTAGAGTTTGTCTTCGCATAAACTTGGAACTTTTCTTAATATGTCATCCTAATTTATTGCACACTTGATAGGAAATACGATCACACGTCCATTACGCGTCTCTTAAATCATTAATATTGTATCGTGCATGAAAGTCATTGATCTGTTTGATGTCCCCACTAATCGTGGACTTCACATCTATTGGGTTTTATAAAATAAATATTCTAACTAAGATATGTTATGAGATAAGCTTAATTAACCAACGACCAACAAAATTATAAATTATTTTATTCATCATAGAGCATGCATGGTTTTTCACCCACAAGCTGGCAAGATTTTTTTTTTATATATATTCCTATAACTTGTTTGTCAAATTATAAATATATGATAATTAAATATCAAATTCGTAATGAATATGTATGTATTACCGGTATTCTGAAATGCAGTATTGCAGGGACTAAAACCCCATTAAGAAGCCGGTACAAAAAAACTCAATCTCAGTTCTTACAATTTATTACAAACTTCAAAAAGCATGTAATCACATTTATGCACTAGAACCCCAAGAGTTCTATATATTAAAAAAACTGGATAGCGCTCAAGAGAAATTCAGTATTGACCGCTTGCAATATATCATTCGAGGCATCCATGGTATCCCCTGCGCGCACTACCATCCTCGGCCAGCACGAACATCGACTCCTTCGGCTCAAAGAAGCCATTGCCATCCTTGTCCAAGCAGGAGAAGGCACAATCTCTGAACAATAACCGTCTGATTAAATGATTATTAATATTTACTCATTGTAGAGTTATGCGTTAAATAACCATCTTAATATGATTCATGTTTATATAGCACCACATGTTTCATACAAAATATTTTTATTGGCCAAGTTTCCAATGAATAATATAAGCAAGCTCCAGTTAAGTTATCAATAACGCTGTTGTGACTCAACCAATGCAAAAGGAAAGAGGAAAAACAGTAATAAACAGATTAACAAAAATAATTTACACATGCTGATTCCTGTAATTTACTTTTAGGAGGAAATAATGCATGCATTTCGATTTTGAAGTCTTCGAAATTTTAGGTTTAGATGACTTTGGTGGTTGTTTCTTTTCCTCTCTTTTCTGTCATGTCAAATTAATTAACTTCTGAAGTGGATATTGGCCTTGTAATATTGCAAGTTTTGTGAATCTCGAGAGAAGGACAGCAAAGTCTTATTATTGTTTGAGTTTTAGCTTAAATACATTACACCAATCTAGCTAGAGGTACTTCAATTTTACTCTACTTTAAAAGACATTAAATAGTAGTGTATTCAATGATTAATTGAAGATGTAGCAAACTGGCAATATCTAACCTGTTAAATATAAATAAACTTTAAGGTCATTCACATCAATTTCCCTTCAAAGCGAAATAGTATATAAATTGTTATTAAACATCTTCAGAAAAACTATATGGAATTTTTTAAATAATGATTTTTGAGGAGGTGAACTGGACCTTAATTAGTGTGAGCTCGATTTTCTAATTAGGTTTAGAATTAACCGAGCCTCAATGACGAGTAAGTTTCTTGAATCAGTATATATAAATTACACAGTGTGCTTGAAGGAACCACCTTTGTTCGTTATTGTGTCATTTTAACCGACGAATCATGGAAGAGGAATTGGGTAGGAATGATTGGTATCATCATTCTTCACTATTATTTGTTTCTATCACCAAGGACAATTTGTACATGCATGGAAGCTCCACTGCCTTCTTCGTATTCTCTCCAAAGCTTTTGCAATTTCTGATGAATAATTTATGTTGGAACCACAAATTCGGCACACCAAAAAACTGACAAGATGGACAATAAACCGACGAAGAAATATATGAATAAACAGATACAAGGACCAAAAACAAACAGAAAAAAAGGAGGTTTCTCGCGGCGATCCCTCACCCCGCTCCCTTCCTCATGCACCTGCAAAATTTCGCCTATTTCTCATCTATAGTACAACATTCATTATTGTTTTGCTTTAAATTCGTACAATTTCACTTTTTAAAAATATAAGAATCATCCTTATTTCCGGCGAATAATAAAGGGTGAACTGCCTCACAAATTAGATAAAATATAGGTGATTTTTTTTTTAACAAGACAAATTATTATCCTTTAGAAAACTTTTGATTTGAGAAGAGTTGACAGAATATATTTAAAAAAAAAACAAGGACAGAGACGACTTGTCTCTCCATTTATGGCCTCCCAGTGATGCAACATGTTACAGGTCAGAAATTAAATTAATTAAATATAACACATTATTGACCTTCAGACTCCACTATAAAATATTCCCAATGTGCAACATGCAGTAAGTTATATAAATATAGCACGGGATTGATTTTCAGACTGCACAATAAAATCTTCCCCAACACGTACGTACTCTTTCCTCCGCAGCAAAAGTGTAAAAGCATATTCAAGCTAAACGTGATATATAGTAAGGGCCATTCCATCCTCCCAAAGCATTAGATCTGAAAGTGAAATGGTGTCCGAATTACGTCCAATTATGCCATTTGATCTTTTCAAGGCAGCAATAGAAGGCAACCGCGATGTATTAATACCACGTCTTGGACTACAGGCGCATGAACCAATGCAAATTGATCAGGTAATATTTCACAAACTATTTCTTGCTTATATAGTGTCTGTAATTAATCTACCTAATTAAACGGGGGGAGCACATAGGGAATTGCATTTTCCGCCGTGATGTAATACTTAAGACATTACAGTTAGTTTTCATCTTATTCTTATTTATATTTATGACTTTTATTAATTTTCATCGTTTGTTGTTATTGTCATTATTATTATGATTATTATTAATGTCATTAACGTTGTACTTCTGCTTATCTTTATTATGTATGATTTTTATGAGAATTCTTCTAGTGTGCATCTAAATATTTAAGTACATTAGAACCAGTCTTTGGTCTAGTAGCAAATGCAATGCCCTTCATGTGAGAGGTCGTAAGTTCAAACCCCAGATGGAATAATCATTTGTGGATATTAAATAGTTGGGTGTCTTGACATATGCATGACTACTAAAATTTGAACTGAATAGATTTAATAATTTTTCTTTTCATTAAGAAGTTATTTTTCATTGAGGAATGTATATATTAAGATTGTCATAACAAAATTTCTTATAAAAAGATAGGAAATTTGATACTATTATTCAAAATTTCTTTTCTGCTTTAGTAATCACCGATTATTATTCTAGATTTGCACTGAGGTAAGTATAATGTACATACAATTACTAATATTTTTTTGTTGCAGTGGGGAAAGGTCCACTGATTTCGTTGAAATCAAATTGTTTAAGTTAGATAACAAACATCTAGCACTAAATGTTTTGAGTTATGCTCACCAAGAGGAGGACACGATAGCTTTAGCTAGTACTTAATATTTGTATCTTACAGCTACTTATGACTATTTAGAATGAAATAGAAGTAACAATTCCATCACAAATTAGACAAGCAATATTTAACCAAAGAACAACTAGTACTAAGTTGTTATTAAGAAAACATAGAAGCTTCATCAACATTTGTTTGCAGCCGACAGCACCTTCAAGATGTCCACCAAAAATACAAGTAACACCTTGCTGCCCTCTTTTAGAAAGATTGACCTTAATCAATATTCTATTTTATTAACCAAAATAGATTTAATTTTGAGAGGTATTTTAAATTTTCAAATACTACCAAATTTTTTATTAGAAGTTCCATCAAATTCTAACTAAGCATAAGTACTTGACAAAAATATGAATTTCAACACTAATGAGTCCTTACTAATTCATATACTAGTCCAAAGATCATTATTTTAATGTTTATTTTGTATAAATTCATGATCCAGCAATGAATTTTTTTCATTTTATGACATTCTGTGAAGTTTATATATCAGGTTCATTCATCTTGCGTAGAACCGGCCACTCAAATTTCCTACACAATCATATATACGTTATTACAATATAAAGCTTCTAATTAAATGTAGTCACTTTATACATATAACACGTATTAATTAGATGTAATTAAAAAGCTACAGTTGTTAGTCTTTTACATATCATTTTCTATTGAAACATATGACCTAATTAAATTTTACATTGTCTAATCAGGTGACAATAGAGGCTTCACATTCTGCTCTCGAACAAATAAAGCCAGAACACCAGACTGTCCAATCCGAGCTCCAAAGTGCAACACGTTTTGGAGACACCGTTCTTCACCTACTGGTTACTAAGGAGCACAACGAGCTCGCTTTGATGGTTTTCCGAAGAGATGTGTCCCTATTAAAATCACGAAACAAAAAATTAGAGACACCTCTGCACTGTGCTGCGAAAGTCGGAAACGAGAATGTCATCGACAACCTCATTCAAGCTGATCGTGTTACTGTGAAGGATGCTCTCCAACAAACAAATGAAAGTAGCGACACAGCCCTGCACGTTGCCGCTACATACGACCATATAGGTATTAGCCTTGCGTTGATGAAGTTGGACCCTGAAGTCGTTTACAGGGTCAACAACAATATGTTTTCTGCATTGAATGTAGCAATTGACAGAAAATATACTAAGCTGGTGCAGACCATGGTAGACCAGGACCATGCTCTGGCATACACCCAATTTTCAACTGGAATGTTTCCAGTTCATTTAGTTGCAAGCACGCGCAATAAGGAATTGGTATTGCATTTAATGGAAAAGTACCCTGAGTGTGCCGAGTTGCTGGATTCTCACGGAAGAAACCTTTTTCACGTTGCTGCGGAAGAGGGCACGACCAAGAGTTTTCAGGAGATATTTGAAAACACCAGTGTTCGAGAAATAATTGCAAGAATGAATAATGCACAGGATTATGAAGGAAATACACCATTGCACATTGCAGCAATGAAGGGACACAAGGGTACTATGATGGCTATTTGCAAAAACAAGATGAATGATGTGGCAGAAACAATCCAAAACAAGCAAGGCTTAACACCATTCGAACTTTCCAGGCGGCAACTAGTAGAAACTTATAAGGTATGTTTAAATTAACAAATTACATCAGAAAATTATTTCTTGTTTATTTTAGTTATCTTGTGTGTTGCTACCAACTACTGAACTACAAAGCACGTAAAATACATACTATCTAATTAGGTGATACATAATAGTTTCAGTGTCGACACCAATGCGACTGAATGCTCGTTATATAAGCAAATTATATATACTTGTACTTTTAATATAAGGCATAAAGAACAATATATATTTTTGGATAGTTTTATCTGGAAATTGTGCTACCAACATATTCGAAATAATGTCATTAGATGGATCTAATTAATTAGTTCGCATTAGAACAAGAGTGAGGCTAGCTATGGCTATGCATAGCTCACTTTGGTCCATACTATGGATCTATATTCTTATTTTCAAAGTCTCAATAGTCAATCCAAACCATTTATTTTGATTTTCATATGAAAATATACATGGAGACCAAATTTTACATTATTTAAAATTTTTTTACTATTTTTTTAGATAGGTACAAAATCACTATTTTCATATTGTCCATAATTTTTAGATCATGTGACTTTGTACCTATTGAAAAATGAAGATTATGTTAAACGGTTGGAATCAGCTGTTTTGACTTTAAAAATAGAGATATGTTACAAAGTTAATTTCCTAATAAGTAAAAGTGGATTACCGAACTCATTATGTAAAAAGTAAAAAACCTTTTGGGCTAAAAAATTGTCACGAAATCTCTGTTATTCTCACACAGTCACATCCCAATAGTTGTCCACTACAGATTACGGCCTTTAAATGCTTTTTGAAAAAAAAAAATTCGAATCTTCAAAATTGGCACGAATTATAGCGTCAATTACTAATTGCCATTTATTAAATTAGAACGATTTTTTTTAACATCCTATTCTTCTCCAGTACACCATTTTATTTTTGGATAAACAACACAAATATGAATTTTACTCTAGTATACCATTTTTTAGTAAAAAAAATATTCGAATTGATCTCGATTGCTCGATTAATAAAGGCCAAAATAAAAAATTAATATTCAACATTTAGCTTTACTGGTATCAAATCTATTAAATTTAATTGTGATAATTGAGAGCTGGAGGTGTTAATTCTTCGCTATTTTCTTTACTGATTCTGGAGATTAAAATTATTGAATGTTTTTCGATGTATTGGAGAATGACCCAATAACAAAAATATTTATCTTTGTCCATTTGTAATTTTATTCAAGTTAGAAAATTGATATCTGTTAGTTACGTTAGTGCTATTTGTTAAAAAAAAAAAATCAACTTGATATCTGTTGTCTTTTACAGGATATTGATGATGACGATATTATAATTAGCAGTTACATTGAGAGAAAAGGTGATAAATTTACTCAAGAGTGGTTTGACGAGGTAATGGATTCATCATTGGAAAATAAATGGGAAAAAACTCAAGTCGTCGGACTGGGCTCTGTACTTATCACAACTGTAGCATTTGCTGCCGCTTTCACAATCCCCGGAGGTTATAATCAAGACAACGGTACACCAATTCTAGGGAGGAGATATATGTTCCGAGCATTTATTATCGCAGACACCATGGCATTTATACAAGGATTCTTAAGCTTATTTGTGCTTCTTTCGAGAAGTGCAGGTCCACTTCGTCCCACCCTCAATTTTGCAAGATTTGCATTTCTGTTTGCAGCAAGTAGTATGGTTGTGGCATTTGGATTGGGGTTGTATGTGACGTTTGCTCCAGTTAGCTTGCCTATTGCCATCTTCGTCCTTGTTATCACTCTAATTTTAGGGTCTCCTACTGTGTTTGATGTTTTGCGCATAGCACAAAGCTATTATGGATCAAGTAGGGTGACAACTACAACAACACTTGTGGTGTCTTTATTTCTCATCTTCTGCCTGGGATTTATGTAGATCTGCATTTCATCTCCATTCTCTATCCACGTACTCTTATTTGTACTAGAAATAATTACTGTTCATTTATTTAGCATGAAGCATTTTATTCTTAGTGCTCTTCTATTTATGCGGAACATTTTTGTTATGTACTTGGTTAGTTGGACTTTCACATAATTGATATTTCTTTTCTTACTAAATTTTGTCCTATAAAAGCCTGATTTTTACAAAAGCTTTTGTTCATTAAGATTGGAAATTTTTTAACTTTTTTTTTTTTGAAGGAAAGACACTGAAAACTAAATAGTCTGGTTGGTTATCAGTTATCACCAATATGTATGCGCTAGGGCCCAAGGTTGACGGGCATAGACAGCTGTACTTAATTTTGGGCTTTGCAAATTCAAGGTGTCTTTGTGGCCCATGGTACTTGACTAGTAATGAAGATATATATATAGTAGAACTATGACATGTTAAATATATATACTGTGAAGTGGATGTCTTAATTATGTTGCATGCACTCAATCAAGCATCATTGGCTATTCAATGTCATATTCAGTTAGAAGATAATAGTCTTTTATTTAGTTATAATTTGATCGTTGCTAAATTAAACCAAAACATATGCAGAATAAGATCAGTTATGAACATATGTACGTAGCGGGTTTGAATGGTAGCCTTCATTTCTTTTGAATAGCTAAGTCGGAAATAAATTTAGATCTGTCATTGTTTCTAATTATATATTGTTCACCTTTTTGGAATGCAATTCTATCTTTGTTAATAAATTGTTAACAAATCGATATGTAGTAAACGTAATGATGGAACTTTTTTTCTCGCTAATGCAATATGTAAATTCTAAATAACATATATATGATGGATATATTTTTCGATTCTTTAGTATAAATCTTAGCATTCGCTACTGTTTTTTTGTATTATTCATAGTGGCTGCAATACTACGGTTCCTAGGACAGAACTTTTTATCTATAGAAAACATTAAAAAAAGAAGAGAGAGAAACATAAAGAGTATAATTGAATTTTAATTCTACTCATCCAAACTCATTTTCTTTTTTTTTATTTGTTTTTCTAGTAAAGGGGTGGGCCCATTTTTTTGTCATTATATGAATAAAAAAATGAGGGGACGTTTGGTTCACACTATAGACCATGCATGCCAAGGAATAGAGGATTCCCTGGAATGTGATACCAATGAATAACATTCCAGGGAATGTGTTATTACCATGTTTGGTTCGTGTATGACTATCGCTTCAGCATTCTAAGGAATGTGTCATTATCATGTTTGATTTGTGCATAGCTATGATTTTTAGTATTCCCATAAATGTTTCATTACAATAAAAATAAATATTTTTTTTAATTGAGTGATAAGGTAATGATTGTTTTTTTTATTTATTATTTTTATTTTACTCTAAAAATCAAATACAAATGGTCTGATTGGTTATATTTTCATTTTGTCAGATAGCACTGCAAACTTCTTTTGATCAGATGCTTGATTATTTTTTTTTTTTTTTATTGGAAGCCCGTAGGCATACATTAAAATTGAAAAATAAATTTACATCATTACATCCCATTAGAAATATTTCCTTTTAGGCAATTCAATCTCACATATCTCCTATATTAGCACATTTTCTAATCTATCCCTGGAACTACAAAAACAAAATAACAGTACATAACAGATCATCTAAAAACATAATAAAAACTAACAAATTCATGATACCAATGCATAGCAGATAATTTAAAAACATAATAAAAACTAACAACTTCCCAAAACTACCCCTGAGCATGATACCAGTACATGCATGAAAACTGAAAATGTAGCTCACTTCTCATGTTGTGATTTGGGAAAAATCAATCAACATATCTCTGCACCTAAAGCACCTGTACAAAGCACACTAATCCTATTGTAACTGACTACCAAAAAAATATCCGCTAAGCATAAAGCACCTATGTCACTGCTACACAAAGATGCCAACATCAGAGAAGAAATCAACAGAGTAAAATCGAACAAGGAAAGGTTAGTGAACACGATAAAGGTAAGGTTAGTGAACATGATAAAGGTAAGATAAGCTGCTCCTAAAAATTGTAAACCAGTAATGGCCATGCCGAATCTAGTCCAGTATAGCCATCGTCTGTATCTAACCTGTCAATAAGATAACTGAGAATTACTTGACTGAATATTCAGTGAACAGTTCCATCTCGATAACTATACCTGTTTTTCAAGTTACAATGTGAAGGAAGTAGACTGAGATATCAGCAGATCTGATACTCACCACGTATTAGAACTTTTAAATAAAAAATTGAGTACATTACAAGGCATCTTAAGGAATGCAGAGCAATTCAGATGAGGACTACAACAAAAGTTATCTGGTCTTTTAACATACAGATTAGGGACTTGTGTATTGTTGGAATTTCTTTTTGGAAGATAAACAACAAACAGAGACAAAAGTATTTCTGCTGAAATAAAACTCTATTGCATTAATGAAAACAGATTACAACTACTATATTTAAGACATACCAAATGTCTAAATATAGAGACCACTAACTCCACTAAATACACATTGCTATAACTGGCTTATAACCAACCCACTACATGACAAACTAAATATAGAAACTATCCTTTCTAAACTACTCCCTGCACACGTCTAAACAGAGAACGTGCTGCCTAAATTTAATAACCAGTTTATAATTAATTCTTAACAAAAATAAACCTACAACTAAAAACGTAGCTTCTAGAAACTGCAGCTCTTATGCGCCTTGCTGACTTGGCTGCTGACTTGGATTACATTCAACATGTATTACTATCTATCTAATCTAGTAGTTGCTGGAACGAGGCTGATTCCCATTCCATGGATTGCTCAAATCTAATTCACCAACTCACTTGTCTACTTGATCCCAAAGACCCAACCTTTTCCACACTAAGCAGACTGGCGAACACAAAATTGAGCTTCACTTCCCAATTAAAAAGAAACAAAAACAACCAACTCTTCTCTCATGGCGAATAACAGCATCCACGGCAATGGACTCATCCATGGAGCGGCTCATAATCGTCTCAGCAACGGCATGCTGTGCTTTACCAGCAATGACCATGGCCAAAATCTTCACACCCGCCATAAAATGTGCGAGCGCGAACGGGATCTTAACCTGGTAAGAACAATCTGAGACGATCGAAACCAGTAGAAGAGCACCAATGAGAAGAATTCCCAAATTGGAGATTCCCCTGATGAGAGAACCAAATCTGAACATGCGGAGCTTGGAGAAGAGACTGCGCCTATATATGGCAAGATCCGCCATGGTAGGGAGAAGAGGTAGCGGTTTTGCGCGGGATCGGGAGCGGAGGAATCTGCGCGAGAGGGAAGGGAGGAAACCGAGAAACCGAGAAGTCGCTTGAAAAAATTAGAAGATTTTTGAGAAAAAGGGAACGAGAGTGATTACCGTCGCTCGGGAAGGGAAAAATTCCGTCTTTTTTTTGGCTATCGGAATAGCCACAAATTAGGGAATCGAGATAGCAAGGAATTAAGGATTACCGTATGTATTCCTGTGCGAATTTTGCCAAACGCAGTAATTACATTCCAGGGAATTATAATGCCAGGGGATGACCTTCTAAAAGTATAAACCAAACGCCCCCTGAGGGATTTGGTTCATTAAATTTTTTACCAATCCTTTTATGCATCGAATAATGAAAACATTCCTTTTCTTTTTCTCACTATTTTATAATACTTTCTTCATTTTACAAATACACTTCTGCCTCTCTCTCCCTAGCTCATCCAAGCAAAACAATCTCTTTTCTACCCATAATTTTTTCATTTTTTTTATATATATATTGTCACAAACTAATTTCCAAAAAAATCATTGAACCACTGTAATCATCAACTCAATCTCATTTAGATTCTACGATTTACGTTTTAAGATTGCTTTATATTTTAGGCCGTAAAATTAAACTATATTTAAGTAGGAAGAATAAATTATATATATGGATTTCGTCACTATGGAGACCATTGTAGTCTATGGTTAAAAAGACTAGTTCAAATTCGTTTCATTTGGTCATGACTCATGCAATGTTTGACGACTTGCAGTGAAAATTCAGATTCAATGCAATAGCTGACTTTGTAGAATGAGATGTGAGTTGTCTGTTTCAATCCAGAACGAATCTTACAGCAGATAGTCCTATATTCCACATAGATTACGGCATGATTTTTGCTCAGCTGGAAGTATTCTATCCCCTGTGGCATGGCGGCACCAAAGGGGATACTTACTCTCATAGTGACTCTATGGGGCCAAGCAAGTTTCGGATTAATCTTCTACTGCTAGAGTGGGATACAAATTAATAAATTTGAAAGTGGTATTTAGGTATTAATTCGGTTCCACTCTGTTTGAGACAGATCCAACTTGGACTCATGTGAATATGGAATTCAAAAGGAGACGTTGTCATGATTGAACAGATGATGAGCATTCTCACCTAGGGGATGATCGAGTACCATGAACAAAGTTATTTACGTTTCTTTTGTTTTCTTTTCAGAGCTAGGTGCTGAAACTAGACCGAAGCGCCAGCTGGTCAATTAAATTTTTGTTTTTATATACTGCAACCATTAAGTTCAAGTCAGATATAACCTTAAAAAAAATATCGAGTCAGATATTGTGCTCTTTGTTTAATTTAAGATGAAAACAAAACACGCTGGTAAAAATGAGAACAGAGAAATCTGTACTGACAAGCCCCTGATTTCTCTTCCAATTTAAATGGCACCTGATTTCTCCTAATTAATTAATATGAAAAATATCTGCTTAGTCGGAAATTGTAACAAATAGTGCTTTTAATTACATCTCAGCATCTTAGTTGTTATAATATTTGTTGTTAAAAATTAAAAAAAGTACCTTGTTCTATCAGACTTTTTCTTAAAGTACCTTGTTCTGATGCTATTCTTAATTTCCTTCCATATTTAGAACATGCTTTTTTATGTCCTGCACTGGTTTGTATTTCTGTTACTTTCCTAAAAGTTGAACATACTCAATTCCTTGTTCTAATCTCCAGAGGTTTCATCTACAAAATAAAGAGAATCTAACACATAGTTCTATGCTGTTCGCCTGCCATCTTAACTATGAACTAGGCTCCTTTAAATTTTTATTGGAATATACTGGTTAAATTAACTAAGATGACTAAAGAAATATCGTCCTGTCAAAATGATAAAACTAATTGTGAAAAATTGCTTGAAAACCCACCTATGTCAGCTAAGCTTCTCAAAGCAGCAACAAAAGGCAACTGGGATCACTTAGTACATCTTCTCAGAAAAGAAAAACATGAACCTGTTCCTCATCATATGATAAATTTGAGAAAAAGATTTAGTGTCTGGTCATAATGAAGTCCTATTTTTTTATTTTTAGGTTGACGAATGAAGGCATGCTATTAAATATGTTTTTTTGCCCCTCGAATGCACTGTGTAGATTTGAGACAGAGAACATGATACTGTCCTTAATGTATGGTCAATAATTCTCGCCCATCTATTGCGTAATTAATTTCTTGAACAGAAACTTTTGGTACTAAAATCTAGATCCTAATTGAGAAAACATTTTTTCTAGCTGGTATTTCCATTGAGTCTCTTCTTCCAAAATAAGGTCACAGTCGATCCATCATACCCTGTCCATCACCAAACAGATGAAGCCAACAAGAAATAAGCTGTGGAACATATTTTTAAGATCTATCATAGAATTATTAAACCAATCACCTCGCGGGTCGATAGAGATAAATCGAGTTATGGATTGGATCATGATTAATTGATATCTTTAATATCAATTTAAGAAAGGGAGAGAGAAATATTGGTGAAAGGATCAAATCCAGGAACTCTTAAGTCTTTCTATAAAATGTATGGCCCAGAAACCATTAAAGCCCAAACCCACTTGTAAATAAAATGGAGCAGCATTTTGCGCCAACCCAACCCAGTCCCGTACAGAAACAGAAATGAAAAGATAAAAAGAGCACTCGGTAGAGAAGAAATAAGGAGAAACTACAAAGAACCAGGTCGTAATTGCATAAGATCCCCGATTTCTTAGTTATTGTGAAAAGCCCAAAACAGTACCATTATTACAAATTACAAAGATATAACTGAATCCAGGTCATTATTCCTCTCCTCTGGCCTTTGTTTAACGAAGAGGATTCAAATACCTTCAATTTTTGTGCCTCTATTTTTAAAAACTTTAATAACTTAAAATTTAAAACTTAAAGGTCAAAATAAAATAATTAGATATGATCTACATCATTTTATTTATGCAAATGTAAAAAATTATAACATTTCAATTTTGTTTTGATTGTCATCAAGAGCTTGCAAAAAACGTACTAACGTGGATAATTTCTATATGTTAATTTTTTAACTTATTAATTCACATAATAACAAAATTGAAATGTGACAATTTTTTATGAGCACATAGAGAAAATAACATAAATCACATCCAACGGTTTTTATTTTGACTTTTAAGTTGTAAATTTTGAGATATTAAAGTTTTTAAAAATGGAGGCACGGTGGAGGAGGCACAAAAAATAGAGACATTTGAATTCTCCGGGCTTTGTTTAATTCGAGTCATTAATTTATATTAGTTGGTGCATGTACCTAGAAACGCTGAATTATCATATTTTACAAAACTACCAGAGAACGTTTGCTTTTGTGATTCATAATTTCATATCCCATTGCAGATGCATTTCTAATTAATTGTTGTTCATATGTTTATATCCCCTACAATTAACCCTATCATATTCCTGATTGATCTAGTTTTAGAAAGTTGAAACCCTTTGTCGCTTCCCCCAAATAACTTTAAGAGGGAATTTTATATATATATTTCAAAAAAATTGAAATTATGTCCTCCCACCTTTAAAATTCATATAAATTTGTGAATTTTTGTTATTACAAAATTAAAAATTAAAGGCACAATAAATGAAGACATTTAAATCCTCCTCTTATTTTTTTTTTTTAAATTACTCAATTTATTGTCTTTTGTATTAATACTCATTTTAAATTTATAAAGTTTTCATTTTCATTTAATTTTATTATGAAATAAAAATATGTAACTTTACTAAAAAAAAATATGTAAAAGACTACGACATTTTGATTTATTTTGATTGGTTCAAATGTTCACAAAAATACACTTAATTTTATAGATAATTTCTAGATATTGATTTTTGGACTTAATAATTTATGAAATTAAACATAGAATTGATGCTTTTTAATTTACATTAAGAAGAAATACTATATATCACATCTAATAATTTTATTTTTAAATATATATATTTGAACTTTCTACCTAAAAGTTATATATACATAACAAATCAAAGTACATAAATTGTAATACTTCCAAGGAATCCAATCAGCGTGCATGCAATGACTTGCAATGACTTTCGTTAAATATAAAAAAATAAAAATAGTTTATGACCCATTCATCAATGGGCAACTAATGTTCATCCGTTCACACAATTAAGTTGAAGCAAAAATAAAACGATATAAGCCTATGCTTCCCCTGTCCTGCTGACGCAAGCAGCTGATGTTCTTCTATAAAATCTTTCAAAAAGCACGGCAATGCAAAATTTCATTATAACCTGCCTCGCCTTTAGGAAACATATATGCCACACAATCAGGAACGAGACACCATGTCACGCATGACGCATGGGTAAAGTTGTGGAAAAAACGACTAATTGAATCTTAAATTCCTGCCGGCTTGGCTATCATCCGTTCTTAATTAATTAGGGGGGAGATTGGTTGGTGCGCGGGCACTACCGCATTAGCAAAACCTCCCAAGTGCTGTAGATACATTTCCTAGCTAGGTAGACGCATGCTATACAACAGCCAGCTGAAAATTTTCATTGTCGTTGTTGTTGTCGGTGCTGTCTGCTGCTGCTGCAATCCAATCAGCGATAAATGCGATAAATTATATTACTTTTAGGCAATCCTATATATTTTAATTATATTACTTTTAGGCAATCCTATTTCAAATTATAGAAATTAACAGAAATACAATCTTCTGCCGCTCGATCAATACCGTTTGAATTCAAAGCTTACACACATATTTTTTTCCCATTCATCGATTGGCAACATGAAGGCTTTCCACATATTAAATCAGAAGTTCAAAAAGAGAGACTCTGCCCACCAAAACCCGCTAACTTTCTTCAGTAACATCTTTCGAAAAAGCACGGCAATGCAAAATCCAATTTTAGTATTTTAACCTGCCTCTCCTTTATCAAACATATGCCACACAATCACCAATAGAGAACACGTATCTTCAGAGAAGTATGATAAGAGGAAACCGAACTATTAGTTCGGTCATCACGCGCACACCATTCTCTCCATATAACGAACATCACCACCAAAATCGTTCTCTCTATTCATGATTGTTAGAGGAAGTGGAGCAGTTATTACACCGCCATGCTGAACCGTTGGGAGAAATTTGACTAGATAATAGTATTGTATTTTCTTTCTCATTTAGTTTTAATTTTTTAGACTACTTTTCTTGTTTTACTGCTTTGCTTTTCTTTCTTCCTTTTTAAGCTCAAATATGTTTGAGCTCCTTCTGTTTATTTAGACATGCAGCTACAAAAACTTTTATAACCGCAGTTATCAATCAAATATGGACATGATCCTTATTTTTCTAAAAAAAAAAAAGAATAGAGCATCTTGAAAGTTGCAAAGAGAAAATGACTCCAATTGAACATTTTTTTTATATTTAGAATATTAAACACCGATTTGACAACAAACATATTAATTATTTTTTTCTAAAGTAGTAAGATCTAACCATTGATTCAGTCCAGATAAGCGATGACCGAATTAATAGTTCGGTACCCTCTTGTTCACACTTCTACATGACTGGACACACAGATTTTGTCTTCCATCCTAGACCAAAATCATTGGTTGGTTCAGATCCACCCCCATTGCTATTATTTTAGATTTCAAAATGAATAGTTTGTGGATTGGGATTTTAAAATCCCAAGTAGACTGTAGCAATCATTTAGTTACCTGCCTTCTTAATTTTTTTGAGTCACCAGTATGACAAAAAGTAAACTGAACTATTAATTCTGTAATTTCCACTTAGACTGAATCATTATTCGGTCATTAATATTTAAAAAAAATATGATCGATCTATTTTCTAACAAATTAAAAAAATATTGCTTATTAAATCCAACTACTCTTTAAGACTCGAGTTCGGCCCTTTGTTCTTAATCAATATACAGTCTTGATTGTCATGTTGGCTGGTGTAGAGGAAATCGGAGTAGGTCCGATGGGCATCGGACCTATCTTGGTTCGAGAATTGGTATCCTCTGCGGAGCGTTATGGTGCGGTGCCGTGCGGTGCTTTTAATCTGATCCGTTCGTTTTGATCGGACGGACGAGATCAGATCTTATCCGAATTGAAAACAAAAAACTAAAATTGCCCTGTCCGATAAGATCTGATCTCGTCCGTCCGATCAAAACGAACGGATCAGATTAAAAGCACCGCACGGCACCGCACCATAACGCTCCGCAGAGGATACTTGCTCCTTGGTTCGATGGGTGTAATGACCATTCGATCAGTATCAAGATCCGTGTGCTCTGCATCAAAATCCATACAAGTCTGTATCAATTTCCGTGCACAAAGATCTTGATGCTAATCGTACGGTCCTAGAGCTAATTGAACCTAAATGTAGGTCCGATGCCCATCGGACCTACTCCTATCCCGGTGTAGAGACATCAGGGAACCCGCCCATGTGCTATTAATTAGGGAGACACTATCCAACATATATCCTAGATTGTAATGAAATTTAATGTACAGGAAATTCAACGGAGTGTACATTGCACCTCTATTTTACGGAATCAGAGTAGGTCCGATGCCCATCGGACCTACCTTGGTTCGATGGGTGTGATGACCATTCGATCTGCATCAAGATTTGTGTGCTCTGTATCAAAATCCGTGCAAGTCTGTATCAATTTCCGTGCACATAGATCTTGATGCTAATCGTACGGTCCTAGAGCTAATTGAACCTAAATGTAGGTCCGATGGGCATCGGACCTACTCCTATCTCCTATTTTACATAGTGACATGATTTGCGGAAAATTCATTAATTTATTTACGTTTTATTCGTATTTTTTCCGAACCGAGTACTGAATAAAACACAAAAAACGTATAGTATGTTTTATTCGCGAATAAAATGCGAAAAACACACGAATTTTCTTTTTTGTTTTTTTTTTCCTTATGGTACTGAATCATTATCGAATTATACCCAAATTATTCCCGAATTACGAATTTTTGACCCCGCCGAACCGAACCCGAACTATTTGTTTGTCATTTAGTATTTTAGAACATTGTTATATTTTTTATAATAGATATTAAAATATTGTTCATAACATTTATTTAAATATTACAAATAAGTAATTATTAAATGGGCAATATATAGTGGGATGGACGGCTTCGTTTTCTCAACGTTTTTCACTTTAAATTGGTATTTACCATTCACTACATGGAAATGTTCTAAATTAAGTTCCATAGTTGTATTTTCTTGGGAGAAAAAGTGGAATCAATCTGAACCATTAGATTAATAAAAGTTCGATCAATTCCCATCAAGTATATCAGCAGTACGTTTTATTCATTTATTTTTAAAGAAAACGATTTCAGAGGTACAAAAGTACAAAATTAAGCTAGAGCTTGTCTTTCAAAAAACATAGAAAAATATCTTCCTTTCTATTGTACACTTGATAGGATATACTCAAACGTCCATGACGCGTCTCTTAAATTTTTAATGTTCTATCGTGCATCAAAGTCATTGATCCTGCCGATGTCTCTATTTAAAAAAAAAATATTGAAACCAAGAAACGTTTTGGGATATGTTAATTTATATTAATCAACTACGAAATAATCTGATTAAAATAATGTGTTCAGTATAGAACATGGTTATTCACCCAAAAACTGGTAGATTAAATCTCACACGGGTTATGAATTTCCATGTGTTACCGATATATTACAATAAACATTACAATTAATTGATTTTCATCTTAGAAAAATATTACTTCAAACATTGGTGTTTGATATTAACATTTTTCTTTTTAAATGCGCTGCCCTATTTATGGGGCCTAGATGTGACAAATTAAGTCAATGGTTCTTGTCTGTGCAATTTTCAAATAAAACTTATTAACTAGCTTATTGCATAAGAAGACGAAGATTATTTCTCCATCCAACAACTTATCTGCTTGTTAAGTCATTTTCTATTCTTGTTTAGTACCCATGAGCAGCTTGCTGCAGATGTTCCATCTGAACTAAAATACAAATGAGCAGTTGAGTTTGACTAATGACTTAAATACAAATGAGCAGTTGAATTCATTACACAAAATAAAATGAATTTACATCGAGTTGAATTATTATGTAATACAATGATCCCTCCATGTAAAAGCTTGGTTTCTTCCACAAAGACTGAGGAGTACACATCGTTTGTCGTGCACCACGCGTGTTGTATGGCATACGGATGGATGGATTTTGAAGAAGATTTTTTCTTTGAAAATTATGCAACATGAATTTAAAATGATCGAACGGTCCCAAGCTGCGTACGTAATATATATACACCCAAGCATTCTATTGTATATTACCGAATAATTATATTTTCTTGATTATAAATTCAATGAATTAGGGAGAGAAAAAGGTGCATTCTTAATTTTTGTTTTGACGTCTTCCCGTGTGTTAACAGTTAAAAGTATGGTTAACAAATATCAACCTAATTTTTTAAGGTTCACAGTTTAATTTGTATGTGCCTTTACTTAGAAACATCTTAATTAGACAACTTTTTCAGATGGTTATTCGTTTGCGACAAAGCTAAACTGATCCATATCCGACCTGATTTGATAATGAAATGTCAAAATTGAATGAACTTAAACTCAATCACCAAAATCCAACAATGGTATGATATCTAACTCATTTGAATCCGGCTCGATCTGAATCCAACCTAACCCATGTAATTGCCTTCTCTGTGTACACATTTAATTGGGTCACTAACTCCGATATATTGCCCACTCCTTATCGATGCCTTCATTCCATGTTTGACACCTCAACCTCTCGACTCCATAATTATTTTTTGTTGTATTATTACATTGTGAACTAATGTTGTTTCTTGTAAGTTCATTGGAAATAAGAGCACAACCACAGTACCACAACTATTTAATCTAAACGAATAGGCCAAGGTTTCTGAAATTGCAATTATGTTTACTAATGTTAGTGTACGCTGTTCCCATAAGTTTTTATCATCTGGATCACTGTAAATTAACACCAAATGGTCTTGTTGATCGACCTCATAATCATGAATTTTGTTTCGTAATTAACATAATCAGTGTTGTGATAACTAGTTCGTTCGCAGAGTTGTACGTACAGAATATTTCATAAATAATCCTATCTCACAATTCTTAGATTATGCAATATAATACGCTCGTAAAAAAAATATGCAACTGGACATATACAAATGCATGTCCCCAGTTGCAATTATTTAGAACATGTCCACATCAGTGCAATTTCAAACGCTACACTTTTATATCTAATAAAACAAGCTAGCTGCTGCCTGGTCACATCAAATTACGATACCATGCATTATATATAATAAATATGCACAAATGTACAGAAATGTAAACAGAGATGGGTAAAAATCTTATCCGAAAGGAAAGACTCAACCTATAAAAGAGAATCATTCCATTGATTTGATAAAAAGATAAAATAGTTAATACACAGAACAAATTCTCTTCAAATTGTTCCTATTAACTTTATTACTAAATATACAAAAACAAAGAAAATAACTAATTTATCTTATAAATATTTCTCGAAATATTCATTTTTATTTTTAATTTACTAAAGGAGAAAACGTAGATTTTTTTTTTTTGAAGTCTAGGTTTAACTGAGGTACAGGGTAAAAACTGTCATAAATCCATAAGACGTGGGAAAGAGACGTACCATCTGAAGGCAACTATTGGGTTTTAAAAAAAAAAAAATTCAAACCAAGACATGTTTTGGGATAACATAATCTAATTAACCAACTACAAAACAATATGATAAAAAATATTGTTCAGTATACATGGATATATTCACCCATATGCTGGCTAGATTAAATCTCCGCTTGTTAAACCATAGTACTTTTAACATTGCTGTTTGATATTAATATTTTTCTTTTTAAATTCGCTGCCCCATTTATATATGGGGCCTAGATGTGCCGAATTAAGTCAATGGTCTTGGCTGCACATTTTTCAGGTAAAACTTATTAAGTAGCTTATTGCGTAAGAAGGGGAAAATTATTTCTCCAGCTAACAACTATGTTAGTTGAGTCATTTTCTATTCTTGTTTAGTACCCACGAGCAGCTGGCTGCAGATATGCGATTTTAACTCGACTGAATCAACTAATTAGAAAAAACGACCGATTAATTATTTTAATCCGAAAACATGCAACCGTTAAGTGTATTTGTAACGGTTTCACAGCCATTAACAATTAAACGGCCGATTAATCAGCCGTTAAGACTGTTTTTTACACCAATGGTTCCCACCAAGTTGAAGCAAAAGAACAGAAAGAGAAGCCGCCTCTGTCTACCCTGTCCTGCTGACGCCAGAAAAGCAAGTTCTTCTATGTCATCTTTGGAATAGCCCGGCAACAACAAAATCCCATTTCAACGTGCCTCTGCTTTATCAATACATGCTACACGATCAGGCATACAGACCACGCAATGGGAAAGCGTTGCATACAGACAGCATAAAAAACAAAATATATGAGCCTTGGCCCTTGCGCTTATTTTGTATAATAGGGCGGCGGGATTGACTATCCTGTGGACCAAAGCACCAAAAACAAATAAAAAAAAGAAAGAGAGACGTTGGTTGAGGGTGACAGGGAAGGAAATTTTTTAAAAACCATAATTAAAAAAAAAAAATTAGCAAACCAACGTGATTATATTGGTTTTTACAAAAATCATAAGAATCAAGATGTCAATTCAGTCCGTATTTTTTTTTTTTTTTTCGGAACCAAATTGGCATTTCGGTCTACCATGATTTCACAACTTTTTCACAGAGCTGCCGCAAAAAATCTAAATGGACAGGGACCGAATTGCGTCCCAATAGGATTAAAATGAAAAAGATAGAGATTATTATTTAAAACGAAGTCAACAATAGACAGTAGACAAATTCGGTGCCGATGGGTGCCCTTCCCGATAGGTGCCAATTCTAAACAAAGAACGAAATGCAAATTCGGGGATATTCCTCGAGGGAAGGGATAAAAAGATAAAAAGAAAAATCAAACAACGAAGTCCAAAGCAATTTACTTTTGTCGAAATAAATTACTTGGACCGAGATCCCATCTCAGTCTCAAGGTGTTACACCATAGACCACAACGTTTGTTCTGAAAATATGTGGCTAGAGGCGATCTATCCTTCTCGCTCCCTTCCCTTCCTGCACTAAATATTTTAAAAATAAGGACACTAATTATTGTTCCCAAAATTTCAATCTCTCTCATCATTATTTTACTTTCAAATTCGTAGATAGTTCACTATTAAACTAATATCATGCCCGTGCGTTGCAACGGGGACATCACTACAAGAATCACTAAGTGCATTTTCATATTTATTTCCCTCCTCAAACATAAGTCCCTTATTCTTATTTATTACAGTAACCTTGTTTATTTTAGAATTACCAAGTGCTCAGCCCATTGTCCCACAAAACGTAGTATAAAGTCATCATGCATCCATTTACTACTGTAGGCACTACTAACACATAAATCTTTTCCTTAATTTATATATTTCTATTTGGTACAGTAAACAAACAAATAATAATTGCATGTATTGAAAGTTAAATGACACAGAGTCACAATAAAACCCCTCGTATTATCGATTATAAGTAGCAATCTTGCAATAATAGTAGCAAAAGTTGCTAGTATTTATTGTTACCAGCCATAACCACACTCGATATATGGATATGATAATAGATAGTTTAGGCAAATTTTCGTAAATATATTTTTTTTAAAAGAATCTTTCTAAGCATAGAAAAAGAACAACATGTCAACAAAATTTTCTGTTGCTTTGTGCTTCCATGAATTTTTCTTGATTTTATTGGAGGGCTTCTATGATTTTCAAAGGGTCCTGGATTAGATCTGTATAGAACAAAATTGAAAATATATTCTAGATTTTCCACGGCAATATATATAGAAACAAAGTAAGAGAAATAAGAAAATTAGGAAAAAAAATCAATTTGTTGTGACCCATATAGAAATAAAGAAGAAGTTTGGAAACAAAGAAATAAAAAAAACGGAAGGTGGAGTCTACTTCATTGAAGAGGGAGGAATAATAAAACAAATAAATAAGAAAACGGAGAAATATATCGCTAAATTTCGGACTCTACTCAATTTTAATTGTAACGTATTGTGTGGCAGTACATGTGGTGAGTATGTTTTTAACTAAATTTAAACTTCTATACATAAAACATATGTATTTAATCAAAAGAAGACAAATTATGTGATTGGAGGCTGAGATTAAATCCGAAATTTCATCTTTTAATCGTTGACGTTGGCAGGTCGGACACCAACGTGCTTAATAATGGAATGGAGATACACACGAATCGTCATTTCCGATCAAAAGGTAAAACAAATGTCAAAAAAAATGTCAAAAAAAATGTTAAAAAAAATGTAGATAAATTAATAAATGTCAAAAAAAATGTAAAAAAAAAACAGTTAGAGATGATCTATATTATTTTCTCTATACACACGTAAAAAAATCACGACATTTCAATTTTGTTTTGATTAGTATCAATGGTTTGCAAAAATACACTAATGTGGATAAATTATGAAGGTTGATTCTTCAACTTATTGATAAAAACTAATAATTTTTTATATACATGTAGAGAAAATAATATATATCACATTTAACGGTTTTATTTTGACATATAAATTTAAGAACTTTGTTATTAAAAAAAAATGTAGAAATGATGAAGACAAAATAAATATAACACATTAGTAATTCTCAGACTCCACTACATATATATATATATATATATATAGAGAATGGCTAAGCTCAAAACGTTTGTTCCTGGGCTCAGGAACAAACGAGTCGGTTCTCCAATTTCCGAAGTTCAAATAACAAATCCAAACCGTTAGATGTTCAATCTATATTAAAATGTGCTTGGAGACCAAATTTTACATTTTTTGGAATTTTTTTTACTATTTATTAAGCTAGTTTGAAAACCGCTGTTTTTCAATGCTGCAGAAATTTCATAAAAACAGCGGTTTTCAAACTAGCTTAATAAATAGTAAAAAAATTCCAAAAAATGTAAAATTTGGTCTCCAAGTACATTTTAATATGGATTGAACATCTAACGGTTTGGATTTGTTGTTTGAACTTCGAAAATTGGAGAACGGAACCGTTTGTTCCTGAGCCCAGGAACAAACGTTTTGATATTAGCCATTCTCTATATATATATACAGTGGCTAATATCAAAAACGTTTGCACTAAGGTCCTCGTGCAACCAAGTCGCTTTCGGATTTTCAAAGTCCAAACAGTCGATCCAAACCGTTAGATGTTCAATCTATATTAAAATCTGCTTAGAGACCAAATTTTATATTTTTTGAAATTTTTTTCCTATTTATTAAGCCACTTTGAAAATTGCTAATTATATGGTCCAAACGTTTTGATATATATAGAGAGTGGTTAATATCAAAATGTTTGCAACAAGGCTCTCGTGCAACCAAGTCGTTTTCGGAATTTCAAAGTCCAAACGGTCGATCTAAACCGTTAGATGTGATCTCTATATTAAAATTTGCTTGGAGACCAAATTTTATAATTTTTTGGAATTTTTTTACTATTTATTAATTTTGTTATTTAGGTATGAATGGGCTAATTAGGCGGTGCTGTTTTTGCGCTTTTTCAATGAATTGCCTTATTTTGCGTCAGTTGTAAAAATAAGTATTATTAATAAAGAAGTATAATCTAATAAATCAAGATCATGAGAAAACTAAATATAATTTATTTTACAAAATTTATATATTTAGACAATCAATTAATTACATTAGTTTATTAATTTAAATAAATCATGGAAAAATGAGAAAATGTTGGGTGAAAGGACATAAATAAACAGTGTAATCAGAGTGCATATATATTGACAATATTGCCTAAAATTTGGTAAGGCAGTGACTGAGGTCAAAGCACCATCCCAGTACCCTTTTTGTTTGATCATCTATTCCACTCTGGAAGTTCATATTCAATATTCTGATTTGGAATAATTCCGGCTTGAAATTTATAGATATTACTCACCGGGATTTGTATTGAATATTCTGATTTGGAATTATACTAATTAATTTATGTTTACCTAATTAAAGCCAAAAGGCCAATGAATTCATCTTCAAAATCTGCACATTAAGAGTTAAGCTATTTCTGAAACAAGAGGAGGGTTCATAAGCCTTCATGTTTTAGACTTTTATTTTGCCTCAAATTTTAGAGCTAATATAACCTTAATTTAATAAATATAAAAAAAAACAGTTAGAGATGATCTATATTATTTTCTCTACATGTAAAAAAATCACTACATTTCAATTTTGTTATGATTAGTATCAATGGTTTGCACAAATACACTAATGTGGATAAATTCTAGAGGTTGATTTTTTAACTTATTGATAAAAACTAATAATTTTTTATGTACATGTAAAGAAAATAATATATATCACATTTAACCGTTTTCTTTTGATATATAAATTTGAGAATTTTGTTATTAAAAAATTAAAAATGTAGAAATGATGAAGACACAAAAATTAAAATTATTTTAAACTCTCTTCATGGAACAAATTTTGTAAGATAGATCAAGTACTCGATCCAAGCATTAATTATTCATTGCTATCTAAAATTTTAATTTAAGAAAGCGAGAGAGAAGCGAATTTTCGTTAAAGTTGAAATCCAATATGAACCAACATTTTTATTAATATCCAAAGTTAATTACAAATTAATAAATATATCCAATTCACATGAGTTTTGTTAAAAATGTCAAAACTAGCAATTAAATGGCCGGTTCTCATTTTAATTCAAAACTGGCCATTTAATGGCCGGTTCCGAATTTTTTTAGAGAGAGAGAGAGACTGGGAGAGAGAGAAAGATTCTTAAGATGGGTATAGCATAGTTGGCTAGAAAAAAAAGTCGTAGGAAACTCGGCCATTAAATGTGTAATTTTGCGTAATTTTGCATATTTCAGTATAATTAGCGAAATTAGTGTAATTTAGCGTAATTTAACATAATTTCAAGTAATTTAACATATTTCAGTATAAATATGCTAATGCTAATTATATATCAAAAGAAGTAATTTAACAAATATTTAAAAAAAAAATCAAATTTTTAATGTTAGATTTCAGCATCTTTCTCTTCTTAGTATCTTAACAAATATATATATATATATATTGAAAACCAGCCATTAAATGCCGGTTTTGAATTAAAATGAAAACCGGCTATTTAATGGCCGGTTTGAACATTTTTAACAAAATTCATCTGAACTGAATATATTTATTAATTTGTAATTAACTTTGGATATTAATAAAAATGTCAGCAATATGAATTAAAAGCTTTTGTTAACAAAAATCAAAAAAATAAAACTATTCTTACTCCATTAATCAATTAGCAACATGAAGACGCGCGGTCACACCAAGTTGAAGTAAAAGAACCGAAAGAGAAGCCGCCTCTGCCTACCCTGTCCTGCTGACGACAGAAGAGAAAGTTCTTCTATAACATCTTTGGCATAGCCCAGCAACAACAAAATCCCATTTCAACGTGCATTTCCTTTATAAAATATATGCCACACCATCAGGCATACGGATCACGCAATGGAAAAGTGTTGCATACAGACAGCATAATCAGTGAATGGGCCTTGCGCTTATAAAATAGGGCGGCGGGATTGACATCGACCATCCTGTAGAATGGTTGTGACAAAATATACAAACAAATGGACCAAAGGACCAAAAACTAATATATTAAAAAAAAAAAGCAGAAACGTTGGTTGAGGGTGACAGGGAAGGCTAGGGGCGATCTCCCCTTCTCGCTCCCTTCCCTTCCTGCACTAAAAATATTATACAAAGAAGGACACTAATTATTATTCCGAATAGGACAGCGTGTCTATGGGTCTAGATGTGATAAAGTTAATGATATCCTCCATGTGAATGCTTAATTTGTTTCTTCCAGCATCGTTTTGTAAAATGATATCCGTATGACATATTATGGCATACGGATGGATGGATTTTGAAGAAGATGTTTTTAAAATTTATGCAACACGATCGAATTTAAAACAATCGAACGGTCTCGAGCTGCGTACGTACACCCATTCTTTCAAAAACTTGCTTCTTCTTCTTTTTTAATAAATGGTTTATTTCTCTAACTGTAACACATATATGGTGACATATAGGCATATATTTGTGGATGTGTTATAAGTAAAAAAATAAATGAATTTTTTCTCTCTCGAAACTAACCAATTAGAACTTTAGAAGATTGAATATTTCTAATTTTTTATTTTTTTTAATAAATGGCAAAAGTAATATTTTATTATATAACTATAAAATTGGTTTTAATAAAATAGTTATTAGGTAAATATGTGAATTTTTAAAATTTAGAAGGGTATATATGATATTATGAATTTTAGAGAGACATGTACGTAACTCTAAGATTTTTGAGGAGTATACATGAAATTCTCCCAAATTATAAATCCAGCTGTAGTTTGTCTGCCCATAAACAAAATTGTCCAAAAGAAAATATCTCCCGAATTTATGGTACACTTGATAGCTCTTAAATCATTTATCGTACAATTTATAACAAATTTAAAAAACATGTGAATCACATTTATGCACTAGAAGGCCCCTATAGTTGTGTATATTAAAAAAAGTTGATACCAAGAGCAATTCGGTATTGACCTCTTGCAAAATATCATTCAAGGCATCCATTGTATCAATAGCTGTTGTGACCCAACCAAAGCAAAACGATAGTGGAAAGAGTGTAATAGGCACCATGAATCCAGAGAAACAGATTAACAAAAATAACGTCGGCCACATGCAAATTCCTCTAATATACCTTTAGGAGGAAATAATAGATGCATACATTTTCGTGCACACAGATTGTAAAACGGATTAAACGTCTTAGAGTTCATCGAACTCAAAAGTAGATCCGATGTCCATGGGATCTACTTCACTCGATCTACTCCCTGGTTAAGTCCTCACAGTGATGCAACAATATGTTAACGGTCATAAGTTAAATCAATTAAATATAACGCATTATTGACTTTCAGACTCCACTATAGAATATTCCCCATGTATGTGCAACATGCACGCGGTAAGTTATATAAATATAGCACATTGATTTTCAGACTGGACAATAAAATCTTCCACAACAATCTTTCCTCCTTAGCAAAAGAGTAAGAGCAATTAAAGCTAAACGTGATAGTAATGGCCATTCCATCCACCCAAAGCATTAGATCTGAAAGTGCAATGGTGTCCGAATTACGCCCAGTTATGCCAGTAGATATTTTCATGGCAGCAATACAAGGCAACAGCGATGTATTAATACCACGTCTTGGACTACAGCCGGAAGAACCAATGGAAACTCAGGTTATATTTCGCAAACTAATTCTTGCTTATATATATATATATAGTGTCTGTAATTAATCTACTTAATTAAACGGGGGAAGCTACTACTAAGACATTACATTTAGTTTTCATTTTATTTATATTATTAGTGTTATTAATTTTCATTGTTTGTTCTTATTGTCATTATTATTATGAATTTTATTGTCATTGACGTTGTTATATATATATTCTGCTTATCTTTATTATAATTTTTATGAGAATTGTGCATCTAAATATTTAAGTACGTATGAGTATGACTACTAAAATTTAAACTGAAGAGATTTAATAATTTTTCTTTTTAATTACGAAGAAGGTATTTTTCATGGAGTAACTTATATATTAAGATTGTAGTAAACTTTTTTATATACAAAAAGATAGGAAATTTGATACTATTATTGAAAATTTCTTTACTCCTTCAAAATCACAAACTATTATTCAGTGAAAAGGTCCAGCGATTTCAGTGAAGTCAAATTGTTTAAGTTAGATAACAAACATGTTGTACTAAATGTTTTGAGTTATGCTCACCAAGAGAAGCACACGCTAGCTTTACTCTAGTACTTAATATATGTAAAACTAGGGGTGGCAACGAGCTGGGCCCAGCTCGTAATCGGCTCTTTTATTTACCGAGCAAGCTAGATTGAGCTGACTTTAGAGGTCCGAGGTGAAATCTCACGAGCTGGCTCACTAGATCTGGCTGGATCTTATTTTAAAAATAAAATCAAGTATACAAACTATTTGGACCGAGTTAGATATATAGCATAAAATGCAAATAAATTCTTACAAATTCAAAAATTCATACCTAGCCGAGTTCGCTCGCGAGCTGGCGATAGAGCTAGGCTCTATCTTGAACTTGTTTAATGTAGACCGAGAACTTGTTTAATGCGAGTCACAATCGAGCCACGAGCTAAGAGTTTTTCTGCCACCCCTACATCATACAGCTACTTATGAATATTTAGAAAATTCCTAAAGATGTAACAGTTCCATCAAAAATTAGACAGACAATATTTGACCAAAGAACTAGTAGTAAGTCTTTGTTAATTAAGAAAACATAGAAGCTTCATCAATTTTAATTTTCAGCCAAATCATTTACTAATTTTACTGGTTTGTAGCTGACAGCTCCTTCACATCACATCACATGAAGAGTGAGTTTAAAATTAAAACGAATCTTCCTCTTTAATTAGTTTTACACCGGAAGAAGTCAATAATTTTAGAACGGTCCTAAGGATTTAACTGAAGCCCCCTATAACAAATGTAATTATGTTCTACTAAAATATCAATATCATGATTGCTCGTCTTACTAATTCAGTTAAAAGTTTTCCCTTGAGAGAGATTTGTGAATTAATAAACCATAGATCCTCAATAGTACTACAATCAAAATGAATTAATTCGTTAAAAGAAGGTATCCAAATCCTACTGCATAGACTAATAAGGAATTAACAAAATAGTGACCAACAGTTACAAGGTGTCCATCAAATTAAAAGTACAAGTAATATTACCTTGTTGCCCTCTTTTAGAGAGATTGAACGTAATCAATATTCTATTTTTTTATTCAACCAAAATAGATTTAATTTTGAGGAGTATTTAAATTTTTTAATTTACTCGATTTTTAATTGAGTCCTTCGTGCTTGCCTTTTGAATTGGTTTTGCTTATTACCATCTTTTTTTATTTTTAACATATATGCGATGCCCTGTCTCTCGATCAGAGTTTTTTTAATGAATCATTTCCAGTGTTGATTAATTTATAGCACAAATCAGGGACGTTAGGCCTAAATTTTGTTGACTGGTTAATCATTTTGTACCAAATAATACTCTCTTTATATAAATATAAATATTAATATATGTATCTTTGCTAAATTGTAGGTTTTGACAGAAGAAAAAGATTTTGCAAAGACATCAATTCTAAACAGGCCTCGACAACTGAATGCACTTTCCTATCCAATGGTATCATCACTATCAAGCAATAATCCTTCTTCAAATAGCAGCTTGTCACAGGTTAATATTTAAAAATGTTCTTCTCACTTTGTAAGTCTGTTGTTGAAGAATTTCATGGAGTTCCCTCCTGAGTCCTGCCTAAATATATATAATATAGAGTAATTGTATCTTCTTCCATCACCCAGTCCCCTACGCCCCCAATCGTTTCAGTCAACGCGCTAAAACTCAGTTCGGCCCTAAGAAACCCCCAATTTAAAAAACTCTTTGGTTTCTTATTTACCCTTAAAATTTTCAATATATCTTATTTAACTTCCAACTCTCACAAACCTTTCTTATTTGTCCCTTGAGTTTTTTGGATTAAAAATCATGCAATGAACAATTTATTATTCCGACTATGCCCCTCGTCCAACTATGTTTCTTTTCAAATACTATTTTGGTATTGTTTATTGAGATATTAATATTTTCAGATAAAAAAAATTAATATTTGTTATAATTAATATGTTAGGTAGAAACACTTAATACATGAATTATTCACACATGCATGATGAGATATAAATACTTGCAATAGTTGATATTAATACTTTTGAACGTTAGCCGATATCATAAGGAAAAAAAATAATAGCATTTGTTAGATACAAACACTTGATACATGAACTATTCACACTTGCATTATGATGTATGAATACTTGCAATACTTGATATTAATACTTTCATAAATCATCCAGCGTCATATAGGAAAAAAAATTAGTGGAATCTTTTAAGTACAAACACTTGACATATGAACTGTTTACACTTGTATGGCGAGGTATAAATACTTACAATACTTGATATTAATTCTTTTAGATTTATCTAGTGTCATATGGAAAAAAAATTAAAATTCAATAGAATCTATTAGGTACAAACACTTGACACATGAACTATATACGCTTGCATTACGAGATATGAATACTTGCATGACGAGATATAAATACTTGCTCAACGAGGTATGAATTCTTGCACGATGAGGTATCAATACTTACGTTATAGACAACCCAAAAATACTTCATCATGGATCTCATTTGAAAGATAAAATTGCATTGAAGACGTTTGTTGTTTTAGATTCACAATTTTTTTCACAAATCGTCAGAAATATGGGCGAGGTTGAACAGAGAAAAAAAAATCACCTCTAAAAGCGTGCAAAAGATAGGTGTATGATGTGAGAGATAAAAAAAGTTGATATATTCAGTTTTTTATTATAAATACTTGATATATTATATATTAATACTTGCGCGCGCCAATTGTAAAATCTTTCAAATATACAACATATTAAGTATTTAATACGGCAGTCCCCTCAAGTAGTTAGTGATCCCCCAGATAGTTAGTGGTCCCTCAGATAGTTAATGCATGGGACGTTTGGGGATTTTAGCTTGGGGTTAACTAAGCGCTCCCTATAATATAATATTCTATTCGAACTAATTATTTATGAGTTGCTTCAAATGTCAGTCTGTGTGGGAGCGAAGAGAAGGACTAAAAGGTCACGAAGATTGGTCCATTAGAGTGTGCTCCTGAAGACCAAAGGTAGAGGGAAGGAACGAGAAGGGAGGAAAGGGATCAGAGACGTGCTTACTCTATCTAGACCTGATTTGAGGGTGACGTATAGCAATTTCACCCTCTCTCCCCTTCACTGCCCTCATGTCCCTCTCTGATTTTTCTCTTCTGGAGAAGGTGAACGACTTTGGTCAGATCCGGTCTGGTCGCTCTACCTCCCTCCCTTTCATTTCCTTAAATGAGGATCTTCTGGAGCACAGCCTTAGTCTCTTTCAAATGGACTCAAAAGTACAATTCTCATCTTCATATCATCCAATCTATTTTTTAAGTATGAGTTCGTTTGTTTTCTATGAGCAGAGGAGTTCTTACTGGAGAATAAAGGATCCCTCCGTTTAAAATAATTAAATAAAAAGTTCAATAAAGAAAAGGAGATAGAAGAAATATTTTAAGTTTTTATGACAGTGTTAGATATTATGGTGTTTTGACGGAGAAAATTAGTTATTTTAAAAGTTTGTATTGGCACAATAGAAATTGTCCCTTTTAATTAACACAATTTCTTGGATGGTCCTGTCGTAAATAGTGTCCGAAATAGTCACCCGGTTGTTTTGCTATTCCAATCATAAAGTTGAATTGGTGTTTATTTTAAATAACTGAATTAATATTAACCTCAATAATTCCGTCATGGTCAGAACATACTCTTGAATTCCCTCCGATGACCAAGATCACGTTTGTATTTCTCCATTCCATTCTATAATAAGAAAGCTCGAGACCTTTTTTTCTGACAAACTATATATTGTTGGTCACTTGCATTCTGACATTTTCTTGTTACTTTTCTCTTGATTACAATACATTACTGCTATAACTTGTAAATCTTTTTATTTTGTACTTTTTAATAAGAGGAGGGTTCAAATGCCTCCATTTTTTGTGCCTCCATCATGCCTCTATTTTTAAAAACTTTAATAACTCAAAATTTAAAATTTAAAAGTCAAAATAAAACCATTGGATATGATCTACATCATTTTATCTATGTGCTCATAAAAAATTATCATATTTTGATTTTTTTTTTTATGTGAATCAATAAGTTGAAAAATCAATGTCTAGAAATTATCCACATTAGTACGTTTTTTAGAAGCTCTTGATAAAATGTCATAATTTTTTCCACATGCATAGATAAAATGATGTAGATCATATCCAACGGTTTTATTTTGACTTTAAGTTTTAAATTTTGAGTTATTAAAGTTTTTAAAAATAGGAGGCATAATGGAGGCATTTGAACCCTCCTCTTTTAATAAATGAAAAATTGTAGGCCTCAACCTACTTTCTAAAAAAAAGAGTAGTTAATTGTTGATCTACGCATGCATGCATGACCTATTTTAGTTTGATTTAGTAATTTGGGATTTGTGTTTTTAGTGGAAGACAAAAAAAAAAAAAAGTGCTGATAGAAAGTTATATAATCGACCTCTGTTTTTTTCATTATTCACTTCAATATCTCGTTGTATATAAAAAAAATTCTGTACAAGATCCTGTTTGTCCCGTTTAAAATCTATTTACATCTCTATTCTCTAAGACTCTAATGCATCTAAACATTTTGAAACATCGTCCAATACTCAAACTTATCAAGAATCCACTATTTTATTATAATGCATCACAAATACTAATTTAAAAATAAATACTTGACGTTTCTAAAAAAATAAAAAATACTTGACAAAAATATGAATTTCAACACTAATGAGTCCTTACTAATTCATATACTAGTCCAAAGATCATTATTTTAATGTTTATTTTGTATAAATTCATGATCCAGCAATGAATTTTTTCATTTTATGACATTCTGTGAAGTTTATATATCAGGTTCATTCATCTTGCGTAGAACCACTCAAATTTCCTACACAATCATATATACGTTATTACAATATAAAGCATCTAATTAAATGTAGTCACTTTACACATATAACACGTATTAATTAGATGTAATTAAAAAGCTACAGTTGTTAGTCTTTTACATATCATTTTCTGTTGAAACATATGACCTAATTAAATTTTACATTGTCTAATCAGGTGGCAATAGAGGCTTCACATTCTGCTCCCGAACAAATAAAGACAGAACACCAGACTGTCCAATCCGAGATCCAAAGTGCAACACGTTTTGGAGACACAGTTCTTCACCTACTGGTTACTAAGGGGCACAACGAGCTCGCTTTGATGGTTTTCCGAAGAGATGTGTCCCTATTAAAATCACGAAACAAAAATTTGGAAACACCCCTTCACTGTGCTGCAAAATTTGGAAACGAGAAGGTCATCCACAACCTCATTCAAATTGATCCTGTTGCCGTGAAGGATGCTCTCCAGCAACCAAATGAAAATGGGGATACTGCCCTGCACGTCGCCGCTACATACGACCATATAGGTATGAGCCTCGCGTTGATGAAGTTGGACCCTGAAGTCGCTTACAGGGTCAACAACAATATGTTTTCTGCATTGAACGTAGCAATAGACAGAAAATATACTAAGCTGGTGCAGACCATGTTAGAACAGGACCATACTCTGGCATACACCCAATTTTCAACGGGAATGTTTCCAGTTCATTTAGCCGCAAGGATGGGCAATGACAAATTGGTTTATCATTTAATGGAAAAGTACCTTGATTGTGCCGAGTTGCTAGATCCTCGTGGAAGAAATCTCTGTCACTATGCTGCAGAAGAGAACAAGTACAATATTTTTCAGGTGGAATTTGAAGACACTAGTATTAAAGAAATGATGACAAGAATGAATATTGCAAAGGATTGCGAAGGAAATACATCATTGCACATTGCAGCAATGAACGGACACAAGTTTACTATGGAGGCTATTTGCGAAAACAAGATGAATGACGTGGCAGAAACAATCCAAAACAAGCAAGGCTTAACACCACTCGAACTTTCCAGGAGGCAACTGTTAGAAACTAATAAGGTATGCTATGCTTAACAATTACATCATAAAATTACTTCTTAATTATTTTAGTTATCTCATGTGTTGCTACCAACTACTAAACTACCAAGCACGTAAAATACATATATACTAGCTAATCAGATAATTAGGTGATACATAATAGTTTCAGTGTCGACAACAATGCGACTGAATGCTCGTCATATAAGCAAATTCTACTTGCACTTTTATTATAAGGCATAAAGAACAATATATATTTTTGGATAGATTTATCTGAAAATTGTGCTACCAACATATTCGAAATATTAATGTCATTAGATGGATTAATTAGTTTGTATTATAATAAGAGTGAGGTTATGGTACTATGTATAGCCACTTTGATCAGTACTATTGATCTATATTTTTATTTTCGAATTCGAAATAGTCGATCCAAACTGTTCATTATGACCTCCATATGAAAATGTACTTGAAAAACAAATTTTACATTTTTTAGATTTTTTTATTATTTTTTAAATAGGTTCAAAATCACTACTTTGGGATGGTCCAGAATTTTTAAATCATGTGATTTATACCTACTTAAAAATGAAGATCATATTGTGCTCAACTATTTGAACTTTAAAATGAAAATATGTATTCATAGTACGGACCAATGTGCGCTATACTCATTATGTTTCATGTAGCCTCACTCTTAGAATAATGTAACAAAGTTATTTTCTCAATAAATTTAAAGGGGACTACCGAACTCGTTACGTAAGAATTAAAAAACTGTTGGGCACAAAAATTGCCACGAAATCTGTATTATTCTCAATAGGGATTTATAGTGGCGTCCTAGTCTTCTCCAGCTGTACAATACATATTAGGACATGAGGATTATGGCTTTTTAAAACTTATTGATTTTTTTTTCGAATCTTAAATAATAGCACGAATTATAACGTCAATTACTAATTACCATTTACTAAATTAGCACGAATTAGTTTAACATCCTATTCTTCCAGAACACCAATATTTATTTTAGGATAAAAAAACAGAAATATGAATTTTAATTACTCTAGTACACCATTATTTTGTTAAAAAAATATTTGAATTAATCTCAACCGTCGATTAACAAAGGCCAAAATAAAAAAATTATATACAACATTAGCTTTACAGGTACCAAACCTATTAAATTTTATTGTGATAATTGAGAGCCAGAGGTGTTTTGGAGATTGACCCAATAACAAAAATATTTATCTTTTCTATTTGTAATAAAAAAAAAAAAGCAACTTATATCTGTTGTCTCTTACAGGATATTTCTCTTGTCGACATTAACCAGTACGTTAAGAATGAAGGTTTTAAATTTTCTGAAGAGTGGTTTGAAAATATAATGCTTCCACCAATACAAGATAACTTGGAGCGAGCTCAAGTTATTGGACTGGCGTCCGCACTTATCACAACTGTATCATTTGCTGCTGCTTTTACAATCCCTGGAGGTTATAATCAAGACCACGGTACACCACTTCTAGGGAGGAGATATATGTTCCGGGCATTTATTCTAGCAAATGGTATGGCATTTATGGTAGGATTCTTAAGCTTATTTGCGATTATTTCGAATCCGACAGGTTCATCTCACCGCAGGTTCAATTTTGCAGTATCTGCATTATTGTTTGCAGCAAGTAATATGGTTTTGGCATTTGGATTGGGGTTGTATGTGACACTTGCTCCAGTTTGCTTGCCTATTGCTATTCTCCTCCTTGTTATCACTCTAATTTTAGGATCTCCCGCCGTGGCTGTTGTTATGGTCCTAGGAGAGACACTTTTAGGATCAGAGAAGACGAGAACTATATTTATACCATATGTCGTGTCTTTCCTACTCGTCTTCTTCCTAGCATTTATGTAGCTCCAATCTCTGTCCACATGTCTTATTTGTACTCGGAATAATTAATGTTCTTTTATTTATCATGAAGCATTTTATTCTTAATGCTCTTATATTTATGCGGTACATTTTTGTTATGTACTTGGTTGGTTGGACTTTTTCATAATTGATGTCTTTTCTTAATTAATTTTGTCCTCAACGGGCCGGATTTTTACAAAAGCCTTTGTTAATTACGACTGGGAAGTAATTTTTTTTTTCTTGAAGTAACACATTGAAAAATTAAATATTATAGTTGGTTACAAGTTATCGCCAATATGTGTGTGTGGTAGGGCCCAAGACTGACGGGCTGAGGCAGCTCTACTTAATTTTGGGCTTTTCAGGTTGCAAAAACTGGGGAACTAATTAGTTTTTTTTTTATTAAAGGTTTCTGATTCACCCTAACATTTTTTAAATACTATTTTCGAGAATTAAACCCGCATCCTCTTGAAAAAGGGATGAGGATATTCTTTCATAATTTATGTGTTAAAATATCACTTGGCGTGATTTCTCTGTGGAATTTATATATATCACTTGGCGTAATTTATATATATATAACAGTATTCGCAAGGGTATTCGCGAGGGTATCGTTGCCAATACTCTTGTCGGTAATACTGGCATATGCTAAAATAAACACTTTTCTGTCGGTGTACCCAGGAGTGGATCCAAGATTTCCGTATGGGTAGGGTACTAATCAAATTCAAATAGCTAATCAGATTTAAACCCGTTAATAATTGAGTACTAAAATAAAAACCAATCAACATAATAAACACAACTCAACCCATAATTTTGCATACTTCAATTTCAACTATTTTTAACTCACATATAGACAAAACTACACATCTACATGCAACATTTGTAATTTAAAAACACAACAAACAATTTTTACAAAGTTTAAATAAAATTGAAAATTAATAAAAGTTTGGTCACGACAATAATTTATGTGGAATGTATTTTTTTGTAGGCTTAGCAAATATATGTATGGGATTTACTCCTATGATCCTTTTATCATTGTACCTGCTTGAAAAGACTAAAAAGGAACAACAATGTACACCGTGTATCCTCGTAGATAGTCACTTTTACCCTTGCGGATACTGTTCTATTCTTGTAGATATGTTACTCGGCTAGTAATAGGATATGTAGTAGAACTATTACATGTAAATCATATATACTGTGAAATGAATGTATTAATATGTTACTTGCAAACAATCAAACACCATTGGCTATTCAATGTCATATTCAATTAGAACATAATTGTCTTTTATTTAGTTATAATTTGAACGTTGCTATATTAAACCAAACATATGCAGAATAAGATCAGTTACGAACGTATGTAGCGGGTTATCAAAATGTCGCGGACTCGTGTGAATAAGGAATTCAAAATGAGTCATTATCAATAATGAACACATGATAAGCATTCTCAGGTAGAAAAAGATCATATCCAATCAGACTATCACCACCCAGGTCGATCCGGAATTCGTAATAGGTCGGGTTAACGATTGGATCATTAATTCATTGACATCTATAGTATGAATTTAAGAAAGGGAGAGAGACGGGAAAGGCCTCAAAATTGGGCCAGAATCCATCAAAGCCCAAACCCACTTGTAAATAAAATGGAGAACCAGGTTGCGCCAAGCCGATATCCAGCCCCGTACAGAAACATAATTGAACCCGAGATTTTTATTAATACCCTAAAAAAAAAAAATATTAAAAATGCCCTCAGTTTGAAAAAAATATTAAAAATGCCCTAACCGCCCCATAATGGGGCGGTCCACTGGTGCTAGAAACCCGCCCTATTTCTGGGCGGTCCACTTCCTCCAGACAACCGCCCAGAGGTAGGGCGGTTCAGTGTTTTTTTTTTTTTTTTCAAATTTTATATATTTTTAAGATTTATTGTTGTTTGTTAAGGTATATATTTTTATAAGGAAATGTATATTGATGTATATATATTTTTAAGATGTATATATTGTTAAGATATATTTTTCTTTTTTAAGATATATATATATTTATAAGTAAATGTATATATTGTTAAGATATATTTTTATTTTTTAAGATATATATATTTATAAGGAAATACATATTGGTATATTTTTTTTTAAGATGTATATATTGTTTAAGATATATTTTGGTTTACTAAGATATATATTATTGTAAGGAAATATATATTGATATATATTTTTTTATTGTAGATTTTATATAAAAATGAAGGAAAGTGCTTAATTTTTTTTATTGTAATTTTCAATAAAAGTGAGTTGAGTTTTGATGCGGTTATACGGCGGTTGTACTGATTGTCGATTTGGCTAACGTGGTAAACAGTGAAAAATATGTAATCTAAATCGTAAGTCCACAAAAAAAAAATCCAAACTACGTAAAATATAAAAAAAACCTATCAAACTACAAAATATAAAAAAACCTAACGGCGAGGGCGAAGGCGACGACCAGAGAGATCCAACCTACGAGGTGGATGACGGTCCCTGGGGGGCTGTACACGCCTGACGTGAACCTCCTCCTCCTGTGCGGCTGTATCCGCCTCGGCCCATGGATCCTCCACCAGTGGGGGGATGGGCGGCATAGTAGGCACCTCCCATGGCTCCCAAGTCGATGGATACGTAGGCGGAGGAGGCGGTGTGCCAAATATAGCAGATGCATAGGTATCTGCATGCTGTGCTCCACTCCCACTGGCCTCGTCATCGTGCTGTCTGGCCTCCGGATATCGTGGTATGTGGAGGCTCCGTCTCTCATCCCCGGCATAATCTCCGGTAAGGTCAGCCATAGTGAACTCCGGAGTGGAATGTCGTGGGGGAGCTCCACCCTTAATGGAAACAATGTTAGTTTTGCTACATACAAATAAGTAGTAAGTTGAATAAATAATAAATTTTTGCTACCTGTCCAACCTGCACCGGAACTCCATATTCATTGTAGTAAGCGCTCCACGCATTATTATTCAACACCCATTCGTGGAAGCCCCAACCTGATTCATCCACTGCATAATTGAAGACAAATTAATTGAGAATAGTTTTTTTTAACGAGAAATGACTGTGTACAACAAAATCAAATTACCTGGAGGAGGTGGCGGCATCTCATCAGCGTAGATAGCGACTCTGGGCTGATCCGGATCTAATGGTGTGGGCTCTATCTCGCGCCAGTTTATGTTCTCCTCACTGTCATGCAACATGCCAATGAGGCGGCCGTCAAAGCCGGAGTCCTCCACCATAGGAGCACTGTGCTGGAGCATTGTACATCCCACAACTCGCCAATCTTTCTTTGCCATGCACACCAAGCTGTGTGTCACTCCTCTGATACCGGTAAGAATCTACACAAAGTGTTTTTTTAATTATTTTATGAAAAAATAAATAAACATTTACTGTTTTAAATATGTCAGTTTTGTAAGTAATTACCTGGCGAGCCTAGATCGGTCCGAAAGACACAAAACCTCTCGACCCTGCACGAGAAAGCCTCCGCCGAAGGGTCTCACCCCAGTGCCCCGTGAGGTATACCGAGGGCATGCCCCACCTCTGGTACCAGACTAAGTACCTCAATCCTCCAGGCCCTGCGCCTAGCGTGACATCATCGGCCGTGGGAGGCTGCCACAAGTGAAAATGTGGAGACTTTGCTCGGAGGTAATGATCTGCGTGGCGCACTCTCCAGTCGACGTTGGGCTTATTGTGTTTAGTCCTGCAGTACATTTAAATTAAAAAAGAATGTTAATCACGTGCAGAACTGAACAAGTAACGGTAAGATAGCAAGGTAAGATAGCAATTAAGTAATTTTAACTTACTTGTGCAGCTGGGTGGTCTCAGCCTCTCCAATGTCTGGGAACTGCGGGACAAATGCGTCCAGACCAAACTGTCGGGTCACGCAATCTGGCCACGTGTACTCAACAATCCAGTAAAATACACACGACCCTCGATAAAACCAGAGATGCCTCTGCTCCAATGTCAGTCGACAGAATGCGTTCCTTTCGTAGAACTCCCGGTAGGGGAACCAGTCGACCATACTCTCGTGAAGCATCTGGAGCTGACTCCGGACATATGAAATCCCCACAGTTCTCCCCCTGCCCGTGTTCTCGTACGTGTGGCGATCGCCCCATATGGCACCGTACGCGGGACACCTCTCGGCATCCTGTCTCCTCAAGTATGGGACAAGAGACGGACGAACTGGCCGACATACCGGCAAATGAGACCACGACCATTGCTGGAGTAGAAGAAGCGGTCCGTGGATCTGCTTGTTCTTCACCTATATTTTGGACATGAGGTGAATATGTTGGTGATTATTGAACCCTAATTATTGTAATTTAAATTCCGAAATATTTGTGAAAACTTACCAAGCAAGCATGGCACAGGCTCCGGTATAAGTGGGCGATCACAGCTCCGCCCCAGTTCCAGTTCGGTGGCTTCTCAATTTCTGTCAACAGAGAGAGGAACATAATCGGAACCGCGTCACCGCTGGAGTCCACGAACATGACGCTGCCACAGAGATCCAGCACAAAGGCCCTCACATACCTAAAAATATAAAATAGTAAAGATAAATTTAATGATTTTCACTGTTGAGTTCGTAACATATTTTAATTTCAAGATTCTCAATTATTACCTCCTGACGGCCTCCAGATCAGTGGTCTCGGCTGTGATCCGATGCAGAAAAAAGTGATCACGGAGCGACGCTAGGCTAATGCAGTACCCCGAATACCGGAACTCCTCATCATCCTTCCTCTTCTTCTTCTTTTGCAGTGTCTTTGGATCCTCTACCCCCAGAAGCTGCCGTATCATCCCCACGTGAAGTGGACTGTCGGAGACACCGCTGATAGGCTCCCCGTCGATCCGTAGATCCCATAGAGCGCTCACATCTGCTAGGGTCACGGTCATCTCCCCAAAGGGTAGGTGGAACGAATGAGTCTCCGGTCGCCATCTCTCCGCGAGCTCGCTCATCAGAGCCTGGTCGATCTGACCCTGAGGCATGGTAGCGAGCTGATACAATCCGAGATGCATAATGCACTGCTCCATCAGAGGATGACCGACGTACAGTATCCCGGAGGTGCGATGTCTCACGGTCAACATCGTCTCGTCCTGTATTTAACAATGATTTCAGTCTAAGCGACTTACTATATGCCATATTAAAAATCTGTAATTTGAATTAAATTGTTTAAAAACCAACGTACCTCAATAGATGCGAGCGCGACCCTGTGCTGAACGTGTGGAATCCACAGAAGAGGGCTGAATGTATCAGCTGCGTGTGTAGCGTGGTCTACACCGAGAGCCTCTGCACCGGATGCACTGGGAGCCTCCGTACTAGACGAACTACCTCCCCTCTTCATAATATCTACAGTGCACAATTTTCAAATAACTTAAATTTCACAAATTGAACCCTAAACCCTAAACCCTAAACCCTCTAAATTAGGCCGCAATTAAATAATTTTATTTCTAAATTAAACACTAAACCCTAATTTTTATCAACTTACTCGCGTCGGGAAAATCAACAACCCGCACACGACAATTCAATTTCCAAACTGAACCCTAAACTCTAATTTTTATTAACTTACTCGCGTCGGGAAAATCAACAACCCGCACACGGCAATTCAATTTCCAAACTAAACCCTAAACTCTAATTTTTATCAACTTACTAGCATCGAGAAAATCAACAAACCGTACACGGCAATTCAATTTCCAAACTGAACCCTAAACTCTAATTTTTATCAACTTAATCACGTCGGGAAAATCAACAACCCGCACACGGCAATTCAATTTCCAAACTAAATCCTCTTAATTCTACAAAAAATAAATTAATAATTTACGTAAACGTACCAGAAAAAATCCGATCGAGAGAAAGTTGGCCGAGAGAGAGAGAGGGTGGCCGAGAGAGGGAGAGAGGGGCTGAGGTGGGGGGGGCTGGTTCGGGTGGGGGGTGGTGGTGGCGGGGTGGGGGAGGGGAGGGGCGGCCGGGTAGAGAGGAGGAGAGACCGGGTAGGGGGCGGGGGAGGGGAGGTCGGGGGTAGGGTGGCCGGGGAGAGGGGAGGCTAGGGGTGGGCGGGGCTGGGCGGGGGGGGGGGGGGGGCGGGGGTGGCTGTCGGGTCGGGTAGGAGGAAGGGTGGGGGGGCGGGTAGGTTAGAGGGGGGGGGGAGGGGAACCAGAGGAGTTTAACCAAAAAAAAAAGCGGGGGTAAAACGCCCCCTCATTGGGCGGTTGGGTAGAGGGCGTGAACCGCCCAGTGATGGGGCGGTTAGATGGAGGGAGTGAACCGCCCGTTAGTTGGGCGGTTAGGGCAGTTTTAAAATTTTTTTCAAAATGAGGGCAGATTTGATATTTTTTTTTATGGTATTAATAAAAATGTCGGTAATTGAACATAGAAAGAGTGGACTCCTTATAGAGAGCAGAGACAGACACTAGCTATAAGCAATTGAGCTTAGGTAGAGAAGAAATAATGGTAATTAATGATGCTATTTTGAGAGCAATAATTTAAAATTAAATTATTTAAAGAGCCAATTTATTCTTGTTTAAAATTCTTCTAATTATGGTAGAAATTTAATTAAGCTTGTACCAAGTATTTAAAAGGAAATTATTGCATGCTATGCAAAGAGAATTGAAAAATGGCTTGATTTATAGTCTTTTTCATTTTTTAAGGGAAGAAACTTTTATATATTAATATCAATTTTCACAGGATTTGTCTAGTTGATTCATATGCTAGAAACAAAAGCTGAAGACACAAATTAAATTATGCAAAAGAAAAACCGGACATGAATTGAACAAAAAATAATGGAGTGCGCTATATTCAGTGCTCAAAATACTATATATCGAAAGGCTAAAGAAGATTTCATGTCCACGCTGCTATATATTTCAAGCAACAAAACTTAAGTGGATCATACATAAATTACGATTAAAACCAAATTTAAAGAAATGAGTATAATCAAGCTTTCTTTGAACAATTGATGCAATCAAACTTAAAATTCCACATTCAAGAGCACCGCTAGGAAGGAAGAATACGTTAAGTATTTTTGAAGAAAATCGTCATGAATTCATTAATTACACTAGTAGTGCGAATACTTCTATAAATTTAATGTTTGTAAATTTACAGGTGCATGTACTTCGAATTTGTTAGTCAACAATTTACTATAAGAATTTGCTCCTCAGTGGCGACATTTGAACCCTTCTCAGTTTTTTTTTGTTGTATTATTATTTATAAAGTAATGTTGTCAATTATAAGTGCATTGTAACAAGGAGCAAAACAATATTAAAACAAATATCTAACCAATACGACGAGAACGAGCTGTCAGATTACAATTATGTTCCCTCATGTTAGTGTACTTTATTCTCATAAGCTTTTACCATCACGATCACTATAAAACAATATATAATGACCAAACTAAGTGTTTGACAATTTCTTTTTAAAAAAAATTGCAACATAGAATAAGGGAGCCTGTGTGCAGACTGTTGCTTAAGTATAATATTTGAATAAAGAGACTAATCATATCATGGCCACTAGAGAGGATTAAAGAAAAAGAATAAAGAGGGTCCGATACCCGAGGTAATATATACTCCTCTCTTTTTCTCCTTGTTTAAAGCGAACTGCCTTATTTTGCTTCATTCATAAAAAATATGCATTATTTTCCTGGATGAGCGAGTACTTCAAACAATGTTTTTAACTTTTTATCCTTTCTGTGCTAGGTATATTTCATGACTGATACGCCAGCTGGTCAATGAATTTTTTTTTTTTAGACTGTATCCATCAGTACATTTGGATGAGAATGTGCAGGTCATAAGACGGGATCCTTGCATCAGATATTGTATACTTTGGTTTATTAAGATAAAAAAAAAAACACACACACAAAGGTAAAAGTGAGAACATAGAAAATTGTACTGCCAATCTTTCTCTGCAAATTTAAATCACATATGATTTCTCAAATTAATTAATATGAATTAACAGATTAATTAGTCGCTAATTGTCTTGTGTAACAAATTAAGTGATGTTACTTGTTAAATTAAAGATTTTACTTGTTAAAATAATAGAGAAAAAAATTGTCTTTACAATGAGACATTTTCTTTAAGGACATTGTTTGGATTCGATTCTTTGCTTCCATAAATGATATTCTATTCATAGGTTGAGCATGTTATTTTCTGTCCAGACTGGACAGTACTTTTGTTACTTTGCTTAAAATGTAAACACACTCAATTTTTAATTCTAATCTCTGAAGTTTACATCAACAAAAAGAAATAGAATCTAACACATGCTTCTTTTTGCTGTTGGTCTCCCATCACACCGAAATTTTTTTTCTTACCACCCTCAAAAATCCGAATTAAATCAATACCACCCGGTTAATCAGATTTCAGATTCCGCCACGTACGCGCACTGGATCTGCGCACGGATCCCCAATCCGTGCGCGTAGCGGGTATGCGGACGGATCCGTGCGCTTAGCGGGTCTGCGGATGGATCCGTGCGCGTAGTGGGTCGGCGGACGGATCCGTGCGCGTAGTGGCTGTGCGGACGTGTTACAATATCATAAAACCCCGCAGCGCAATGGTTTTGCCCTACCCAGCACTCCCAGCCCCAGCAGCAGCACCCCAAGCCGCGCAGCCCTCCAGTAAAGGTAATTTTTTTTATTTTAAAGTTAAATTTTGTAATTTAATTTTTTATTAAGTAGTTTAGTTCAGTTAGGTACCAAATAGTAGTATATTGTAAATTAGATTAAAATATTGTGTAGTTATGTAAATATTTGTGTAAATTAGACCAAAATGGTAGTTTAGTTTATTTGGTCTATTTTTTATTAAGTAATTTAGTTTTAATTTAGTTGGGTGCCAAAAAATTTGTGTAAGACCAATTTAGAATTGTGAAATGTATTTAGAATTTAGAACTGTGAATTATAATTTAGAATTTAGAAATGTCCAAATATTGTAATAATATATTGTTGTATTTAGATTGTTTTTAGAAATGTCCAAATATTGTAATAATATATTGTTGTATTTAGATTGTTTTTAGAAATGTCCAAATATTGTTGAATTTAGAAATGTCCAAATGTCCAATTATTTTTACATTGTTGTATTTAGACAAAAATTGAGTAGAAATGGACCAAATTAGAAATTTATTTTTCTGAATTATCGTATTGTATGACTTTTTACCGATCCATCCAAGAATGATGATATATTATCGATAGAGGCTAAAATTGACAAAATTAATTAATTTGATGTCAGTATGGCGTCAACCAGCGGTAGCAAAGAAAATCGTACGCAAGATGACTTACAGTTGAATTTATCACTGGCCCGTACGATATTTCCAAATATGACGAAAGAGAGGATCAGCCCTCTTTGCTGGTATAAATTCGAGGAGCACAAGATTAGAAATGCATATGTAAGTTTACGTTTTGAGAAATGCAAATAATTTTAATTTTTATTTAGTTAAAAATATGTAAGTTATATGTTTGTTTGTTTTGAAATTGAATGCAGACTCATACCTTGACGGGGACGCGGAACAATCAGATGAGTATAGTCTACGATGAGCGATACGCTCCCGCGTTGAAGAGTTTGGGGTTGTGGCATGTCTCACAGCTGACCCCCATTATTGCAGATGTTGCTCTTCTATCTGCGTTGGTCGAGAGGTGGCGGCCGGAGACACACACATTCCACCTGCCAGTTGGAGAGATTACGGTGTCTCTCCAGGATGTCAGTTGTCTCTGGGGACTGCCTATTACTGGACAGGCTGTGACGGGTGTGGAGTACGGGGACTTCACAAAGGATGTCGAAGAACTGCTAGGACCCAACCTGATGAAGGAAAGGGCCCTCAAGAGGTCGAAGGTTGCTTCGAAGAACGACATCAGTATACCTTTTTTACGGGCGGCTTTCAAGTAAGTTGTATTTTTATAATAGTAAATATTTGCGATGCTTGATACTCTGTACTAAATTAGTTTGTATTTATAGAGGACCTTTGCGAGAAAATGCGCCTCCGGCTCTGGTAGATCAGTGGACCCGAGCTTATATCATGGAGTTGTTCTCCTGCTGGTTGTTCCCAGATTCCTCTAGGAGCACCGTCCCTGCTTGTATGCTGGAGTGGCTGAGAGACTTGGCAGACCCTCCACAGATGAATTGGGGTGCGGCGGTCTTGGCATGTCTGTACCGAGGCTTATGCACTGCGTGCCGGGTATAAATTACTTAATCTTCTTTTTGTAAATAAATTATTTGCTCTTATTGTATTAAAAATAACCGCAACTTGTATGAAAATAGGTTGACAAATCTGGTCTGTACGGACCGATTGGTCTCCTTCAGCATTGGTCGTGGACGAGATTTCCATTTGGTCGTCCGCAACCATCAGTAGACGGTTGGGCTCCAGACTGGGGTCATCCGGACGGGGAGACATGTCCTGCGTATGCTCAGAGATTCTGCGCAAGAAAGACCTTTGTCGCGACTCCGCACGGCAAGCCTTCGGGAGTTTGGTTTTTCCGAACTCAGTTCGAGCAGATGACTCCAGATCTACATGTCGAGTGGAGGCCGTATGATTTTTGGGTCGAGGTTTTTGAGCAAGATGAAGAGCCTTACTGTTTTCTTACAAAACTTCCAGACATCTGCAGACGCGAGCGACAGTCCTGATTTACTCAGGTGCGAGTTATTTTTTTATTTTCTAGTTTACAATTTCATAATCATATTGTAGTTTAAAATTGATACTTAGACTATGAAAAATATTGGCAGGTACCGCTTATCTACTACCAGGTTGTTGAGCATTATTACCCTGGACGGGTGATGAGACAGTTTGGTATGGCCCAGTTTTTTCCAGTCCCGCCACCTATCACAAAGGACGACTGGTATGATCTTCACCAGCCGTTGTGCACCGCGGTAATGAAGAATTGGCGGACGGAGCACGCCTTGCATGTACGGAGACTGGAGGATATGAGTCCGGATGACATGGTTCCTGATATGTATCAGACTTATGCTTTCGAGGAGTGGGACCAGCATTATCGGCAGTGGTACCAGGAAAATTGTGCATTCACGGTGTACATGTTCAGTCAGATCTCAGAGATAAATGCAAAGCCGCTTCATGTACCACGCGACACGACCTCCACTCAGTACGGTTTCATCCCTAGCGGTGGTCCGGCTGCACAGATTGTAAGTTTTTTATATTATTTTATTATTTCAATATAGGTACGGTAATCATATTTTGAAATATTGATAAAATGGTTTATTCGCAGGTACTTATGAACATCAAGCAGGTTCTGAGAGCAGCAAGATATGGGATCACAAGAGGCTGGAAGAGGATGGGGAAGATTATGTTGTGCTCATCTGCACCTCCGGTGGTCGTCGCCGGGTACAAGGACCAACTAGACAAGATCCTGAGGCTAGCGGATCTTCCAAGATACGAGGATTTGGGGGATATGAATGATGAAGATTCAGCAGAGCCGATGAGCACACCAGAGCCAGATTTTTCGGAGATATTGTCTGCACCGACGCCTGATGCAGCATTTCAGCGATTTGGAGATCGAGTGGTACGTGCATTTTTCTAATAACCTACTTATTGCAAAACCAAATTATTCTATTATTAACCATCTATTTTCAGGGATATGAGCCCCGGTTTGAGGAGCCTCCGACATCGCAGGATTTTGAGCGGACTCAGACATCGCAGGATTTTGCGTTCGACTTGGGTTCGAGTTATGTATACACTCAGGATTACTCATCTCCACAGTTCTACACACATGATGAGCCACCACCAGAGGGCAGTGCAGCAGTGTACCAGACTGAGAGGAGACCATCATTTGCAGAGTCTGCTGTAGCTTCTTTTTTCGGTCCTTCGACAGTTCCTGGCTCATCTGAGGAGGTTTTGTTTGGACAGATACCAGAGGAGACCCCACCACCGCCATCGCGCCAGTATATGTCGCCTTTCACTCAAGCAAGTTCGGAGATTGTGGAAGAAGAGGACTCGGAGAAAGATGACTTGGGGCGCGGTAAGAGAGTTAAGGTCGCGAAGAAGCCGTACACACCATCGACTAGGTAGTTGACTTTTATGTAGTTATTCAGTTATTTGGACTTTTATGTAGTTATTCAGTTATTCGGACTTTTATGTAGTTATTCAGATATTCGGACTTTTATGTATGTTTTTCGGACTGTCATTTAGTTATCATGTTATTCTTACTTTTATTTGGTTTATGTTTGTCTTTCATGACCTTATTACATCTGTCACTACATTTCTTCAAAATCAACTTCGACCAAAACATGAGTTCTACATCATTCAAACTAATAACTTCGACTTAAACAAAACATCCGTTCTACTGCAATAAAAATACACATAAGTTCTACTGCAATAAAAATACACATAAGTTCTACTTTAATTAAAAACATGAGTTCTACTACCATTAAAAACAGACAAAAACAACAGTTCTACTACCACCTCTTGACCTTATTGCGTATTTCCTCTCGCATCCCTTCTTCTTCTCGCATTCCTCTCGAGAGTTTCTCTGCTGGTTTGGTGACCCCTTCGTCGTCCTTCCAATACATCCATCCACATTTGGATGCGGTTGTGCCGTCTCCTACCCAACTTTCACCAACCGATGCTCTGGAACTAAGATATCTCCTTCGTACACCGGCCAATCACATTGATTGTCATACACATGAAATTCACCACTCCATGTGTCGATGAGTTTTTGAATGTTGTAATAGTGATTGACGAAGTCATTTGGATCCAAGCTCCTATCATGTTAACAAATTAGTAAGTAATGCGGTCCCTAATTTCAAGTTCCAAATTAAATAAAACATAATTTTACCTTAAGCGACAAACCGCCATCACATGAACACATGGTATTCCGACCATCTGAGGCTTCTGACACATACATTCCACCTCATGGTCGTTCCTCAGAACTACCTTGTACCTGCAGTCGCTAGACGTGTGCACCCAGCTGCCATTCTCCATGTCAAAATTAATCTTTTCGCCATGTGAGGTCACCATAAATTCTCCATGATGGCCGAATGCAAGCGCTGACATTTTTCCAACCTTGTCGATGTGCTTATCCAGCTTCTTATGTACGCGAGTGGAAAAAAGCTGACATGCTGCTTGCAATTGCACAACCTTCTCTCTTCTCTGAACAAACCAACTGACACACTTGTAGAACGTCTCCTCAATGATTGCGGCAACTGGTAACCTACGAGAATTAAAAATTACAATTAAATGAAGAAAACGATAATAAAAATATAGAAGGATTACAAAATACAAACCTTCGAGAAGTGGCGAAGACATTGTTGAGCGATTCAGAGCCGTTGCTAGTCATTATTTCCCAACGATATCCATCATCCATAGCTTGATACACCTTCCATGGCTTAGGCAATTCTTCCTCATCATTTTCATTATATTTGCCACATGTATCCAAATAAGCCAACCAATCAGGATTTCGCCTCCCGATTGCCTCAAGTCCTTCTTGCAATCTTCTTCTCTTCTTCTTTTTAACCATAACCTTGAAAAAAGTGGAAGCAACCTTATCCTTAGTGTGTTTTCCAAAGTTCTCAAACACATGTTGAGAGCAGTAGCGGTGGGCACACTCCCCATTCTCCTCACACCAACCCAAATCATCTTGAATAAACACCTTTTTTATGCCCTTGTGTCGGTCAGATACCACACACATGAATCTGCCAGAACCAATTACAAACTCCCGCACCCACTTCATGAACCATCCCCAATTCTCAAAATCCTCGCTCTCTACCAGTCCAAATGCTAACGGGATTAACTGGTTCTCTGCATCATATCCGGTTACAATTAACAGCTTACCCTTGTATCTGCCAGACAAGAAACAAGCATCGATACTGATGACGGGTCTGAGGTGATCGACTGCAGCAATACATGGTCCCCATGCCCATGCTGCTCTCATGAAAAAACGATACCCTTGCTTTTTGGTTGGCTTTGAAACAATCTTATATTCAGTTCCCGGGTTTGTTCTTTTTATTGCCTCTAGCAAAGGGACAATCAGTCCGTAAGACCCCTCCCAACTACCAAAGGCCCGAGCAATTGCTAACTCTCTGCCACGCCATAATTTGTTGTACTTTGGAACGACACCCTCATACCTTTCAGCGCATAAGTCAGCGACTGCCCGGATAGACATATCAGCATTTTTTTCCAATGACAATTTTATACAGTTGGCGACCATAGCGGACGTCAACTGTGCATGATCTAACCTGGAAGCCGATACGTGGCATGTGTGCTTAGCCACATTCTTCGTGATGGCCCAAGTATTACCAAAGCCTGTAGCCCTCGCAACCAACGCCCACCTGCACCGGGCGTCAACACACTTGTACCTCAGCCTGGTGGTATCGCTGTGTGTATTTTTTATCTCCCTATTTAGTTTGATATGCCAGTGGTTAATTGCATCTTTCATCTTATCCTTGCTGTCATATGTCATCCCCTCAGACAATTCATGTCTTTCTCCCTTTTAATTACAAAAGAAACAACAAAAATTGAACAACATCAATTTAATAACAACAATTTAATAATTAAATTAAAATTTAATATAAATTAACAAACATACCTCACATGTCGCAAAAAAAGAGCTATCGGCCTCTTCAAACCCTGATGTGTCATGAAATTGCTCAAACGGATGTCTTTCCCCATGACCCAATAAAGGCCACTTCCGCCTACCAAGAACAGGAATACCAGTATCCTCATCACTGTGATCTGATACCCCACCGTCCCCATTATCATCCCAATTAGCCTCTGCCTCCCTTTCTTCAGGATCGTCGTCCGTATTATCAGCATAATAAAGTCGTTCTGGGGTTCCAGATCGGTTCCTTTCAGATTGGACTCGGCTAGAGGACGAGGATGGAATTGGAGATCGACCCCTGTCAGATCGGACCCTACTAGGACCTGCTACGGATGGCGCCCGACTTGGACCCGCTACGGATTGCTCGAGCCCCAAACCCTGAGTCAACTGCAACAATTGTCTGGTATTCTGTCTGGAGTTCTGTCTAGGGTTTTGTCTGGGGTTGGCTACCACATATAACTCTAGGAACTTGAAAGGAGTGCTCATATTCATTGTCATTTCGACATATAACCCCCAACTGCTATCGTCTTGTACCGGAAACTGTTGGAACCAGGTTTGGTTGCCTTGGCCAATATTGATCCTTACGGTAATTACCAGTTCATAATTACGGTGGTCAATACCGAGTTGTTGGTACACTTCCCTATTTATACCTCTAAAATCCAAACCTAAGCCGATATTGAACATTTTCGGCATCTGGTGGCTATAATAAGCGCCATTTGGTCCTTGTAATACTTCACCACCAGAATATAAAGCAATTCCAATCATAATTGGTTGAATGAACCTAAATATTACAAAATAATACACTAAATTAAAAAATAATACAAAAAATATATTTTTTTGAAAAAAAAAAAAATTAAGGTAAAAAACGCACCTATGCAGCAGCTTCGGTGAAGAATGAGTGAAGAATAAACAAACTGGACTGATTTTCTGCATATATAGGTCTAATGTAGCAGGAACGCATAGCCACTGCGCGAACGGGTCAGGGTCGGTCCGCATATCCACCATGCAAACCGATCCGTGCGCATATCCACCTTGCGAGCCGATCCGTGCGCATATCCACCTTGCGAGCCGATCCGTCCGCGTATCCACTATGCGCACGGATTTGGGATCCGTGCGCAGATCCAGTGCGCGTACGTGGCGGAATCTGAAATCGGATTAAACGGGTGGTATTGATTTAATTTGGATTTTAGAGGGTGGTAAGAAAAAAAATTTCGGCCCATCACAACACATGTCAGAAATAGAATCTAACTTTTGGATTAGGTTATTATTGTGATGCACAATTGATCTTGTTAGCTGTGGTCGATCACCATTCATGTATATACATTAATGCTTTTAAGTTTAATAAATTCTTCATTGGAAAAGCTATTAAAATTTTAGATTTTGAAAAATATTTCGAAAAACACATTGTTGGTTTTGGTTTAAATAAGTGGGTACGTAGTGTTTCAAATTATGATGATATCTTTATTATCTTCCTCCTTCCACTAGGGTAACCAGCAAAGCTATAGTTTCATTTTCTTTATGCATGGATATGTTAATTATACCCAAACAATTAATTTATTTATTAATGGACATGTTTATACCTGATTCATTGTCATTACTCGTTACCCCTGTTTACTTCCCAATTGTTTGTCCAAAATTTTTGCACTTGTTTATGTTGAAGCTTCTTTGTACTTATTTTTTTTAATGTAAATGATATACGTGCTGTACATCCGATCATATTCCAAAATATTTCTCTAATTAATTATGAATACTTCAACTCAACTAATTATATGAAAAACCTGTCGACTCATTAAATCAACTATAGGAATTTTATTTTAAAAATGGTATATTTCACAAAGTTTTTGTTATATTAAAAAAAATCAATCCGCCAAGTTAGCTGCCCGAAGCAATCCTTAAAACACTCCTTTGTTTATTAAAAAAAAAACTCAGTCCACCTGACAATCAGTCCACATGGAATACAATTTGTTTATTTTCATTTAGCTTACCGTATATGGGTAAGATTAAAGTTTTTTTTCGTTAACATAATAGGCAAGGGTATGAAAAATGCTTCCACCTGACCTGTCATAAACGTTGACATCCCTAACTATGAACAATTAATGTTTATTAAGATATAGAAGGAAACCACACGATCGTGACTATAACAATGTTTTCTTTCAGTGTGAAAAGTTGTAAATTGGAAATCTGACTGAAGAATTAAGTGTTGATATATAACATTGAAAGATTTGATTTCTATCTTTATCCCAAAAAAATAACAACAGAAATTATACTCACAATTAGCCTATGATTTCTCTGCAAATTTTAAATCACCTGATTTCTCTCTCATTAATTGTATTTTATATTACATATCAAGAATTCACATGTCACGAATTCTTCAATTATTTTTATTTTTACTTTGTCTTCACTCTGAGGCATTTAATTTGTTCTGATATGATTCATTCCTTAAAGAAATGATATTCTTATTTCATTTAGTTGTACTCTTTTCTACTTTGTTACTTTGCTTGAAGATTGAACACACCCAAATTCTTTATTCCAACTGCTGGGGTTTACATCTATAAAACGAAATATAACTTAACACATCCCATGCTATGTGCCTTCTGTCTAATTCTATCTTCAACCAGTGATCATAATTAAGGTAAATTGAATCTATCACATGGCACTTTCTTTGCTATTGATTTTCATATTCCACTATATAAAAATCTTTGCTGATCTAATTAATTTATTTTGTGATAGATTAAGACTAATTAAAGGTACAATTCATTGTAATGGCCAAGGAGATGTCATCCTCCCGACATGAAATGGTGCATGAACAACGTCCAGTCATGTCTGCTGATCTTTTCTTAGCAGCAATAAAAGGCGACGGAGATGTTTTAATAGAACGTCTTGGGCTGCTGGAAGAACAAAAAGAAGTCAAGGTATATAAAATTTGATGTAACAATTTTTTTGTTGGTCCAGTCGTAAATAGTGTCCGTAATATATATGAGATAGCACTACAATATAACATATTTAATTTGTTTCCATTTAATTTATATCTTGTTATGATTAATTATCAACATCATCCATCATTGTCATCAATTGTTACAATTATTATATTTTCAATATAATTGTAATTAATAGTAGTATTAGTATAATTAGTAGTACTATTAATTTGTTATCATATTGATTATCATCATTACTTTTATCATCAACACCATCACCACTGCTACTACTAGTAATTGTTGTTGTTGTTGTTAGCTAGGGTGAGGAATAACACAAATTTAGGTAAGTTATTTCGAGTTTTGTTCAAGGTTGGGATGGGTGGATATAATTCGTTCGAAATAGCCACTAACTCCTTGTTTCATTATTCCAACCAAAAATTGAATTAGTGGCTAGTTCAAATAACTTGATTAAGGTCAACCTCACTAATGCCACTAATGACCCTAATATACTCTTTTTAAGTCCCTAGCTTCATTATAGCCAAAAGGAACATTTCCATGCAGTTATTGCTTGATGTACATTCCATTCTTTCAGGCGAGCTTTCTCTTGCATATTCTTCTTTATTTTTCTCGTGATCACAATACATAAAATTTATAACTTGTAGGCGTAAATTAAACCTACTCTCTAAAAAAAAAGGTAGCTAATTGTTGGGCTACGCATTACCTATTTTGGTTTATTTTGTAATTTCGGATGTGTTCTTAGGAAGATAGAATGAGGAACAACAAGAAAGGGCTCTGATTGAAAGTTTTAGAATTCTCTCTTTCACTACTTGATTAATTGTCTTGTTACATAAACAAAAATATTGTGTACTAGATTCTGTCTGGACCATTTTCAATATCACATCTCTACTCAATATAAACATTTTCAAATCTAGCACAATAGTTATACAAATCAATAATCCACTATTTTGTAATGATACATTACAAATACAAGTCAAATAAATATTTTGACAAACAATATTATATTAATTTCAACACTAATGACTCCAAATAATACATATATATACATGTCAAAAATCATGATTTTTAAGTTAATTTGTACAAATTCACAATGGCACCAATGAAAATGTTCATTTGAATAATATTTGGTGCAGATTATTTATCAGGTTTTTTCATCTTGCACAGAACCATTCAAATTTCATAACACAATCATATATACGTTCTTACAAAATATAGCTTCTAAATACTGATTGTAGTCACTTTTATACATATAACATATGTACTAATTAGATGTAATTAAAAAGCTACATTTGTTAGTCTTTGACATATCTTTTTCTCCTGAAACATACGATCCAATTAAACTGGTGGAAAGATAGGGAGTAAACTGCAAGGGCACTTCTTCTATGGTCCAATTTTGCTCTGATATTAACTATTATGATCCATAATGGCTGTCCTACTAAAAAAACAATATTGAAAGGCCACGGAGATGTTTATTAATTAGGGAGAATTTGTAGTGTGCCCATATACAAACTTCTAAAATAGTCAATTTTCCCATCAAATCACCATAATATCCAATATTCCCATAAAAACTTAATATTATTTCTTTTATCCCCATTTATTTATGTAATTATTTTAATTATTTTAAAAATGCAATTGATAATTATACCCTTCTTTCTAAATGAAGGTGTTCCTTATTCCTCCATAACTAAGCAAAGAAAAAACTGTTTCTACTATTTCTTGGAACTCACACACAAGAAATTTACTTCTTTTTTTATTTTTGAAAAACTGATAGTGACTATCAGTGAGTACAACGAAATTTACTCAATTTTTAATTGAGTCCTTCGTGCTGGTCTTTTGAATTGGTTTTTGCTTATTACCATCTTTGTTTATTTCGATTTTAGAACATACATGCAATGACATGTCTCTCGATCGGAGTTTTTTTTAATGAATCATTTCCAGTGTTGATTAATTTCTAGCTCAAATCAGGGACGTTAGGCATGAAATTGTTGACTGGTTAATCATTTTGTACCAGATAATACTCTTTTTATATAAATATAAATATTAATATATGTATCTTTGCTAAATTGTAGGTTTTGACAGAAGAAAAAGATTTTGCAAAGACATCAATTCTAAACAGGCCTCGACAACTGAATGCACTTTCCTATCCAATTGTATCATCACTATCAAGCAATAATCCTTCTTCAAATAGCAGCTTGTCACAGGTTAATATTTAAAAATGTTCTTCTCACTCTGTTAGTCTGTTGTTGAAGAATTTCATGGAGTTCCCTCCTGAGTCTGTTGTTGTATCTTCTTCCATCACCCAGTCCCCTACGCGCCCAATCGTTTCAGTCAACGCGCTAAAACTAAGTTCCCTAAGAAACCCCCAATTTTTCCCGTCAAATCCTCAAACTCACTTAAACCTCTAATCGTCTCTCTTCCAATTAATCCTCAAAAAATAAAAGCCCAAAGTCGCGCTGGAGCATGACTCCGTTTCTTTCTATGGAAAGATTTGCCAATTCCGAGGCTTATCGTTGGTCGCCCCCAAATTGAGTTCTTGTAATCTTTTCTCACCGGAATCAGAGTAGGTCCGATGCCCATCGGACCTACCTTGGTTCGATGGGTGTAATGACCATTCGATGTGCATCAAGATTTGTGTGCTCTGCATCAAAAGCCGTACAAGTCTGTATCAATTTCCGTGCATATAGATTTTGATGCTAATCGTACGATCCTAGAGCTAATTGAATCTAAATGTAGGTCCGATGCCCATCGGACCTACTCCTATCTCTTTCTCACCTAATCAAATTTCATCGAGTCCTACGCCAAATTTGTCTTAGGCCAGAAGTCATGAGCCTATCAAAAGTTCTTTTCCTTTTTCAATTTTTTTTTTAAATTCCATCGTTATACTCGGTAAAAAAATAATTCAACAATTTATTTTGGATGGTCCAGAATTCTCAGATCAATTGATTTTCTACCTATCTAAAAAAATAGTAAAAAAATTCGAAAAAATGTAAAATTTGGTTTGCAAGTACATATTCATTTTATAATCATGTTGAATGGTTTGGATGGACCATTAGAATTTTGAAAACTCAAATTTTGAGCCGTAGCACGGACCCAACTGTGCTATGCGTAGTACCATAGCCTCACTCAGGGAAGAAAGGACTCAGAGATGTGTTTACTCTGTCTAGACCTGATTTGAGGGTGACGTATAGCAACTTCACCCTCTCTCCCTTTCACTCCCCTCATGTCCCTCTCTGAGTTTTCTCTTTTGGAGAAGGTGAACAACTTTGGTCAAGTCCGATCTGGTCGCTCTACCTCCCTTCTCTTTTCTTTCCATTAATGAGGGTCATCTGGAGCACAGCCTTAGTCTCTTTCAATTATCAATTAAATGGACTCAAAAGTACAATTCTCATCTTCATATCATCGAATCTATTTTTTAAGTAAGAGTTCGTTTGTTTTTTATGAGCAGAGGAGTTCTTATTGGAGAATAAAGGATCCCTCCGTTTAAAATAAATGTTATATTTGTCAATTCAATTTTAAAAATAATTAAATAAAAAATAAACAAAAGGGGCTAGAATAAATATTTTAAGTTTTTATGAGAATGTAGGATATCATGGTGTTTTGACAGAGAAAATTAGTTATTTTAAAAGTTTGTATTGGCACAGTAGAAATTGTCCCTTAATTAATACAATTTCTTGGATGGTCCTGTCGTAAATAGTGTCCGAAATAGTCACCCGGTTGTTTTGCTATTCCAATCATAAATTAAATTGAATTGGTGTTTATTTTAAATAACTGAATTAATATTAACCTCAATAATTCCGTCACCGTCAGAACATACTCTTTAAGTCCCTCCGATGACCAAGATCACCTTTGTATTCTACATTCCATTCCATAATAAGAAAGCTCCAGACCTTTTTTTTCTGACAAACTATATATTGTTGGTCACTTGCATTCTGACATTTTCTTGTTACTTTTCTCTTGATTACAATACATTACTGCTATAACTTGTAAATCTTTTTATTTTGTACTTTTTAATAAGAGGAGGGTTCAAATGCCTTTATTTTTTGTGCCTCCATCATGCCTCTATTTTTAAAAACTTTAATAATTCAAAATTTAAAATTTAAAATTCAAAATAAAACCTTTGGATATGATCTACATCTTTATCTATGTGCTTATAAAAAATTATCTTATTTTGATTTTTTTTTTTTATGTGAATCAATAAGTTGAAAAATCAATGTCTAGAAATTATCCACATTAGTACATTTTTTAGAAGCTCTTGATAAAATGTCATAATTTTTTACACATGCATAGATAAAATGATGTAGATTATATCTAACGGTTTTATTTTGACTTTTAAGTTTTAAATTTTGAGTTATTAAAGTTTTTAAAAATGGAGGCATAATGGAGGCATTCGAACCCTCTTTTAATAAATGGAAAATAGTAGGCCTCAACCTACTTTCTAAAAAAAAAGAGTAGTTAATTGTTGACCTACGCATGCATGCATGACCTATTTTAGTTTGATTTAGTAATTTTGGATTTGTGTTTTTAGTGGAAGACCAAAAAACAAAAAAGTGCTGATAGAAAGTTATATAAGCGACCTTTATTTTTTTCATTATTTAATTCAATATTTCGTTGTATATAAAAAAAATTCTGTACAAGATCCTGTTGGCCCCGTTTAAAATCTATTTACATCTCTAAGACTCTAATGCATCTAAACATTTTCAAACGTAACATCGTCCAATACTCAAACTAATCAAGAATCCACTATTTTATTATAATACATCACAAATACTAATTAGTTTAAAAATAAATACTTGACAAAAATATGAATTTCAACACTAATTAATGAGTCCTTACTAATTCATATACTAGTAAAAAGATCATTATTTTAATGTTTATTTTGTATAAATTCACGATCCAGCAATGATTTTTTTTTTTTTCATTTTTTGACATTCTGTGAAGTTTATATATCAGGTTCATTCATCTTGCGTAGAACCACTCAAATTTCCTACACAATCATATATACGTTATTACAATATAAAGCTTGTAATTAAATGTAATCACTTTATACATATAACACGTATTAATTAGATGTAATTAAAAATGTATAGCTGTTAGTCTTTTACAAATCATTTCCTCTTGAAACATATGACCTAATTAAATTTTACATTGTCTAATCAGGTGACAATAGAGGCTTCACATTTTGCTCCCGAACAAATAAAGACAGAACACCAGACTGTCCAATCCGAGCTCCAAAGTGCAACACGTTTTGGAGACACAGTTCTTCACCTACTGGTTACTAAGGGGCACAACGAACTCGCTTTGATGGTTTTCCGAAGAGATGTGTCCCTATTAAAATCACCAAACAAAAATTTGGAAACACCCCTTCACTGTGCTGCGAAATTTGGAAACGAGAAGGTCATCCACAACCTCATTCAAATTGATCATGTTGCCGTGAAGGATGCTCTCGAACAACCAAATGAAAATGGGGACAGTGCCTTGCACGTTGCTGCCAAATACAACAATGTAGATGTCAGCCTCGCACTGATGAATTTGAATCCTGAAGTGGCATACAGGGTGAACAACAATATGTTTTCTGCATTGAACGTAGCAATAGACAGAAAATATACTGAGATTGTACATACCATGTTAGAACAGGACCATACTCTGGCATACACCCAATTTTCAACTGGAATGTTTCCAGTTCATTTAGCCGCAAGCACGGGCAATGGGGAATTGGTATATCATTTAATGGAAAAGTACCCTAATTGTGCCGAGTTGCTAGATCCTCGTGGAAGAAATCTCTTTCACTATGCTGCAGAAGAGGACAGGTGCATTATTTTTCTGGAGACATCTGAAGACACTAGTATTAAAGAAATGGTGACAAGAATGAATATTGCAAAGGATTGCGAAGGAAATACACCATTGCACATTGCAGCAATGAAGGGACACAAGATTACTATGATGGTTATTTGCGAAAACAAGATGAATAACGTTGCAGAAACAATCCTAAACAAGGAAGGCTTAACACCACTCGAACTTTCCAGGAGGCAACTGTTAGAAACTTATAAGGTATGCTATGCTTAACAATTACATCATAAAATTATTTCTTAATTATTTTAGTTATCTCATGTGTTGCTACCAACTACTAAACTACCAAGCACGTAAAATACATATATACTAGCTAATCAGATAATTAGGTGATACATAATAGTTTCAGTGTCGACAACAATGCGACTGAATGCTCGTCATATAAGCAAATTCTACTTGCACTTTTATTATAAGGCATAAAGAACAATATATATTTTTGGATAGATTTATCTGAATATTGTGCTACCAACATATTCGAAATATTAATGTCATTAGATGGATTAATTAGTTTGTATTATAATAAGAGTGAGGTTATGGTACTGTGTATAGCCACTTTGATCTGTACTATTGATCTATATTTTTATTTTCGAATTCGAAATAGTCGATCCAAATTGTTCATTATGACCTCCATATGAAAATGTACTTGAAAAACAAATTTTACATTTTTTAGATTTTTATTATTATTTTTTAAATAGGTTCAAAATCACTACTTTGGGATGGTCCAGAATTTTTAAATCATGTGATTTATACCTACTTAAAAATGAAGATCATATTGTGCTCAACTATTTGAACTTTAAAATGAAAATATGCATTCATAGTACGGACCAATGTGCGCTATACACATTATGTTTCATGTAGCCTCACTCTTAGAATAATGTAACAAAGTTATTTTCTCAATAAATTTAAAGGGGACTACCGAACTCGTTACGTAAGAATTAAAAAACTGTTGGGCACAAAAATTGCCACGAAATCTGTATTATTCTCAATAGGGATTTATAGTGGAGTCCTAGTCTTCTCCAGCTGTACAATACATATTAGGACATGAGGATTATGGCTTTTTAAAACTTATTGATTTTTTTTTTTTCGAATCTTAAATAATAGCACGAATTATAACGTCAATTACTAATTACCATTTACTAAATTAGCACGAATTAGTTTAACATCCTATTCTTCCAGAACACCAATATTTATTTTTGGATAAAAAAACAGAAATATGAATTTTAATTACTCTAGTACACCATTATTTTTTATTAAAAATATTTGCATTAATCTCAACCGTCGATTAACAAAGTCCAAAATAAAAAAAATTATATACAACATTAGCTTTACAGGTACCAAACCTATTAAATTTAATTGTGATAATTGAGAGCCAGAGGTGTTTTGGAGTTTGACCCAATAACAAAAATATTTATCTTTTCTATTTGTAAAAAACAAAAAAGTAACTTATATCTGTTGTCTCTTACAGGATATTTCTGGTGACAACATTACCCAGTACATTAAGAATAAAGGTTTTAAATTTTCTGAAGAGTGGTTTGAAAATATAATGCTTCCACCAATACAAGATAACTTGGAGCGAACTCAAGTTATTGGACTGGCGTCCGCACTTATCACAACTGTTTCATTTGCTGCTGCTTTTACAATCCCCGGAGGTTATAATCAAGACCATGGTACACCACTTCTAGGGAGGAGATATATGTTCCGGGCATTTATTCTAGCAAATGCTATGGCATTTATAGTTGGATTCTTAAGCTTATTTGCGATTATTTCGAATCTGACAGGTTCACGTCGCCGCAACCTCAATTTTGCAATATCTGCATTACTTTTTGCAGCAAGTAGTATGGTTGTAGCATTTGGATTGGGGTTGTATGTGACACTTGCCCCAGTTTGCTTTCCTATTGCTATTCTCCTCCTTGTTATCACCCTAATTTTAGGGTCTCCCGCCGTGTTTGTTGTTGTGTTCCTAGGAGAAAGGCTTTTAGGATCAGCGAAGGCGAGAACTCACTAGTGGAAAATATGGAATCAGGATCAGTTATATATGCATATTAGTATCGGAATACAACCGATCCTGATGAAGGCGATACTGATACTTACAATAATCTGGATCTGTTAAATAACCGATCCTGATAGTTACTATCAGGATCGGTTGTTTCAAACAACTGATCCTGATGTTATACTATCAGGATCGGTTGTTTGAAACAACCGATCCTGATAGTAACTATCAGCATCAGTTTGTTTGAAACAACCGACCCTGATAGTTACTATCAGGATCGGTTTTTTGAAAAAACCGATCCTGATAACTTTTTTTTTTTTTTTTTTTTTTTTTTACTGTTGGTTCTGAAAAAAAAAATATCAAGATCGGTTGTTTTGAAATAACCGATCCTGATACCTTTTTTTTTTTAATGTTGGTTCTGAAAAAAAGAAAAAAGAATCAGGATCAGTTTTTTGTTTCAAACAACCGATCCTGATGTTATATTGGATCTAAAAAAAATATTTTTTTTTATTTGGCCAGCTTCCATATATATTTGCTGGCCAGCATAAATTTTTTTTTTTTATTTACCATTGATTTATTGGAGCTCAAAACCAATTAAGAACACAAAATAAAATTCATGAAACACAAAAAGAAGTACAATAGTTGAAGAAATTTGGTGCAATAGCAAAATAAAATTGAAAATACAAATGAAAAAAGATAGTTGATCGGCCGGATGATTAAGATAAATAAAAAGATAGTTTCCAAAAGCCTTGCTCAAATGAAAAAAGATAAATAAATAAATTGAAAATACAAAAAAAAATGTGTTTTAAAAGTATAATAATGAGAAAATTAGATAAAACTAATACCGTGATAGTTGATCGGCCGGATGATTAAGTAACTTGAGCGAGATGTCCTCAAGACTGAAAAACAATATACAAACACCATTTATTAATTTTTGAAACAATACAAAAAATTAAAAATTGACACAATTGAGCCGGAGGTTCGAGAGGCTCGGCTTTGAGAGGGAGAGACGGAGACAGAGAGAGAGAGACACGGAGGAGAGGGAGAGACGAGACGGAGACAGAGAGAGGAGAGACACGGAGGTCTGAGGATTTGAGAGGGAGAGACGGAGACACAGAGAGAGAGAGACGCTAAGTTGAAAATGAGAGGCGCGAAATGAAAATAAGAACTAAGCAGGAGTTATCAGGATCGGTTATTTCGAAATAACCGATCCTGATTGTTTTTGTAAGTACAAAGGCGTGAAACAGAATTAAACCCTAGCGTCAAATTAGCATTAGGATCGGTTATTTCAAAACAACCGATCCTGATACCATTTTTTTTTTTAAAGTTGTTTCTGAAAAAAAAAAAAATCAGGATCGGTTGTTTTGAAAAAACCGATCCTGATAACTTTTTTTTTTTTTTTTTAATGTTGGTTCTGAAAAAAAAAAAAATCAGGATCGGTTTTGTTGAAAAAACCGATCCTGATATTTTTTTTTTTTTTTTAATGTTGGTTCTGAAAAAAAAAAAATCAGGATCGGTTTTTTTGAAAAAACCGATCTTGATAACTTTTTTTTTTTAATGTTGGTTCTGAAAAAAAAAAAATCAAGATCGGTTTTTTTGAAAAAACCGATCTTGATAACTTTTTTTTTTTTTTTTTTTAAATGTTGGTTCTGAAAAAAAAAAAATCAGGATCGGTTTTTTTGAAAAAACCGATCCTGATAACTTTTTTTTATTTTTTTAAATGTTGGTTCTGAAAAAAAAAAAAAAACCAGGATCGGTTTTTTTGAAAAACCGATCCTGATAACTTTTTTTTTTTTATTATTATTATTTTAATGTTGGTTCTGAAAAAAAAAAGGAATTAGAATCGGTTGTTTGTTAGAACCGATTCTAATTGTTCATAAATTAGGATCGGTTAACCATAAAACCCGATCTGAATAGTTTTTAGGATCGGTTTTCTTAAAAAAACCGATCAGATAGATATTAGAATCGGTTGTTTCATATAACCGATACTATTAGGCCGATCCTGATTCCAGTTTTTCCACTAGTGACTACACTTATACCATACTAGAGGATTGCCTCGCCTTGCTTCGGCAGTGGTTTGCAAAACGCTCTACATATCATGTAAGTAATAAACTTATAATATAGAAGTAATAGTTCACATATGAAACAACAACAACAAAAATATACAAAATATTATACATGTCATGTAAGTTATAGTTTACATTTTGAAGGAAAGCACAAAAATATTAGTGTATGTAAGCTATGTTAGTGCTATCTATGGCATTTTTAAATTTCTGTCTAAGAAGAACAGTTATTCTATATACATAGTTTTATCAAAATAATTTCAACTATTCTCTCTACATGGAGACAATAAACAAAATATTATTTGCACGAATTTAGCTTCGATGACATGTTACTCTTTCTTCTCTTCTGCTTTCTTGTCATCATTACTGGAAAAAAAAAAGATATGAAAAGCTTATTAGAATTTGGATTAAAGCACAGTGCACATTTTTGGTTTATGTTTTGGAAAACAAAAAAGGCACTACATATTTATATAGATCTTTTATCGTTTCTTGACTGATATTAATTTACCATAGGGTGCAAAAAATTCAAATTGAGTTTTGAAGTTACAATGATATATAAATATAATTATGTAACAATGTTAAAGTTTTGACTCAATAATAATTTCTAATTACCGATAGATGAAAATATATTATAAAGTACCTTGAAACTGTGGTGATAGGCTGAGATTGAAAATTGGAAAGATCAGCTGTTCAAGCTAACATAATTTTTTTTTACAGAATTAACTAAAATGTTTATAAAATTAGCAACTTGGAAATGAAAAAAATTTAAAACAAACTTTTTCTTTACCTGACATCCCAATTGCCTTTGTAGCATGCTAGTGCTTAAAGATCTGAAAGAAAAGCAAGTAAGAATATTTTGAAAAAAAAAATATTAACTACCTATAGAGGAGAATGGAAAATAGAAAATAAGAAGGAATAGCACAAATTTCAGTAGCAAATTAGTTCCCAAAGGGAAGTGAAGCCAAATGCATATAAATGAAGTAATAGACAATTTGCAATTAAAAGCATATTCATTTATTTCTTTTAGCCAAAAAATGGAAATTAAGATATGACGAAAAGATTGAGCATTAAATAACTGATGCAAATGAAAGTGAGAACAACTGTTGCCTACTTTTTTTCATTGATCCTGGTAAAATCGATTTGTTGCAATTTTGTGTTTGGTATTACCTCTCCAACTCTTTACCTTTTTTGTTGCAAATCGGATTCCTCGATCCAAAGTGTTTCTTATTGGTCCTGGATCATTCTTTACAAATTAGAAAGGAAATGATAGGCCGAGCAAGAAGGCAAACAAAAGACCGACTATTGAAAAAATAATAGCAATTGTGGACTGTGGAGGGGCATGGAAGGTGAATTGTGCAAATTCCCAGAAATCATTGGTGTTTGATTTTTATTTTTTTTCATTTTGTTGGTAGCTATTTGAGTTTCGGAGTTCAATTCCTATAACATGTTCAGAGCTGAAAGGACATTTCTTTCTGAGAAGGATCGAAGGGGGTAAGAATCGTCGGAGCGAATTTGTGAGAGAATGTCAAAGACTCATTCATTTCTTTGATAGTTTCCTGACCATACCTTGATTTTTCCCTAACCTTTACTCAAAGACATAAAGCTAGTCTTATCAGGAGTCTATGCATGATTGGTAATATTTTTAATTAATGCAATTGTGCATAAACACGTGCAAGTAGACTTGAGAACAGGGATTACCTGATCAAGCTGCTCGAGGCGGGTTAGGATACAGCCAGCTTCAGCCTCGTCATGGTTAGGCCCTCCTGGAGCAGCTGCTTCATAGTTTCTGCAGAGTACACAATGTTCAATGCAGAGTTGGGATCCTCATTCCATTATTCTCTGCAACCTGCCCATCACAACAACACAAATTGAAATTCAGCCCACTTTCCAATAAATCAAATTCTTCGACTTCCTGTCTTGGTTTTTTTTCTTTGTTGTTTCTTGTGGCAGAGTTGGTAAATTTTTTTTTCCAACTTTTGGTATTAAAAGAAGTATTTTTTTGTGAAAAATATAGAGTGAAAGAAAATAAAGTAGCATGTGTACTGTTGAGAACTAACATAACTCAGAACTCATTGGTTATGGTGGAAAATAGGTAAACAAATATTTTTTGTTTATTGTTTTTGCTTGGTCATAAATAGGGTACTGTATTTTCAAATAGCTTCATAGAAGATGCAACATGCATATATTGTAAGTTTAAGATGAATTTACAACCATTAAATAGGATTAATTTGAAACTGAAATAAACATGCTTTAATATTGTACCTGCTTTTGCTGTATGGTTGGTATTGTCGGTAGCTCACTTGACTTTTTCTGATACAATTTCCTCTAAATTTGTTCTTGCCCCTGTGCATAGTTAAAGGGACAATTGTGCAAATCAAGAATCAAACCAGGTGAACTGAAGATCTTATATTGGATTCCAGAGACGGACCAAAAAATTCATACATGGGTCAAATTTGTTTGGATTCAAATCAACACCGATGATGTGCGAAGCTCCTGCCAGCCTGTCTCCCTGGGCAGCCTAATTACCCAAATAAATCACTCCATACTGGAGCTCAACTTTAACAATCCATTGAAAAAAGAAAATGAAGAATGGACTTACCAGCAAGGCAACAGTTGCCAGAACAAAAATTACCACAGTAAAACCCTTCAGTGGTCTTGTAACATTAAAAGTAGCATCAAGGCCTAATAATCAGAAAAAAAAAATAGAAATCAGATCATATTAACTATAATATCATAAAAAAGATAATAACAACTTACTTTTCACTAAATTTTTTTTATAAAGAAGGCATAACTCACTATTTACTAAATACTAATGACATGCAGGAATCCCCAATATCCATTTCATATCCATAAACCATCAACAGTGGAAATCAAAATAGTTCGAAGCTATATCAGATACTTACCAGTCAAACTGCCACAGCTCAGAACACAGACTTTGTCGAGTGGGGATTCAGGGTCGATCTTTGCAATACGGCCGAAGTGGATGACGGCATACCCGTTGAAGATGGAGGTGATGACAAAATGGTAAACGGGCTTGCCGCTGATGGATAAGCCAGACTGATCGAAAGAGAAGGTGTGCCCGTGGTAGGAGACGATCGAAAGAGAAGAAGGTCGGCAGAGAAAGAAGGAGAGAAGAGCGGCGGACAAGACGAGGAGAGAGGAGCTGCAGCGAAAAAGCGCTACGGGTCGGATCGACACGTAGCTGAGACGGGGAGAGGTGTAAGCGCGAGAGAGAATTCTATCTTCAACCATGCGATCCGGATCGGACGGTACAGAGAGTAGGTGTTACTGTTGGAGTACTGTAGCAGTTCCCACGCAGATTATATAGATATAATAGATGTCGTGTCTTTCCTACTCATCTTCTGCCTAGCATTTATGTAGCTCCAATCTCTGTCCACATGTCTTATTTGTACTCGGAATAATTAATGTTCTTTTATTTATCATGAAGCATTTTATTCTTAATGCTCTTCTATTTATGCGGTACATTTTTGTTATGTACTTAATTTTGGGCTCTTCAGGTTGCAAAAACTGAGGAAATATTACATTGTAATAAACATAGCAAATAATTAGTTTTTTTTTATTAAAGGTTTTTGATTCACCCTAACATCTTTTAGATACTATTTTTCAGAATTGAACTCGCATTCTAGAACCGTATTCGCAAGGGTATCCACGAGGGTATCGTTGCGGATGCTCCTGTCGGTAATACCGGCATGCTCAAAAAAAACACTTTTCTGTCGGTCTACCCTTGCAGATAATCACCTTTTACCCTCACGGATACTATTCCATTCTTGTAGATACGTAATCAGGATAAATAGTAGAACTATTACATGTAAATCATATATACTGTGAAATGAATGTATTAATATATTACATGCAAACAATCAAATGCCATTGGCCATTCAATGACGTCATATTCAATTAGAACATAATTGTCTTTTATTTAGTTATAATGTGATCGTTGCTATATTAAACCAAAACATATGCAGAACAAGGTCAGTTACGAACGTATGTAGCGGCTTATCAAAATATCGCAGACTCGTGAGAATATGGAAATCAAAATGAGCCATTATCAATAATGAACATATGATAAGCATATTCTCAGGGATGATCGAGTTCTACGAACAAAGTTCTTTTATTTTCTTTTCAGAGCTAGGTGCTCAAACTAGACTGAAAAGCCAGCTGGTTAATGCATTTTAAGTTTTTTTAAGACTACACCCGTTAAGCTAGAGTCAGATATTTTATTCTTTGGTTAATTAAGATGAAAACAAAACTCGCCAGTCAAAATTAGAACAGAGAAAACTGTACTGACAAGCCCGGCCCTGATTTCTGTTCAAGTTTAAAATGACACCTGAATTTTCATATTTGTAAGATCATCATAGAATTCCTTTAATTCGAAAAAAGATCATATCCAATCAGACAATCACCACCCAGGTCGAGCCGGAATTCGTGATAGGTCGAGTTAACGATTGGATCATTAATTAATTGACATCTATAGTATGAATTTAAGAAAAGGAGAGAGACGGGAAAGGCCTCAAAATTGGTGGAAATTCAAATCCATAAACTCCTTATGTTTTTTCTGTAAAATATGTGGCCCAGAATCCATTAAAGCCCAAACCCACTTGTAAATAAAATGGAGAACCATGTTGCGTCAAGCCAATATCCAGCCCCGTACAAAAACATAAATGAAAAGAGAAAGAGTGTCCTTGTAGAGAGTAGAGAAGCTATGAGCAATTGAGAAGCTATGAGCGAAAAAGCGCTACGGGTAGAGAAGAAATAATGGTAATTAATTATGCTATTTTGAGAGCAATAATTTAAAATTAAATTATTGAGAGAAATTTTTTCTCTTTATACCCAATTTATTCTTGTTTAAAATTCTTCTAATTATTGTAGTAATCTAGTTAAGCTTGTACCAGGTATTTAACAGGAAATATTAAATGCTATATAAAGAGTATTGAAAAATGGCTTGATTTATTGTCTTTTTCATTTTTTACGGGAAGAAATTTTTAAATATTTATATCAATTTTCACAGAAATACATTAGATTTGTCTAGTTGATTCATATGCTAGAAACAAAACCTGAAGAAACAAATTAAATTATGCAAAAGAAAAACCGGACATGTATTAAACAAAAAATAATGGAGTGTGCTATATTTAGTGCTCAAAATACTATATATCGAAGGCCGAAGAGGATTTCTTTTTCAAATCCCGGTACATTTCTAGACATTAATTGTCCATGCCACTATATATTTCAAGCAACAAAACTTAAGTGGATCATACATCAAATACGATTAAAACCAAATTTAAAGAAATGAGTATAATCAATTTTCTTTGAACAATTGTTGCAACAAACTTAAAATTCTACCTTCAAGAGCACCGCTAGCAAGGAAGAATATGCTAATTACCTTTGAACAAAATCATTATGAATCCATTACACTAGTACTGAGAGTACTTCTATAAATTTAATGTGCGTAAATTGACGGGTGTACTTCGAATTTGTACTACCGACAATTTACTATAAGAATTTGCTCCTAAGTGGCGATATTTGAACTCTTCTCATTTTTTGTTGTTGTATTATTATTTTATAAAGTAATGTTGTCAATTATAAGTGCAATGCAACAAGGAGCAAAACAATATTAAAACAAATATCTAACCAATACGACGAGAACAAGCTGTCAGATTACAATTATGTTCACTCATGTTAGTGTACTTTTTTCTCATAATTAAGCTTTTACCATCACGATCACTATAAAACAATATATAATGACCAAACTAAGTGTTTGACAATTTCATATTAAAAAAATTTGCATCATAAAAAATGTGCAGAGTCTTGCTTAAGTATAATATTTTATCAAGAGACTAATCATTGACACATGTTGGTCCAACAGACTAATCATATCATAGCCACTAGAGAGCATTAAAGAAGAAGAATAAAGAGGGTCCGATACCCATGGGAATATATACTCCTCTCTTTTCCCCTGTTCGAAGCGAACTGCCTTATTTTGTTTCATTTAACAAAATATACATTATTTCCTTGGATGCGAGAGTACTTCAAAAAATGTGTATTATCTTTTCTGTGCTAGGTCTCTTAGAGACTAAAGCGCCAAATGGTCAATGGATTTTAATTTTTTTAGAATCTACCCATCAGTCGATCTGGATGAGAATGTGCAGGTCATATGACGGGATCATCGCATCAGATATTGTATACTTTGGTTTATTAAGATGAAAACAAAATGGATCCAAATCTGCTCAAATCCGAGATCATCAACAGTAACTCTGAAATCCCGAATCCAGCCATTGAACTGTTTTGAGATGCGTGCATAGAAAAAGTTAGACGGCTGGATTCAAAATTTTAGGAATTTCAAGAGTACTGTTCATGGATCTCGGATTTCAGCAAATCTGAATCAAAACAAAACACAAAGGTAAAGTGAGAACATAGAAAATTGTAGTGACAAGCTTTTGATTTCTATGAAAATTTAAATGACATCTGATTTCTCAAATTAATTAATATGAAATCCGGACTAAGTAGTCCGTAATTGTCTTGTGTAACAAATTAAATGATGTTTCTTTCTATTACATGTCAAGATTTCACTTGTTAAATAATAGAGAAAAACTTTTTGTCTTTACAATGAGACATTTTCTTCAAGGACATTGTTCGGATTCGATTCTTTGCTTCCATAAATGATATTCTATTCATAGGTTGAGCATGAATTTTTCTGTCCAGACTGGACAGTACTTTTGTTACTTTGCTAAAAATTTGAACACACTCAATTCTTTATTCTAATATCTGAAGTTTACATCAACAAAAAGAAATAGAATCTAACACATGCTTCTTCTTACTGTTAGTCTCCCATCACAACACATGTCAGAAATAGAATCTAACTTTTGAATTAGGTTATTATTGTGATGCACAATTGCTCAATCTCAGTTCTTACAATTTATAACAAAATTTAAAAAGCATGTGAATACATTTATGCGCTACAACCCCCAAAGTTTTGCATCCATGGTATCACCTCCGGCTCAATGAAGCCATTTCCATTCTTGTCCAAGGAAAAGAAGGCAAAAGCTCTGAACAATAACCATATTATTATCACTCACTTGTAAGGATTAGAGTTATGCGCAAATAACCATCTTAAAATAATTCATGACACGTTTCATCAAAAATATTTTTCATGGCCGGGTCCACCTGGCCGGGTATTGAAATTTGCTATGTATGCATTTTTGTTGGCAGCAAGTAGTATTGTTGTGGCATTTGGATTGGAGTTGTATGTGACACTTGCTCTAGTTTGCTTGCCTATTGCAATCCTCCTCCTTGTTATCACTGTTTTTGTAGGGTCTTCTGCCGTGTTTGTTGTAATTGTCACGGGAGAACATTTTTTTAGAACCGGTTCGAATATTCATCGTACTGTGGCTACTGGACTGACATCATTTGTCATGTCTTTCCTTCTCATCTTTTGCCTGGCCCTAGCTCATGTAACTCTATACATTTCCATTTCCATTTTCTATGCAGAATTTCTATCTTCTATGTACTAGATTTATTAATGTTTAGACACACACATACATATATAACGAAGCACTTTTTTTACGACATATGGAACATTTTTGCTACATGCTTGGTTGTTGGACTTTTTTTATAATCCAGCTGTTGGTCCAACGATTTTAATAAACACGGAAGATCTGTCTGTCCAATAGTCACGATGCAAATGCGTGGGGCCCACCTGGATTGAATTTTGTATTGGTATAATTATTTTGTGACGGATTCACACATATACACCACGCTGTTTGTATCCTTACCCATATTTTTCTCTCTACAGTGCCCGCTGCACATAGGGACACACCAGGTGCGTCTTAATTTTAGCAACGTGTTTGTAAAAAAACGTGAGAAATGTGGTGGACCAGTGGTATCCCCTTTACCCAGCATAAGGTCCAGTTTTTAGTAAAATAAAACAAAGGGACTAGATGCTCCATCGAAATATGCATACTTTAAGATATATAAAATTTTATCAAAAGCATTTTTGTGGACCCATTGATAAATTAATACCAAGCAAGCAATTTCCTACGTATCTATTTTTTTTATTAAAGTGAGGTAAAAAACCTCACCAGTTTCCATTAATACTAGAATCTCCATTCCATTATTAAGCACGTTGATTGTCCGATCCGCCAACGGCTACGATTGAAATATTAATTTTTGGATTTAATCTCAGCTCTCCAATCACAAAATCTATCTTCTTTTGATTAAATGCATCTGTTTTATGTGTAGAAGTTTAAATTTAGCTACAAACATACTCGCCACACATACTGCCACACGATGCGTTATAATTAAAATTAAACAGACTCTAAAATTTAGCAATATAATTCTCCGTTTCCTTATTTTTTTTGTTTCCTTTTCTCCCTCTCCAATTGAAATTTTCTATACGATAGATCACAATGCAAATCAATTTTTTGTTCACTTCCTTATTTATTTACTTTCTTAATACATATTACTGTGATAAATGTATAATATATTTCTAATTTTGTTTTTTTATAAAAATTTGTCATTTTGTATAAAAATTTATTTTGATTATCTTATATATATTCCATTACAACGCACGGGCACGATACTAGTAATTTCCTATGTATCAATATCAAATGCAAAAATATTAACTATCACCGGCAAACACACAAATGTGTCATGCGTCATAATATAGGATATAAATCTGCAGTTATTCCAAATGGATCACAGGACCCTGCTATTTCTATCCCGACCATTCAAACTTTTTCATGCACGAATCTCAAGAAAAAAAGTTTTTCGTACCCGAATCTTGACAAAGGTCAACGGCTAGGATCGGCATAATAGAGTCCGGTTATCCCTTTAGAATAACAACGCATTTATTTCCCAAAATATATGCTAACTCAGATTGCCGCTAACTAGAAAAAAAAATATATGCTAACTCACAAGAATATAAAAATAGAATGTAAAATTGCAAATACTTTATCTCAAAATCATGACTAGTAAACGGGAATCAAAATATTTTTTACTTGTTAATTTTGATTCCCTGAAAGTAAAGAAAATATATATTGATAAAATGGATGTAAAAGTTGGACGCAACATCCCATGTCTGGAATCTTTCCTCCTTCATCACCCTCTTAAATCGAAAATGGAGGGGACCGGAGGGAGAGGAGAGATATAGAAGATGATTATTTTTAGTGGGGTTTTAGGGAGTCCGTATCCTCTGCATTAACTCAAAAGAAAATCTTTTGAGTTAATGAATCTTGATTGTCCAATTTGTTTCAAGATTTGTGGGAATTAGATCTACACTAATATTAAAGGGTTCCCTATGTGATAGACTTGAACCGGATTTGCTCCATTTAAAATCAGACAATTAAAATTCATTAACTCAAAAGATTCCCTTTTGAGATAATGCAAAGGATACGCATCCGGGTTTTAGGTGCGTAGTGTTTTTGTACATTCTAGAGGTATTAACCCTCTGTGGTAATAAGATGCTGCATTTTTTTTTCTATTGTTTTTGTCAATTAGCCCTCTTGAATTCGGATCCTCTATATTAATTCAAATGTTTAAATGTTGAGTTTGGATCCGGACTCTTTGAAAAGAGAAAATACTGTTCAACAGGAAAGTATTAAATGGACAGCTTGATTGAGTAGAACTAGGGTGTTCCTAAGCTCACCAAGTCCTTCGTGAGCTCAACTCTAAAACCTATTGAATTGACTTCAAATGATATTTTCAAACCGTTAGATGTTCAATCTATATTAAACTGTGCTTGGAGACCAAATTTTATATTTTTTGGAATTTTTTTATTATTTATTAAGATGGTTTGAAAATCGCTGTTTTTATTAAAATTCTGCACCATTGGAAAACAACGATTTTCAAACTATCTTAATAAATAGTAACAAATTCCAAAAAATGTAAAATTTGGTCTTCAAGCACATTTTAATATAAATTGAACATTTAACGGTTTGAAAATGTCATTTGAAGTCAATTCGATAGGTTTTAGAGTCGAGCTCACGGAAAAACTTGGTGAGCTTAGGAACACCCTAGTTCTACTCCAGCTTGATTTAATCCAGCTGTTGGTCCAACGATTTTAATAAAGACGGAAGATCTGTCCGCCCAATAGTGACGCAAATGCATGGCCCACCACTTGAATTGAATTTTGTATTGTTATAATTATTCTGTGACGGATTCACTCATATACACCATGCTGCTTGTTTCCTCACCCATATTTTTCTCTCTACAGTGCCCGCTACACACAGGGAAGACTATTCATAGACACATATTGGTCCACAACAACAGATTAATCATAGCTACTGGAGAGCATTAAAGAAAAAGAATAAAGAGGGTCCGATACCCGAGGGAATATATATACTAGAGAGCATTAATTGTACTTTTTATTACATGTTAGATAATAGAGAAAAACTTTGTCTGCTACATGAGGCATTTACTTTGTTCTGATATGGTTGTTTCCTTAAAAGAATGATATTCTTATTTCACGTAGAACATGCTACATGTCCTATGCTGAGTTGTACTCTTTTTTACTTTGTTCTGATATGGTTGTTTCCTTAAAAGAATGATATTCTTATTTCATGTAGAACATGCTACATGTCCTATGCTGAGTTGTACTCTTTTTTACTTTGTTGCTTTGCTTGAAAATTGAAGACACCCAAATTCCTTATTCTAGCTGCCGTGGTTTACATCTATAAAACGAAATAGATCTTAAACACATGTTCCTATGCTGTGTGCCTTCTGTCTAAATTCTATCTTCAACTAGTGATCATAAGGTAAATTGATTCTATAACACATCTTTCTTCTTTTGTTATTAATTGACATTCAAACTCCACTATAAAATTGTTTCCTCAGCTAATTCATTTATTTTGTACTAGAGATTAAGACCATACAAGTCATTGTAAAATATGGCCATGGAGATGTCATCCTCCCAACATAAATTGGTCCATGAACAACGCCCAGTCATGTCTGCTGATCTTTTCGTAGCAGCAATGAGAGGCAATGCCCATGTTTTAATACAACGTCTTGGGCTGCTGGAAGAACAAAAAGAAGTCAAGGTAATATTTGAGATAACAATTGTTTGGATGGTCCGGTTGTAAATATTCAGTGTCCGTAATTTATATGAGACAACACTACAAACTAACATATATATTTAATTTGTTTCCATTTAATTTATATCTTGTTATGATTAATTATCAACATTATTGTTCGAATCAACATCAACATCATCCATCAGTGTCATCGATTCTTACAATTATTATATTTTTCATTATAATTGTTATTAATAATAGTATTAGTATAATTTTTTTATGGTCATAGTATTAGCATAATTAGTAGTGCAATTAATTTGTTATCATATTGATCATCATAATTACTATTATCATCAACACAACCACCACTGCTACTACTAGTACTTATTATTATTGTTGTTGTTGTTGTTGTTAAATATATAACACAAATTCAAATAATTAAGTTATTTCGAGTTTCGTTCTAGGTTGGGATGGGTGGATATTCGTTCAAAATAGTCACTTGCTCCTTGTTTCATTATACCAACCAAAAATTGAATTAGTAGTTCAAATAACTTGATTAATGCTAACCTCACTAATCCTGCTCATGACCCTAATATACTCTTTTAAGTACCTTCATTTTAGCCAAAAGGAACATTTGCAGTTATTGCTAGATGTACATTCCATTCTTTCAGGCTGCGTTTCTCTTTCATTTTCTTCTTAATTTATTTTTCTCATGATCACAATAAATAAATTTATAACTTGTAGACGTAAATTAAACCTACTTTCTAAAAAAAAAAATTAGCTAATTGTTGGGCTACGCATTACCTATTTTGGTTTAATTTAGTAATTTAGGATGTGTTCTTAGCAAGATAGAATGAGGGACAAGAAAGGGCTCTGGTCGAAAGTTTTGGAATCTCTCTCTCTCTGTTTTTTTTTTTTAAATCATCATAGAGGCTGCGAAGTCGTGAGGGTAATCAAACTCTCGATCTTTGGGGAAACAAAAGTCCTAGGAGTTTTTTCATAGCAAATTGTGTTACCTCCCCTTTCTCCTCTCTGTCTCTCTGTCTCTCTCTCTCTCTCTCACTCCTTGATTAATTGCATGTCTTGTTACATAATTAAAAAAAATTGTGTACTAGATTCTGTATGGACCATTTTCAATATCAATATTACAATATCACATCTCTAATCAATATAAACATTTTCAAATCTAGCACAATAGTTATAGAAATCAAGAATCAACTATTTTGTAATAATACAACACAAATACAATTCAAATGACTATTTCGACAAAAAAATATTAATTTCTACACTAATGACTCCTAATAATACATATACATGTCAAAAAATCATTCTTTTAAGTTTATTTTGTACAAATTAATGATTCCAGTGATGGAAATTTTCATTTCAATAATATTCAGATTTTTTCATCTTGCACAGAACCATTCAAATTTCATTACACAATCATATATACGTTATTACAAAATATAGCTTCTAAATACTGATTGTTGCCACTTTTTTATATATCTAACATATGTAGTTATGTACTAATTAGATGTAATTAAAAAGCTACAGTTATTAGTCTTTTACACTTTTTCTCTTGAAACATACGACCAATTAAACTAGTGAAAGATGTGGAGTAAACTGCAATCGCACTTCTTTTATGGTCCAATTTTGCTCTGATATTAACTATTATGATCCATAATGGCTATGTCATACTAACAAACCAACCTTCTCATAGTATTTTGGTTCTTTACGACTATTACTAGTACTTTAATGGACAAGAGCTTTTGGAAATGGCAAAAGATAAAAAAATAGATTGGTGGTGGTTTAAGATAGGGTTAAATTATTTTAATAATTCTAAGATGAGTTGATGTCATGGAGATCATAATAGCTTTGAAAGTATCGTTATTTAATTGGAATGTTCCTCAATTGCCTACCTCCTCTATCTTAGCATTTCAAATATATTTAATTTTGATGTTTATTGAAATTTTAATTACATTGTCTAATCAGGTGACAGCAGAAGCCTCTCATTCTGCTCCCCAACAAATAAAGACAAAAAGCCTGACAGTCCAATCCGAGCTCCAAAGTGCAACACATTTTGGAGACACTGTTCTTCACCTACTTGTTACTCAGAGGCACAACGAGCTCACTGTGATGGTTTTTCAAAGAGATAGGTCCCTGTTGAAAGCGCAGAACAAGCTGTTAGAGACACCTCTACACTGTGCTGCCAAGGTCGGCAACATAGAGATCATTGAGAACCTCATTCGAATTGATCCTGCTGTCGTCAAGGATGCGCTACAAGAAACCAATAAAAGGGGAGACACAGCCTTGCATGTTGCTGTCAGATACGACTTTGAAGATATCAGCATCAAGCTGATGGAGGTGGATCCAAAAGTGGCATATAGGGTTAACAACGAATTGTTACCACCATTGTACATAGCTATAGAAGAAGAACGTGATTCCATAGCAAAGAAAATGTTACAAGTTGACTCTATTCTTGCGTGCACCCAATTCACAGATGGACTGTTTCCAGTTCATTTAGCTGCACGCAAGGGTAACTCGATGATCGTACAACATTTCATAGAAATGTACCCTGATTATGCAGAGTTGGTAGATCCTCGTGGAAGAAATCTTTTTCACATTGCTGCCGAAGAGAACAACCATTTAATTTTTTTGTGTAGGACAAGTAGTGAGGAAGATATGGGAGTAAGAATGAATGATGCAACGGATTATGAAGGAAATACACCATTGCACATTGCAGCAATGAAGGGGCACATGTCTACTATGAGATTTATTTGGAAAAACAGGATGCATCACGTTGCAGAGACAGTCCAAAACAAACGAGGCTTAACACCATACGAAGTTTCGAAGAAACAATTACAAGAAAGTATTAATGAGGTATGCCCAAATTAACATGGAAAAATTATTTCTTGTTATTTTACTGAACTCTTGTGTTACTACTAATTACTGAACTACTAAGCATGCAAAACATACACTAGCTAATTAGGTGATACATAATAGCTTCAATGTTAATAACGATGGTGAATTTTACTCTAGTATAGGTAAAGTCTACATATACTTTTGATCTGAGGCATAAAGAGCAATTAATAATTTTGAATACATTTATCTGAGATTTGTACTTCCAAAATACTACAGCCCAAATATGAATTTTACTCTAGTACACCATTTTTTTCTTAGGCCAATACAAAAAAATATATATATATTCAATTTCTGGCTTTATCTGAGAATTGGGAGTTAGACATGTGTGAATTAGAATTGTTAATTTAATGCCCACAACCATAAATTTTACAATAAATTACACTTGTGCTATTAATTTAATTGTTCTGGATCTTATAATGTTTTTCATTATTTAAGAGTATCACCCAATATAACAAAACTTTTAGTTACTAACTGTTATTTTTTAAATTTTGTAAGAATGGAAGATAATAAATTAATTAAAATATGACATCCCTCTAACAATTAATTATTCATTATAACTGTTGGTAATAGTAATTGAGTGCTCTGTTGGTTGATACTATTATAACAGGATTCTAGGACGATGTTTGCACGAATTTCCGCCCACGAGATGACCTATGGTAAGCAATTTTCTAAAGAGTGGTTTACCAATGTAATGAAACCATCATCCTTTGGAAATAAATGGGAGAGAACTCAAGTAATCGGACTGGGCGCCGTACTGATCACAACTGTGACATTTGCTGCTGCTTTTACAATCCCCGGAGGGTATAACCAAGACAACGGTACACCCGTTCTAGGGAGGAGATATACGTTCTGGGCATTTATTCTGTGTAACGCTTGGGCATTTATACAAGGATTCTTAAGCTTATTTGCGCTTCTTATTAATGCTCTGCCAGATGTGACTTTCGACACCTTCGAATTTGCAACAATTATTTTTCTGAGTGCAGCGTGTAGTATGGTTGTGGCATTTGGATTGGGGTTGTATGTGATGCTTGCTCCAGTGTGTTTGCCAATCGCCATCATCCTCCTTGTTATCTGTCTGTTTATAGGGTCTCCTTTCCTGTTTTGTGGACGTTATTTAATCGTTAGTACTAATTTTTTTTTTGATGCGAACCCAATAGTGGCAATTTATGCCTTCTCTATCCTGTTCGTTTTCTTCCTAGCCTTCCTAAGTCAATAATTCCAATGTCATTCTCTATTGAAGTCTGCCTTGTTTGCTTCATGAAGCATTTTTTTTCTTCTTTATGTTATTTTTTTGTGACATAAAAAGAACATTTTTGTTATGTACTTGGTTTGTTGGACTTTGTTATAATGGATGTTTCTTTTTTTACTGAATTTTTACCTGAACGGGCAGAAACTTTTGTAACATTAAATTGGAATTTTTTTTTTTTAAAGTAAGCCATTGCAAAATTAAAAATTCTGGTTAGTTATCAGTTATCACCAATATGTATATTGTAAGTTTTCTATATGTAATATTTTAAATCGCAAATTTGAAACTATTATTTGAGTTAATTGGAACAATAATGATCTATACTATGTATGGTTAGGATTTAGTCCCTATAGAAAACATATCTGTATATTCTTCCTATTTATCGATAACTGAAATAAAATTCTAAACATGCAATTTATTTACACTGACTCAAAACAATAACAATAAACATGATGGTACTATAAAAGTAATATTAAAAAATATAGTGTAGGAAGATTTTTTATTTTTATTTGACCAATTAAGAACAATGCTTCTAGTTTCAATGTTTATCAGGTTGGAAGTTTACAAACTTCTTTAGAAATATTTCGTATTATGATTAGATCCCTCGACAATAATTCTTGAGATTGCTGCAACAACCAGTTTAATATATGTTTGATCTTTTATTTTCCCAACACACTAGTACAAGAAACCCCTTCACTGACCCTCAACCACCGACGATTTTAATATGTAACAGTCAGATTTGCAGCAACTTTATTTATATTTGCAGCAAGTAGTATGGTTGTGGCATTTGGACTGGGGTTGTATGTGACGCTTGCTCTAATTTGCGCTCTTATCACCATCCTCATTCTTGTTATCACTCATCTTTTAGAGTCTCCTGTCGGGCTTGCTACACCATTCTTTGGACAAAAAATTATGAGATCTATTTGTAGCATACGTAGTGATGTAAAATTAGGCTTTATTGCATGTGTATTATATGCCATGCCTCTCCTGCTAGAATTTTTTTATAAACCATATATAAAAAAATATTTTCATGAAACCAACATCATTATTTATCTATTTTTTTTACAAAAATCATAAGAACTGAAATGTCATTTTAGTCCGTTATTTTTTTTATTCCAGACCGAAATGACATTTCGGTCCGGTCCCTTTTTGGATTTTCTGTGGCGCCTTATATGAAAACTTGTGAAACCAATATCACATAAATTCCAAAAAGGGGACCGGACTGAAATGCCATTTCGGTCCGGAATAAAAAAAATATAACGGACCGAAATGGCATTTCAAAATGGCATTTCGGTTGTTATGGTTTTTGTAAAAAAAAAAAAAAGTAATCATGTTGGTTTTGTAAAATAAAAAATAAAAAATTTAATATGGTTTATAAAAAAAATTCTCTCCTGCTCAGCTTCTGTCTGGCCTTATTGTAGCTTATTTTCCACTGCCATTCTCTATCCATGTCTGGCTCATGAAGCATTTTTTTTTCCTTATGTTCTGTTATTTATGACATATTACGGAATTAATGTTTATTTTTTTACTGAATTAAGTTTTCCCTGCACGGACCGGATTTTTACAGAAGGTTTTGTTAATTTACATTGAAAAAATTAATTTACTTTTTTGAAGTGAGACATTCGAAAATTAAAGTGTTGTTAGATATCAGCTCTATATCACCAATATGTATGGGCTCCATTCTCGTGCTAGAGCCCAACACTAATGGGCCTAGACTGCTGTAGATAATTTTGGGCTTTTCAAGTTAAAGGTGTCTACGTGGTCCATGTTACTCGGCTGGTCATCATGAGAACTAAAACATGTAAAGCATATGTGCAAGCAATTAAACATCATTGGCTTTTCAATGTCATATTCGATTTAAACATTTTCGAGTAATAGACTGTATCCTGATATTCTACATACATAATGAAACAATACGTGTACATCTCGAACATGTCAAATTGGATCCAAAATATATATAAAATGACTCGAAATCGGATCGAAACAACAGGACGTCGTGCTAATTCACTACATTTATTTCTCTAATTTTAAAAAAAATAATGTGAATAACTTAATTTTATGTCCCATTTGCTACAATGGTAATTCTGATCTTTAATTACTGTATATAATAACAATGCTCTTTTTATTTTTTTTGTTTTTTTTGTACCAAACATAATGTAAAGTACTGAACAATAAACTCTCTCTATATATAGTTTTGACAATAATTTTCTACATTTTTTAATTTATCACAAACTAGGTGAGTTATCATCGTAATCTTCTGTACGTGTAGGGTAACTCAATGAGTTAAAATGATCTAAAACCATCCAGAACAACATCAGACACAGAAAATCAAGCAACAAGCAATCCACCGTGTCCGGATCGATCCTCTAGAATAACTCAATTTTTTTTTTCATAAAAAAAATAAAATAAATTTTTTGAATTTAAATTACGGATCCATTTTGAAAATTTACAGTACTCTTTAAATATTAGTTCAACCATAAATAGATGATCATCTATATTCAAAATCAAATTGTGAATTAGTTTAGGGTATGTGAATCTCCGCTCTAGGATGGAACGGGTCTGGATTCTCTAAAATAACTCAAAATATGAGTTTGAAATTAGATTGCCTAATCAAAATTCTTCAGATTGTGTAATCAAAATTCGAGTAAATTTTGTCCAAATTGTAATTTGCAGGTTCATTTAATATTCGTGTCAAAATTTATGAGACAGTCCGAATTAAAAGTCAAAGTATCAAATTTTGAAATCCGAATTCCAATCTCTTGCCCTCATCTCTGAAGAACGGTGGAACAGAGTCACTATCCGTGTTTTAAATGGAGTCACATAGCGTTTGCAATATGTTATTGTACGAAAAATGTTCATGCAGTCCATTCAAATATTTATTAATTTATTTATAGTTAAAAAAAAACATATCCAAAGCCGGATCAAACAATTTTATCAACAGAAATCTGTTTCCAAAACCTAATTTCAAGTTAGTTTTTCGTTAGTCTCCAACTTCTTTTATAGGTACCCAATAGATTCCTTCTATTTTCTTTGTATATGTCGTCGTGTGGGACTAAAGAAACTCTCTTGTACCGGACTCTCTGCCTACATTGATGTCAATTCAGCGAAGTTCTTTCTTTTATTATTAAATGTTACATCATTGTGCACTGACGTCGGTCAAATGCAGAAGATAATGGGCCGGATATTCTGAATTTTTTTTATAAACCATAATTAAAATTTTGGTTTTTACGAAACCAACATGATTATTAGTTTTTTTTTACAAAAACAATAACAACTAAAATGTCATTTCGGTCCGAATTTTTTTTTTATTCCGGACCGAAATGGCATTTCGGTCCGGTCTCCTTTTTGGATTTTCTATGATACTTTTTCACAAGTTTTCATATGAGCCGCAACAGAAAATTCAAAAAAGGGACCGGACCGAAATGACATTTCGGTCCGGAATAAAAAAAAAATTCGGACTGAAATGATATTTTGGTTCTTACGGTTTTTGTAAAAAAAAAAAGTAATCATGTTGGTTTCGTAAAATTTTTTTTTTTTAATTATGGTTTATAAAAAAATTCGGATATTATTCTGGACTAAACATTTTCAACTGACATCACTCTCAGTGGCGGATCATAGGCATGCCTGGGGTGCTAAGCCACCCCAAGATTTGAATTTTTTTATTACTAAGTTTATAAAAACAATACTATATGGTTTATTTTACATGTATAAGCCCCCCAATAATAATATACAAAGTAATAAGGCTTCAATGTAAAATTTAAAAAACAAAATTAGATATGAATATTATGTTTTAAGTTTGATTTTGATAGACATGATACTTTGTTGGTGTTAGTTATTTATTGTATCATTTTGTAAAATCAAATAGTGAAGGATATTCTTATCTTGTGTTATATTGTGTTATGCATTTTTTATTAAAAAAATAATGATATCATAATTCTGGTTCCGCCCCTGGTCGCTCTAATATTTTGATTTAAGGTTTAAAATGAAACCTTGATTTTGAGCCGAAATGAAACCTTGATTTATTAAAGATTTTGCACTGACGTCGCCGAAATGTAACCTTGATTTAAGGCCTTTTGTACTCCAAACTAAGAATGAAAAAGAAAAAAAAAAGAAGGTAGATCTAAAAAATTATAAGTTCTTATCCTCCATTTATTTGGTCATTTTTTTATTCCTCACATATAAATACGCATTAAAATTTGTGTACGTCGCCGTAAACTGCAAATGTGATATATAGTGATCTTCCGCATACATGAACAAAACTGCATTTTAAACATTGGCCACCACCGACTTCTCTAAGCCGGATGATGTCCACAGTCCGCAAACCTTTGTGCTAGATGCATCTACGCTCAATCCAGATTGTTGCTTCAACTTTCATGTTCTTTGTGGGAGATCATGTTGCTTCATCATCTACAATCGGATTGAGTAATTAACACAGTAATATAATTCACGTATAATTCGTGTATAATTCTTTTTTTTTTACGTTTTCGAACCGAACACCAAATAAAACGCAAAAAAATGTATTATATGTTTTATTCGCGAATAAAACACGAATCACGAATTATTCATGAATAAAACGCAAAAAAAACGCGAATTTCTTTTTGGAGTGTTTTTTTGGGTTTTTTTTTTCTTTTTTTTTGCTTCCTTGTGGTCCCGAATCACGAATTTCTGACTCCACCGAACCGAACCCGAACTATTCATTTGTCACAATGGTAATTGATTCTTACTTTGAGTCAGGCACAGAGAATTCTATATTGCAAGCAACCAAAAAATCCTAAAAATATTCAGAAACTGATAGCACACTTTCCTCTTCTTTTTAAACTTTAATGCAGCATGCTTTGTTGCCTCTTAGTTCCTGCACTAAATTTATTAATAAACTGACTACCTCCGTATTGGGCTTCATAGAGGAATTAACAGTTTACCACAATGAATTACTGCATCGTACTCGATCCCACCGAGAATTTTTTTTTTTTTTTTTATATTCTAACCGAGAAATACTAGTATAAATGTGTAACAAACTATTTCAAAAATAAAAATAATATTGACAACAAACTTATTTAATAATATTGATAATTAAAAAACACTTGTTAATTTTTTTTTTTTTAAATATAACCTTGTTGTGTCACTTATTAATCGAAATAATGAGTACGTACGTCCACAATGTCTTTGATAAGTCATTTTTTAGTCAAATTTTTTGTTATTTGAGAACTAATAATATTGCACAAATTTTAACATATTTATTTTTAAACGATTAAAATAATTGTTTAATTTTTACTTTAGCATTACGAAGATGTGGTAAATACTAGACGCATAATAAGGTTATTGCGAAAAATCATAAAACGAATTCCAAAAAAAAAACAAACAAAGGTACTATCAAGAGAATTATGCTCGACCAAAATATTTAAAATTAGTAACAAAATATACATTGTTGATTTTTCTCATATTTGTCCAATTTTCTGGCTTAAAACATCTCCACACCAGAAATCAGATAATTAACAAAATTGAAAATTTCATCTCTTCATGAAAAATAGATGTCACCAAGAAACTGCCACTACTACAGAAATAGAGATTGCACACGGACATAAACAGGGGAGCTACACGGATTTCCTACCGTGTGGAGTGCGAGGGTGTATAATCCCTGAATAAATTATACACGGATATTTACCCGTGTGCAATTCCTGAGAGCTACACGGATTATTACATAAACAATCGTGTTCAATTCCTTGCCAGTGGCGCTCTCCAAAGCTGAGCTACACGGATTGTAACATAAACAGCCGTGTAGCTCTCCTCTTTCTACACGGACATTTAACTAAATATCCGTGTAGCTCTCCTCTTTCTACACGGACTTTTAACTAAACATCCGTGTAGCTCTCATCTTTGTACACGGACTTTTAACTAAATATCCGTGTAGCTCTCTGAACTATCATACACGGACTTTAGTTAAATATCCGTGTAGAATTAACTAATTTTTTTTTTTTTGTATTCGTGCATGGATTATTTTATAAATTACTATTCTTACACGGAATTTTGTTAAATATCTGTGTAGGGTTGTCTTATAATTTCTTTTTTAGTTTTTTTTTTTTTGCTAGCCTCTTGTTTTGCTAGCCAGTATTTAAAATTTTCAGATAGCAATTTAAAATTCATGTACATGAAATTATACAAAATTATACAAATCCATATTTAGCATTACAAAATTATACAAATCCATATTTATCATTACAAAATTCTAACCGAAACCATAAAAACATAAAATTCTAATATCAACATATATAACAAAAAAAAAAGCATAAAAGCATCAACATATATATACATATTGCCTTTTGTACATATACAATCTCATGTGATCTACATATAACATATACTTCTCAAGATCCAATACAATGTTTGTAGATCAAGTTATGTCCTTACCACTTAGTAAGCATGTGATGAAGCTTTGGTCCAATTTGGGCTCATGTTGCCAAAACGCTTGGTTATGATCTAGTTTGGACAAGAATTTCATACAAACTAAGGCGTATTAGATCCAACATATCAAAAAGGAGAGTGCCCATGTGATCCATGACAAGATGCATCTTGGTTAAAGGTCTCCAACATATTGCATCTCCAATAAAAAAAATACATTTCATCAACATATATGTGCATGCATGCATAATAGAGAATACAAATTCTCCTTTAAATTCAAAATTTTTTCGAATTTCAAATTTTTCCCAAATTTCAAATTTTTTTTCAAATTTCAATTTTTTTTCAAATGTGGCCACCCCCACGCTTGGGCACCCCACTCAGCCGACTTCCCCCCGCTTTTGCGTGGCTGCCCCCACGCTTCGGCTCCCGCTCAGCCAAACTTTCTGCCGTTTTTGCATTATCTTAAGAAATCAAGCATGTATGAATTACACATGACCTAAATAAGCAATAATAAGTAACAGAAAATTAGAGGAAGAAAAGGAAAATATATATATACTAACATTAGAAAGATAGAGAGGAGAAAATAAAAACTTCAAAGATCTCTGATCCCAGCTGCTAGCATTTGCAGAAATCAGATCCACATTCAATACAGAGAGAGCGAGAGAGAGACAGTATAAAAGACTTGATCAAAACGGCGCTGGAAGGAGAAGGCCTTTTATACTAATTAAAACCCTACACAGCATTTTATACACGGATTTATACTTATTAATCCGTGTAGCTCTCCAAATAATCATACACGGCTATTTATAATAAAATGCGTGTACAGTTCTACCATTTCTACACGGATATATTATCAAAAATCCGTGTATATATTCCTACACGGATATTTAACAAAAATCCATGTAGCTCTCTCAATTTTTTCCACACAGTATTCTTTCCACACGGATTTTTTATCCCTAATAAACCGTGTAGCTCTCTCAAACAATTCTACACTGATTCTTAACTAAATGTCCGTGTATAATTCCTACAGATTTTTTGGGCTTTAAAAAAATCATATTTGGTACACGGTTTTTATATAAAATTGAAAAAACCGTGTACAATGTGCAGTGTAGAATTACCATTTTTGTAGTAGTGTGCTCCACTATTTCAGCCCCACTAAAAAAAATTGAAGTGAAAAATGATAACAATATTGTCACAGATTTTACTTTCCATTCTTATGATTAAGTAAAACAGCAATAAAATGAAGAGGGAAATTAAAATATATCGGACATAAAATTTCATATTTGGGATGTGCTGGAATGGAATAGAAGAGGCCCAGTTGAAGGGTGCTGAAATGGAAATGAATTTGTGCACTAGCTGCTAGCTGGAAGGTTAATTGAAAAAATAAAGCATCCCAAAATTATAAGGTTAAATATAATATTAGTTTTAATAATTATTCAATGGATACGTAATAGCTATTATCCATACCCTTATTTATTTAGCTTAAATTTTTTTTTTTATTCATATTCATACTCAATAAGCTAACGTAAGGAAAGCAAATCTTATTTATATCTATCTCGTAGAACGGTCGGATCGATAGTTTAGACTTTGAAAATGAAGATATATAACATGAGGTATGGATGAGGCATGAGGAGATGAGGCATTGGAACCCTCCTCCTTGTAGAATACAGTATAAGTCAGATAAACGATCAAAAAGTACTATTGACACCCCTACCTAGGCGGCACTGAAAGGTTGATCAGCGGTTTGGATTTATTGCCCTTACTCATTTGACTAAAGCTGCTCTCTTTTTCCAGGCTTGACCGGATTCATTGGTCGTTGCTCCCGCTTTGATCTTTTTTCGTATACCCTCTGGAAAAGTTACAATTTTAAAACCAACAAAAACTACCATAGCAAGCAAATTTAAACTGGCTGGTGGGCAAGCAATTTCCATAAGCACCTTATCATCACAAAAGAGATTTTTTTTGTTTTTGTTTTTGTTTGCTATGCAAAGATGTAATTTTATTTACTAGGCTTCAATCTGACTTCTTAATTATATTGTCATGTGATATTGTCGAACTTATATATTTTAATTACTCACCCGGATTCATATTGAATCTTCTGATGTGGAATTTACTAATAAATCGAGAAACGCCATTATAGCTCAAACCCACTTGTAAATAAAATAAAGTTTATACTTTTATTTAGACAATGTGGACCCTCGAGCAGACTTTCGAAAGTTTATACTTTTATCTTCTTTTTTTAATTTAACTATATAGGCCAGCCTATTTAAAACTTTAATTAAGCTAGATATAAAGTTATAAAGTACAAGAGTGGGGAGAATGTAAACAAGTGTTAATTTTCTAACAAAATGTTTCTTCATAGGTTTATATCTCCTACAATTAACCCTAACAAATCCCCTACCGATTTAGGTAGGATTATATATTCTCCTATTGTAATTTTTTTTTTCTTTTATACAGCCTATGTTGAACTTTAGTTATAGTACAAACGGAGTGGGAAGAATGTAAACAAGTGTTAATTTTATATCCCATATATAGAGAGTGACTAAGGTCAAAGTGGTAGTTCCTAGCTCCCGGTGCTACCAAGTCGTTTTCGGATTTCCAAAGTCCAAACGGCCGATCCGAACCGTTCAAGTTGTTCTCCATATTGAAATCTGCTTGGAGACCAAATTTTACATTTTTTGGAATTTTTTTACTATTTATTAAGCCACTTTGAAAATTGCTGATCACATGGTCCAGTAAAAACAGTGCAACCAAATTCTGGACCATGTGATCAGCAATTTTCAAAGTGGCTTAATAAATAGTAAAAAAATTCCAAAAAATGTAAAATTTGGTCTCCAAGCAGATTTCAATATGGAGAACAACTTGAACGGTTCAGATCGACCATTTGGACTTTGAAAATCCGAAAACGACTTGGTAGCACCGGAGGCTAGGAACTACCACTTTGACCTTAGTCACTCTCCTAGTGAGAGTGACTAAGGTCAAAGTGGTAGTTCCTAGCTCCCGGTGCTACCAAGTCGTTTTCGGATTTCCAAAGTCCAAACGGCCGATCCGACTGAATAATTAAATGTTGATATATTAACATTGATAGATTTGATTTCTATCTTTATCTCAAAAGAATAACCACAGAAATTATACTCACAATTAGCCTATGATTTCTCCGCAAATTTTAAATCACCTGATTTCTCTCTCATTAATTGTACTTATATTACATATCAAGAATTCACATGTCACGAAATTTTCAATTATTTTTATTTTTACTTTGTCTTCACTCTGAGGCAACTAATTTGTTCTGATATGGTTCTTTCTTTAAAAAAATGATATTCTTATTTCATGTAGAACATGGTACGTACCTGTTCCACGCTGAGTTGTACACTTTTTTGCTTTGTTACTTTGCTTGAAGATTGAACACACCCAAATTCTTTATTCCAACTGCTGGGGTTTACATCTATAAAACGAAATATAACTTAACACATCCCATGCTATGTGCCTTCTTGTCTAATTCTATCTTCAACTAGTGATCATAATTAAGGTAAATTGAATCTATCACATGGCACTTTCTTTGCTATTGATTTTCATATTCCACTATATAAAAATCTTTGCTGATCTAATTAATTTATCTTGTGATAGATTAAGACTAATTAAAGGTACAATTCATTGTAATGGCCAAGGAGATGTCATCCTCCCGACATGAAATGGTGCATGAACAACGTCCAGTCATGTCTGCTGATCTTTTCTTAGCAGCAATAAAAGGCGACGGAGATGTTTTAATAGAACGTCTTGGGCTGCTGGAAGAACAAAAAGAAGTCAAGGTATATAAAATTTGATGTAACAATTTTTATGTTGGTCCAGTCGTAAATATAGTGTCCGTAATATATATGAGATAGCACTACAATATAACATATTTAATTTGTTTCCATTTAATTTATTTCTTGTTATGATTAATTATCAACACATCAACATCATCCATCATTGTCATCAATTGTTACAATTATTATATTTTCATTATAATTGTAATTAATAGTAGTATTAGTATAATTAGTAGTACTATTAATTTGTTATCATATTGATCATCATCATTACTTTTATCATCAACACCATCACCACTGCTACTACTAGTAATTGTTGTTGTTGTTGTTGTTAGCTAGGGTGAGGAATAACACAAATTTAGGTAAGTTATTTCGAGTTTTGTTCAAGGTTGGGATGGGTGGATATAATTCGTTCGGAATAGCCACTAACTCCTTGTTTCATTATTCCAACCAAAAATTGAATTAGTGGCTAGTTCAAATAACTTGATTAAGGTCAACCTCACTAATGCCACTAATGACCCTAATATACTCTTTTTTAGTCCCTAGCTTCATTATAGCCAAAAGGAACATTTGCATGCAGTTATTGCTTGATGTACATTTCATTCTTTCAAGGCGAGCTTTCTCTTGCATATTCTTCTTTATTTTTCTCGTGATCACAATACATAAAATTTATAACTTGTAGGCGTAAATTAAACCTACTCTCTAAAAAAAAGGGTAGCTAATTGTTGGGCTACGCATTACCTATTTTGGTTTATTTTGTAATTTCGGATGTGTTCTTAGGAAGATAGAATGAGGAACAACAAGAAAGGGCACTGATTGAAAGTTTTAGAATCTCTCTTTCACTACTTAATTGATTAATTGTCTTGTTACATAAACAAAAAAATTGTGTACTAGATTCTGTATGGACCATTTTCAATATCAATATTACAATATCACATCTCTAATCAATATGAGGAGGGATCCAATTACACCTTTTTTGGTGACACATCATGACACTGTTTTTTTTATAGGTCAATTTTGCGATTTCAAAATTCAAACAGTCGATCCGAACCGTTCAACATGATCACCATATTAAAATGTGCTTGGAGATCAAATTTTACATTTTTTTGAATTTTTTTACTATTTATTAAGATGGTTACAAAATCACTGTTTTTCAATGGTCTGAAAACAACGATTTTGTAACCATCTTAATAAATAGTAAAAAAATTCCAAAAAATGTAAAATTTGATCTCCAAGCACATTTTAATATATCCATCATGTGGAATGGTTTGGATCGACTATTTGGACTTTGAAAATGGTAGGTGTCAAAGTGTGTCACCAAAAAAGGTGTAATTTGATCCCTCCTCAATCAATATAAACATTTTCAAATCTAGCACAATAGTTATACAAATCAATAATCCACTATTTTGTAATGATACATCACAAATACAAGTCAAATAAATATTTTGACAAACAAATTATATTAATTTCAACACTAATGACTCCAAATAATACATATATATACATGTCAAAAATCATGATTTTTAAGTTAATTTGTACAAATTCACAATGGCACCAATGAAATTTTTTATTTGAATAATATTCCGTGCAGATTATTTATCAGGTTTTTTCATCTTGCACAGAACCATTCAAATTTCATAACACAATCATATATACGTTCTTACAAAATATAGCTTCTAAATACTGATTGTAGTCACTTTTTCTCTTGAAACATACGATCCAATTAAACTGGTAGAAAGATAGGGAGAAAACTGCAAGCGCACTTCTTCTATGGTCCAATTTTGCTCTGATATATATTAACTATTCTGATCCATAATGGCTATGTCCTACTAAAAAGCCAACCTTTTCATAGTATTTTGATTCTTTTAGAAGGACTATTATTTAGTGCATTAATGGACAAGAGCTGTTGGATAGGGCAAAAGATAAATAATAGAGATAGGGTTAAATGATTTTAATGGTTCTAAGCTGAGCTATTGTCATGGGGATCATTAATAGCTTTGAAAGTATCGTTATTTAATTGGAATGTTTCCCAATTAACTCCTCTATCTTATCTTCTCAATCTAAGAAGATGATATATTTCAAATATGTTTAATTTTGATGCTTTACTGAAATATTTATTACATTGTCTAATCAGGGGACAACAGAAGCCTCTCATTCTGCTCCCCAACAAATAAAGACAGAAAACCAGACTGTCCAATCCGAGCTCTGAAGTGCAACGCGTTTTGGAGACACTGTTCTTCACCTACTTGTTACTGAGGGGCACAATGGGCTAGCTTTGATGGTTTTTCAACAAGATAAGTCCCTGTTGAAAGCACGGAACAACATATTAGAGACACCCTTATACTGTGCTGCGAAGGTCGGTAATGAGAAGGCCATCCACAAGCTCATTCAAAGTGATCGTGTCGTCGTGAAAGATGCTCTCCCAGAAACAAATAAAAATGGAGACACAGCCTTGCATGTTGCTGCAAAATACGGCCATGCAGATATCGGCTGCATATTGATGAACTTGGATCCAGAAATGGCATTCAAAGTCAACGACAAAATGGAATCTCCATTGTACATGGCTATAATCGAAGGACATACGATGATGGTACAGAGAATGCTAGAAGTTGACCCTACTCTAGCATGCACTCCATTTTCGGATGGAATGTTTCCCGTTCATGAAGCTGCACGCATGGGCAACCTGAACCTGGTAAATCATTTCCTGAAAAAGTACCCTGATGGTGCCAGATTGCGGGATCCTCGTGGAAGAAATATTTTTCACATTGCTGCCGAAGAGAATCAGCAAAAAATATTTTCAGGTGTATTTTTTTTTTTTTTTTGAGGGTTAGTAGAAAATTCACTAAGAAATATATTGATGCTAAAAAATATTTACAAAGTCCTTATCTGCTCCAAGAGGTAATAGTAATGATGCTAATGTAAACTAAATTCTAAAATTTTTCAGGTGTATTTAAAGATGCCAATTTTAGAGAAATGATAGAAAGAATGAATACTGCAATGAATTATGAAGGAAATACACCATTTCACATTGCAGCAATGAAGGGACACAAGTCAATTATGAGAGCTATTTGGGAACACTGTCAAGTTGCAGAAACAGTCCCAAACAAGCAAGGCTTAACACCATTCCAACTTTCAACGAAGCAAGTATTAGAAACTTGTGAGGTATGCCTAAATTAAGAAATTACATCAGAAAATTATTTCTTGTTTATTTTAGTTAACTTGTGTATTGCTACCAACAACTGAACTACCAAGCTCGCAAAACACACACTAGCTAATTGGGTAATCAGGTGATACATAATAGCTTTAGTGACAACACCAATGCGACTGAATGCTCGTAGTATAAGCGAATTCTACTTCCACTTTTACGATAAGGCATACAGAACAATTTATATTTTTGGATAAAATTATCTGAAAATTGTGCTACCAAGTACCAACATATTCGAAAAAAATGTCATTAGATGGATCTAATTAGTTCGTATTAGAATAAGAGTAAGGCTATGGCTATGCATAGCTTTCTTTGGTCCATAGTCCATATATACTATGGATCTATATTCTTATTTTCAAAGTCCCAGTAGTTAATTCAAACCGTTCATTTTGATTTCCATATGAAATGCATAAAGACCAAATTTTACATTATTTAAACTTTTTTTATTATTTTTTTAGATAGGTACAAAATCACTACTTTCGAATTGGCCATAATTTTTAGATCATGTGACTTTGTATCTATTAAAAAATGAAGATTATGTTGAACGGTTGGAATTGATTGTTTTGACTTTGAAAATAGAAATATGTCACAAGGTTAATTTCCCAATAAAAAGTGGACTACCAAAATCATTATGTAAAAAGTAGAAAACCTTTTGGACTAAAAAATTGCCACGAAATCTCTGTTATTCTCACACAGTCACATCCCAATAGTTGTCCAGTACAGATTACGATGTGAGGATTATGGCCTTTAAATGCTTATTGAATTTTTTTTTCCGAATCTTAAAAATTGGCACGAATTACCATTTATTAAATTAGCACGATTTTTTTTAAAATCCTATTCTTCTCCGGTACACCATTTTATTTTTGGATAAACAACACAAAATATGAATTTTACTCTAGTACACCATTTTTTAGTAAAAAAAAATATTCGAATTGATCTCGACTGCTCGATTAATAAAATGTTCAACATTTAGCTTTACTGGTACCAAATCTATTAAATTTAATTGTGACAATTGAGAGCTAGAGGTGTTAATTCTTCGCTAATTTCTTAATTTACTGGTTATGGAGATTAAAATTATTAAATGTTTTTTCGGTGTATTTGAGCATGACCAAATAACACAAATATTTATCTTTGCCCATTTGTAATTTTACTCATGTTAGAACTTGATATATGTTAGTTACGTAAGTGTTATTTGTTAAAAAAAAATCAACTTGATATATGTTGTCTTTTACAGAATATTGATGATGACGATATTAGCAATTACATTGCGAGAGAAGGTGATAAATTTACTCCAAGGTGGTTTGACGAGGTAATGGATTCAAAATTCGAAAATAAATGGGAGAAAACTCAAGTCATGGGACTGGGTTCCGTACTTATCACAACTGTAGCATTTGCTGCTGCTTTCACAATTCCCGGAGGTTATAATCAAGACAACGGTACACCAGTCCTAGGGAGGAGATATATGTTCCAAGCATTTATTCTAGCAAATGCCATGGCATTTATTCAAGGATTCTTAAGCTTATTTTCGCTTCTTTGGAGAGGTGAAGGTCCAATTCGCCTCACCATCAATTTTGCAAGATATGCATTCCTAATTGCAGCAAGTAGTATGGTTGTGGCATTTGGGTTGGGAATGTATGTGACGCTTGCTCCAGTTTGCTACCCTATCGCCATCCTCCTCCTTGTTATCACTCTGGTTATAGGGTCTCCTACCGTGTTTGCAGTTTTGGTTACAGGACGAAGAATTGTAGGATCACGTAATTATTTTAAGCTGAGGACTATATTGACATCATATGTCGTGTGTTTCATTTTCATCTTCTGCCTGGCATTAATGTAGGTCTGTCTGTACGTTTCCATTCCCATTCTCTATCCACCTGTCTTATTTGTACTAGAATAATGAATTAATGTTTCTTTTATTTCTCATGAAGCATTTTATTCTTAATGCTCTTCTATTTGTACGGAACATTTTTGTTACGTACTTGGTTGGTTGGACTTTCTCATAATGATGTTTCTTTTCTTAATTATTTTTGTCCTGCACGGGCCGGATTTTTACAGAAGCTTTTGTTAAGTAACATTGAAATTTTTTTTTTGAAGTAAGACATCGAAAATTAAATAGTCTGGTTGGGTACAACTGTACAAATTATCACTAATATGTATGTGGTAGGGCCCAAGGTTGACGGGCCAAACGGCTGTACTTAATTTTGGGCTTTTCAAGTTCAAGGTGTCTACATGGCCCATGTTACTCGGCTAGTAATCAACAAGAGTTAATTTCCAAATAAATCGTTGAACCACTGTAAGCATCATGTCCATCTCATTTAAATTCTACGATTTTTCAACCTACCTAAAAAAATAGTAAAAATATGGTAAAAAATGTAAATTTTGATCTCCAAGTACATTTTCATAAGGATATCATGTTGAACGGTTCAGATCAACTGTTTTGACTTTAAAAACGGAGATATTGAGATCCATAATACGAACCAATCCGCGCTATGTATAGTACACAGAATAATTCCTACTTGATTAATTTAATTCTTTACTAATTATTGTGCTCCTTTTGCGGAATGCCATTCCATCTATTATTATATTGTCAATAAACTTAACATAATGATCCCATGAAGGTTTTGTTTTCTTTTTCGTAATGCAAAAGTAAAATCTAGATAACATATATATGATGGTCATAATTGCACTGGTAACATATATATTTTACCAGTGCAATGATAGGACAAATTTGTTATAAATACATATTTTAAGGACCAATTATTAAATAAGTGATATTTTAAGGACCAATTATTGACTAAAATTGCAAGTATGTGGTACTTTTGAAACATTATTTAAAGACTACATTATATGTGTCGTATATAAATTCCATCAAGTGGCCTAACCTATTTTTCTTTTTCTTTTTTTTAAAGTACGATTTTGCATTTGTGTATGTTTGAAGTCTCTTGATTGATCTAAGTTGTGGTATTTATTTCTCTTATTCTCACTTGTTTCTATTTGACTTTGATTGATGAGAATAGTTATCAATGGACCAGCTTGATTACTCGAGAACATTATATTTTCTTAAAGCAAAAACATTAAAAAAATGGGTGGAGGTTTTGTCCAAACGGCTTTAGACAAAGTCTCATCCAAAGCTAGATCTAAACCATCCGATCTGCATCAAAATTCGCACAGACATTTAGATTCAAAGAAGCCATTTAAATTTATTATGATTTAAATATGTTTGTACGAATCTCAATGTAAATCAGACGTTTAAACTTGGATTTGGATGAGGTTTTGTCCAAAGCCGTTTGGACAAAACCCAATCCCAAAAAAAATATTTTAATATAGCAACAAATTAAAAATGGACCAGCATGAACTCTTGTTTACATGGACAAATAAAAAATACACGATCAATGGACCAACTTGATTACATTTAGCATAGACAAATTATAAAAAAAAAAAAGAAGATTATAACTAGCATGAACTCTTGTAAGATATTGTTATTATACAATTGTATTTAAATCTTGCTTGAAATTATACAAATGAGTTATTTCACATTCCTTCTATTATTTTTTTCTGTAATGTTTGAAATTATACGATTATGTAATTTTTTGTAGTAATTATACGACTCTTGTATTTTTTTTGTGTTATTTTTCATTAGTAATTTTCATTATTTCTCGTTCCTTGCAAAAATAATTTGACTTATAAATTTATACTGCTATATTTCAACTATAATTAAGTTGGTACTATAAAGACTTGTTTGAACTCGTACCAACTTTATGTATCATGTTTTGCATTCATAAAAATTGAAATTATTTCAGTTTTCTTTGTGTTTATTGTTTGCAGTACATGCAATCAAGTCAAGTAACAGGGGCGGACCCAGAGTATTCCAGGGGGGCAGCTGCCCCCCCCCCCCCTCCCCTTGGATTTTGAGTTTTAGTGGAGATTTATTGGTCTCGACCGACTTTGCCCCCCCTGAAATTTTTTTTGCCCCCCTCTGGACGTTTGATTTGTAATTCGGATTAAATTTAAGGTTAAGCTTGAAATAAATTTGTTAAATTTTGATTGGTAATTAGAATTATAAGTTAGAGCATCAGAAATTACAAGTCAAAATATTGAAAAGTACAAGTTAAAACATTGTTTTTTATCGAGTACCCAATTCGTTAATGGAAATTCGATTAGGTAGTTAAACCCGATTCAATATTTTGTTTGCCCCCCAGACGAAAATTCTGGATTCACCCCTGTCAAGTAAGATATGTAAAACAAAAACAAAACCAAAAACCAAAAAAAGTTAGTGGACAAGGTAAACTAAAAAAAAATTGCAAGACTTGCACAATTTTTCCATTAAGCTTATTGATTAGTGGACGCTAAAACAAAAAAAAATTAAACCATAATTGAAGCACCAAATCTAATCAAACAAAAAATAGTTCGAACATGGCATAACTTGAGGCCTCAACCAAACATGAATAACTTAGATTGGCCTAAGTGAGAATAACCAACTTAGACCTCCTAAACTTTATGCCTCAACCAAACACCACCTTAATTCTTATTTTTACTGATATAATAACAATCCACTTTTCTTATTCTTTTTTAATTTCGGTACCAAATACAATTAATGTGAAGTACTAAAAAAGAAAAATATTCCAATCAGTAACACGGATTGTTTGATTTATTCATGTTTTAATCAAACACACGGATTTCTACATTGCGAGCACCCAGAGAATCCTAAAAATATTAAGAACTGATTGCATACTAAATCTATTAACCCTTCTTTTTAACTTTTCTGCAGCATATTGTGTTGCCTTTTAGTTTCTGCTCTAAATCATAGTCACAAGATTCGTAAATTATTCGCGAATAATTCGTTTTTGGTGATGACAAACTGAACGATGAATTATTCAGTTGATCGAACTTTGACTGAATTATTTCCAAATTATTCGCAAATTTTACGAATTATTCGCAATTTTTTCCCATAACATTTTTTTTTGTTTCCTTGTAGGACTGAGATATCTGATACGGATAATTATGAATCATTTTCGAATGATACCCAAATTATTTCCGAATCACGAATTTTTTACCTCGCTGAACCGAACCCGAATAATTCATTTGTCACTATGCTCTAAATCTATTAAACCGACTAGCTTCATATTAGACTCCAAAGGGAAAGGAACACAAAACCAAAATGCATTACTGTTTGGTACTCCCATCAAGAAGTATAGAAATATAGGTAGTATAATTGCATTTTGTAACACTATGCAAAATGAAAAATGTGAAGGTAAAATATGTAAAATGAAATTTTCTTTTTATTGGCAAGTGGGACCCACAGGAGACTATTCCTGTTTCTTCTTCTTTCTTCTTTGCCCAATCCCCACCGCCTATTATTTCTTCCTCTCAATCTCTCTGTTGCTTTTATTTGTTGTTCTTCTTCCTTGTTGCGAGACAAACCTGAAGAGGGGTTTTTCTCTCTTGATGGCTAACCTGATTGAATCGCTGACTGGGTGTGTGCTCTCTCTTTCAGTGCATCTAGTGTGATTATTGGTTATCACTCTTTTCCCTCTTGATTCTATTTTATCTCTCATCCGACAAGGGCTTGGTAACCCATGGAAAATTGAGTGGGGCAAGTCTATTTTAGTTTGAATTGTATTAGCAAAGCTTGCTTGGAAGTTGAAATTCATGAATTTTTGGTATTTCGTTTTTCACATATTGAATCCCTAGCGGGTTTAAACCCGAACTGCTATTGATGGCTCTTGCTCCCTTGTTTACTTGTATTGAGTTGGGATTTCAATTTTCTTAGGGGTTGCTATTAAGATTTAATCTTTATTTTGAGTTAAAAGAAACCAAGAAAACCCCAACATATTACTTGGTAGTTACCGTTTCTAAGAGTCACTGTAGTAGTGCTTTTCTGCATACTGATATACTGTGTTGAATTATCAGGGGTTTGTTTGTAAGAAAGTATAAATGAAGTGGAAAATCTGTAAAATTCCTATGGTTGGGTAATATTCCATTGTCAGGGGGATTAAATTGCAAAAAGGGTAATTTTCATAACCTCGGCTAGAAGCAGAAAATGAAATATGAATTTAATTGTGGGCTTTGGGCCTTTGACTAGAAAAGGAAAATAAAGAAAAGAAATAAATACTAGAATTATTGAACTTGACATTTGGGCTTGGTACAGAAAATATGAAATTGGAAAATAAAATGAGAACGCTAAATGGACTTGGACCTTAATTGTTTGGACATATGGACTGGATTGTCGGATTATTGGATTGAATCTGTGTATTGAATTAGAAATGATTAATGAAATAACAAAATAATTAATCAAAAAGGTGTTATAAATTGAAAATGAGTACTTTTATTAATCAAACACAGATTGGGGATGATTATAGATATGCTCAGTTTTATGTATGAGGACTTATCTGATATTAATGAACATTGTATGACCCCACAAGTAGTTAAACTTGGAAGATAATAGTTCTAAGAAAATAATAAGTTAAACTATAAACAGTTAAAGGAAAATAAGATTGTTCTAAAATCTAAATAAAATTGTGTTAAGTACTTACATAACATAAATACATGAGATATACATGGGATTTTACATATTGAAATATGTAAATTGTTTTGTTATACTTAATTGTTATAAATATTGATCAGAATATATATTATTCTGATATAAGCATAATTATGAGAAAGACTTATGAGACAGAATGACCAGGAAGAACAGACTGTTAGTGACCTCACCTGTTGCCCTACGATATCAGATGCGGGGTTATTGGATTAGTCTGAGATTCATTACTAGGAATTAAATCGTAACTCGTTGTACATTTTGAATATTTGATTGACTGCATTGATTGAAATGTTGAATTGTTGCATCATATGCATAGTCCAATATAATTGAAACTGAATTACAGGTAAGTCTATTGACTATCATGTTGATATTGTTAATCGATTGATTTATTCTTTTTGCAAATGATTGATTGAGATCACAGTGATTGAATTTATTGAATATTGAATACTGTAATCCTTGAACCTCCATATAGTGGAGAAAAAGGATTACTATATCGTAAAGTTTAGCTAGCAACTAGACTTTACTCCAAGACCTTTATGCGCATATGGTGAATGACTCCAACTGAAACCAGTACCGGTTGGGTAGGGGATATTGAATAAGTGTAAATTGTGACTGTAAAACTAATGAACTGTGGTAATTGTCTTATCAATGATTTTCTTTCTGATAATGACAGTATTGTGATATTGATTTCGTATTGTTTCTGTTAACTAATTATCAGGATAGTTAGAACTGTCTTATCATTGATTTTCTTTCCGATAATAATGGCATTGTGATATTGATTATGTATTATTTTCGTTAGCAAATTGTCATGATAGTTAAAATAGTATAAGTCATAATACAACAGATACATGTTATAGTATCTGTCAGTGTTACTAGACTAGAAATTGTAAAGTTAAGAAACCAACGTTACCAGACTTTATGGTTTAAAAGATTTTGACCCAAACCATTCATTCTGATAAAATTCTTAAAGTTCTGATTTATTTATGTAATTTTTGTTGTTCAATTGGATACTGTTATTGAGCATTTGTATTCGCCATTATGAAATGAACTGTTAGTTTCTCGTGCGGAGATTTCATTCTGAATATGGATTTCCTTCGAATCAAATAACCTGAGTAGCAATTAGCACTGAGGAATAATTTATTATTTCTCACCCGTTTCTCCTTGTGGGATTCACAGGTTTGTTAGACAAAGACCGAAAAACATTTTTGGGATAATAATTGACAGCAGGGCCACCTAAAGGTATGGGATTATTTTATCTGACATTGTGCAAAGAATACTTCTCTAGCATCATCCATTATAAAATGTCAGATAACTATTGTAAATAAATTGGGATGTGGTAAAAATAATGGATGTTATTGGCAATGCATAAAAAGATCTATGCCTTATGTTACGTATATTGAAGGGTAAATAGACGCGGTAGAATTGTCGCACCTCCGGATTCGGGGTGTGACACATTCAATTTAAAAACAAAAGAAGATTATATTGACAGAAATTTATATAATAATATTGACAATTAAAATAACACGTATTAACATTCTTTTTTCAAAAACTATTGCACTCATTTTATTGAGATCATAAATTTAGGTACATACATAAAATTAGTTGTAAGCAGGGGAAAAAAAAAAACCCTCTTCCAACAAACACATATACACGCAAAAGCAGGGGGAAAAAAAAAAACCAAAAACAGGACAATTAATAAAATTAGTTGTAATGAATTCCGAATTCAAACCGTAAATAATATTTACGGTTTGAAAACGGAATTCACACCGTAAATAATATTTACGGTTTGGGATCGGATTTTATTTTTTCCAAACCCGCCCGTGTCTCTCTGCCGCAGAACCAAAAAAGACGCTCCGCCCTCCGCGCCTCCGCCCGAAGACCGGCGGTGACTCCCTCGCCGCCACCCTGTCCCGCCGCCACTCCCTCTCCCCGCCGCCACTCCCTCTCCCCTCCGCTGCCACCTCCTTCACCGGCTGCCGCCACCTCTTCCTCCTTCATCGGCTGCCACCTCTCCCCTCCGCTGCCACCACTTCCTCCACCGCTGCCACCTCTTCCGGTAAGTTTTCGTATTTTGATTAAAAATTAATTAGGGTTTAGGATTAGAGTTTAGGGTTAGGGTTATTAGCACGAATTGGTGTTGCGAAATACCTCGTTGAATCGTATCGGGTTGTTGATTTTCCCGAGCGATTGATCGATCGTTTTAAATATTTATTGTAGGTAAATATTTAAATATTATTTCTTTATGTAATTTTTTTCATGTAATGTATTCATTTTATTCAAAAGGTTTTCGATTAAAATTTGATTAGGGTTTAGGATTAGAGTTTAGGGTTAGGGTTATTGGCACGAATTGGTGTTGCAAAATATCTCGTTGAATCGTATCGGGTTGTTGATTTTCCCGAGCGATTGATCGATTGTTTTAAATATTTATTGTAGGTAAAGATTTAAATATTATTTCTTTATGTAATTTTTTTCATGTAATGTATTCATTTTCTTCAAAAGGTATTTCGATTAAAATTTGATTAGGGTTTAGGATTACAGTTTAGGGTTAGGGTTATTGGTACGAATTGGTGTTGCGAAATACCTCGTTGAATCGTATCGGGTTGTTGATTTTCCCGAGCGATTGATCGATTGTTTTAAATATTTATTGTAGGTAAAAATTTAAATATTATTTCTTTATGTAATTTTTTTCATGTAATGTATTTATTTTCTTCAAAAGAACACACACAATTTTGTATAAATAATTAAATTCACCCAAAAATAAGCAGTTAAAAAAACAGATGATAATTAAAAGTTTTAATCACAGACTAAATTGAATTTACTCTAATTAGTTTTGCAATTTTTTTGCCAATTAAAAAGTTTGAATTAATTAAAATATACCGCTTAAATATAGTTTTCCAAAATAATTGACAGTGAATCGGAAAATTTCATTGTTTGTAAATTCACAAAGAATGTGTATATAGATGTTCTAGATTTTAACCAAATTTTCTATGCTTGATAAAATAGTTTAAATGTTTCAGATTTTAACCAAATTTTAATTTACTCATATAATGTATTGTACATATTGTTTGAGTAGTTCCATTGTTCCTCATTTAAAAAACTTTTAATTATTTTCTGAACAGTGAAACAAAATCTGGAGACCCAATTTTATATTTTCTCAAAATCTTGTACTATTCTAGAAAACAACAATATTAGTATCTATTTGGGAAATAAAAAACTAAAAAATTGTAAAATTTGGTTTTCAACCATATTATAACATAGAAATCATGTTGAATTGTTTGGATAAACAGTTCGGCTTTGAAAACAAAGATGAGGATGTCAGACGTGATTAACACAAAAACAACATAGCATTTTAATCACGCTCATTAAAATTCATGGAAATAAATATGGAAGAGTTGCATTGTTTTAAATTTATTGCACATGTCATATATTAATTTTTAAGAATGACAAAAAAATTGTGAATATAATATTTTTTTTGAATCAATAGGCGAGAATATAAATAAAAAAATACGTTAATTTCTAAAGAAGAAAGTTAATCTGATTATTTTAAAAAAAAAAAAGAACGGATAATTAATTATCCAATTTAACATAACTATTAAAGGATTCTGTCTTTATCTTTCTTTTTTGTTAATGTCGGTTCCTTTTCAATTGCTTAGGACGGGAGATAAGTATTGATTTTGTCAGTTCTTTAAGGTTGATATTTAAATGAAGCTATTTATTTCTACAGTTTTTTATGCTGTTAGATAAGTATTGATTTTGTCGGTTCTTTTCAATTGCTTAGCACGGACGTCCATTTGTTCCCCCGGTATGTGATTCTTTATTTTATTTATTTCTTTATTTTAAGTAAAGATAGTTCAAATTTACTAAAATATTGGTATCCATGCAGGGTCCTGCATACATGCCGCCACCGCCTGAGCAGCATGAGTCTCCAAAGATCCCGTCTGTGCAGGATGAGAGCTTTTCTTTCAGCCTTGCCGATTTTGCTCCAGCTGATCCGTGGGATACAGCCGCCTCCCCGTCACCGCGTCAGCCGTATCCACCGAGAGCTCACGATTGGGAGGCCTCTGGTAGCGGGACGCAGCCGGACTATGAGTCCCAGCTTGCGGATTCCTTCTTCCGTACCCCCCCTCCACCGCCAGCCACCCATGCGGCCGCGGATCCATGGAGTAGAGCAGTCGAGATGAGCCTAGAGGCCGAGCCATACGCTGAGTTTACACCAGCTCTCAGAGCGCATGACGGAGAACAACAATGGAATGACTGGCAGGGCCGAAATTTCAGTAGGGAAAATAGGGGTATACCACCTCACCGATACACCCCTTTGCAGTACCGTTGATAGAGGGTTATTTTGGTAGTTTTAGTTCAGTTTAGCTATGTTATCCTTTATTATGTTTTAGTTTAGTTCTGCAGTTTATTTTTTAGTGTAGTGTACTTTCGTTATGTTTTATTATGATATGGTTGGAGGTATGTTATATATTTTTATCATTTCATGGTATTATTTATTATGTTACACAACAACAACAAAATAACATCGAAAATATATATATATATATATATATATATATATATATATATAAAACACAAAAAAACTCAAAACAGAATAAAATTAAGAACAACAATACGATAAGTATAAATACGGTTTTAACATATCAAGGCAACTTCAAAAATCATGAAAATTTTCCGACATGCATTCTTGACTTCGTAGAACAAGACTGTGAAGTTTCATGCAAAATCTCAAAACAGACCGTGAGATATCATCTCTCAAAAATTGCTCGAAATGCTGAAGGTGTGCGTCCGAGCTCTACTCAGCACCTCTGGTTAACATATCAAGGCAACTTCAAAAATCATGAAAATTTGCCGACATGCAGTCTTGACTTCGTAGAACAGGACTGTGGAGTTTCATGCAAAATCTCAAAACAGATCGTGAGATATCATCTCTAAAAAATTGCTCGAAATGCTGAAGTTGTGCGTCCGAGCCCTACTCAGCATTTCGAGCAATTTTTGAGAGATGATATCTCACTGTCTGTTTTGAGATTTTGCATGAAACTTGACAGTCCTGTTCTACGAAGTCAAGACTGCATGTCGGCAAATTTTCATGATTTTTGAAGTTGCGTTGTTATGTTAAACAGAGGTGCAAAGTAGAACTCGGATGCACTTTAACTTAACAATTCATACAAATAAAATTCATACAAACCTCTAGCTTATTCAAACATATTTTAAATTCCAAACCAACTGAACAACATAATCTCCAAACACAAACTAAACTAATATTTCGAACCGATAATATTCTTTTATCTCCACGCATCTCGGACAGTCCTTTTCAAACCGTAATTTTTCTCTAAAAAAAAAAAAAAAATCAGAATTCAAACTGTAAATAATATTTACAGTTTGAATTCCGTTTTCAAACCGTAAATAATATTTACGGTTTGAATTCGGAATTCAAACCGTAAATATTATTTACGGTTTGGGTATAAATTTAATTTTTTTTAAAACTTGGTTATTTATATTAAAATATTTTTTTTTTTGGGGTAAAAATAAAAATCTCGGCTTTCTCCACACCAGAAATCAGATAATTCACAAAATTGGAAATTCATCTCTTCTTGAAAAAATACATGTCGCAAAGAAACTGCTCCACTATTTCTGCCCCAGGTAGTTGGCCACAACAATCCCCGTGACCACATTCTCTCAAAACGATTACACGTGTCATTCCCTGATACACCATGCCATACAAACCTGGTCCCCATTTCTTTAATGACGCGACCTGTCTGGTTGTAGTCAACTCTACAGTAATCCTCCGACGTCCAAAACAGATCAGCATCTACCATCCAACGGCCGATACGGCTTACCGGGTATAGCACGTAGACCCGTCGCTGAAAGGTTGGTCAGCGGTTTGGGTTTATTGCCTTTACTCATTTGACCAAGGCAGCTCTCTTTTTCCAGGCTTGACCGGTTTCACTGATCGCTGCTTCTCCTTTGGTATTTTTCGTATACCACCCTGGAAAAGTTTAATTTTCTGAACAGACAAAAAGTACAATAGCTAGCAAATTCGAACTGTCCAAAGCAACCCATCATTCCTCATCACAAAAAAGAATTGTTTTGTTTTTCTGTGAAAAGAAGTACTTTTATTTAAAATTCTTAAAGATAAAAGACATAATTGAAAATATAATAAACTTAGATAATGTTTTAATTAATTCCAAGTCAGTGTAATATTATAAATCTTTAATTAAAATAATCTTAGTTTGTTGAGTTAATTAATTATTAAATACTATTAGTCATTTATTAGATGCCATCCATGCAATTTCATTTAGTTCTTATTCTTACCACAATTAATGTAAAAACTAGCTGTCAATTAATAATTTGAATTAATCAAGTATTTGGTTATAATGATTAATTAAAATGTAACACCCAACATTTATTAATTTGATTAAAATAAAAATTGTGTTATTTATTCTACATAACCATAAAATTTCATGGGCAATTTTCTAAAGAGTGGTTTACCAATGTAATGAAACCATCATCCTTTGGAAAAAAAAATGGGAGAGATCGAAGTCATATGACAAGACTCCGTATTGATCATTTATTCTAGCAAACACTTTGGTGTTTATACAAGGATTCTTAAGCTTATTTGCGCTTCTTGTTAATTAATGCTCTGCCAGATGTGACTGTTGACACCTTCGAATTTGCAACAATTGTTTTTCTGTTTGCAACGTGTAGTATGGTTGTGGCATTTGGATTGGAGTTGTATGTGATGCTTGCTCCAGTTTGTTTGCCAATCACCATCATTCTACTTGTTATCGCTCTTTTTATAGGGTCTCCTACTCTGTTTATGGGACGTTCTTAATCGTTAGTACTAATTTTATTTTTAATGCGAACCCTATAGTGGCAATTTATGCCCGTCTCTCCTATTCGTTTTCTTGTTGGCTTTCCTAAGTCAATAATTCCATTGTCATTCTCTATCGAAGTCTACCTTGTTTGCTTCATGAAGCATTTTTTCCTTCTTTATATATTTTTTTTTGTGACATAAAAATAACATTTCTGCTATGTACTTGGTTTGTTGGACTTTGTTATAATGGATATTTATTTTTCTTTTTTCTTTTTTAACTGAATTTTTACCTAAACGACTAGAAACTTTTGTTAATTTAAATTAGATTTTATTTTTAAACTAAGCCATTGCAAAATTAAAAAGTTTGGTTAGTTATCAATTATCACCAATATGTAATTGCTAGGGCCCAAGGCTGACGGGCCTAGACGGCTGTACTTACTTTTGGGCTTTTGAAGTTCAAGGTAGGTGTCTATGCGGCCCATGTTATCTGGCTAGTAATCATGATATATAGTAAAACTATAACATGCATATATATTGTGAAATGGATATGATAGTATGTTACAAGAAACAATCAAGCATCATGGGCTTTTCAATGCCATATTCAATTAGAACCTAAAAGTCTTTTATTTATTTAATTAGAATTTGATCGTTGCTAAATTAAAATAAAATATGGGCAGAATAAGACCATTTATAAACTTAATGTAGCGGGTTTGGATCATATGCCTTCATTTGTTATGAATAGCTGAGTCGGAAATATTGCTTTTCAATAGCAGATTAATTCATTGATGTACTCTTTACGTATAATTGTTTCATTGATTGACACAAGTACTGGCCCGACTCTTACGTATGATTGTTTCAACGGAACAGACTCTCCTGTTTTTCCGATCCCAACCATTCAAATTCGTTGAGATTTGTGTATGAAAAAGTTTCTTTAACGAGATACGCGAATGAAAATTTTTGAATGGTTGGGATCGGAAAAACAGCAGAGTCGGATCCTATTTCAACGAGCCGGTCAGTAATTGTTCAGACTCAGTCCCTTTATAAAGCCTGATTTATAGATGAAACGAATTTTAGGCCCTGTCCATTAATATACTCGTCCAATTTAAATTTATTAAGTATCTCAGCCGTCCATTATAAATCATACGGCTCACAGCTTAACTGTAACCATCCCAGCTTGCCGACATTTTTAAAAATACCCTAAGTTAATTAAAAATTATTAAAAATACCCACGGTCCCAAATTTTTATTAAAAATACCCAAACCGGCCAATAAATTATTGGCCGGTCCCGATTAAAATTCGATTAATGGAGGGACCGGCCAATAATTGGCCGGTTCCGTGATTTTTTTTTTTTTTTTAGAGAGAAAAATAGCTAAAATGCTGAAATGAAATCTAACACAAAAAAATCGAATTGTTTTTTTAAATATTTGAACACTACAGCAAGGCGGTTAATGTGATATGCCATGGTTTGTTCAGACGTACGGTTTGTTCGTTCATACATAAATTCATCAAAAGAAGCAGATAAGGAGAGAAAATGGGCGATTATGACGTGGTTGTACAGGAATGGCGCGCTCCCAAAAACCTCTCGTTTTTTTCCCCTCACGATAAGATGGATGCTGCGTTGCTTGCCATACGCTTTTCAACTCTTCCTCTCCATTTTTATCTGAATGTGATAGATATTTTGTTATTATCCATTTTTTCCAAGAAGAAAAGTAGTGAGTAGAACTAGGGTGCTCCTAAGCTCACCAAGCCCTTCCGTGAGCACGACTCTAAAACCTATTGAATTGACTTCGAACGACATTTCCAAACCGTTAGATGTTCAATCTATATTAAAATGTGCTTGGAGACCAAATTTTACATTTTTTGGAATTTTTTTACTATTTATTAAGATGGTTTGAAAATCGCTGTTTTCCAATGGTGCAGAATTTTAATAAAAACAGCAATTTTCAAACCATCTTAATAAATAGTAAAAAAATTTCAAAAAATGTAAAATTTGGTCTCCAAACACATTTTAATATAGATTGAACATCTAATGGTTTGAAAATGTCGTTTGAAGTCAATTCGATAGGTTTTAGAGTCGCGCTCACGAAGGGCTTGGTGAGCTTAGGAGCACCCTAGTTCTACTCGAAAAGTAGTATCAATATCAATATAGTTTTTCTGTTACAAGGCTCCACGCAATTTTATGAACTTCATTTTTTTTTTGGGTCAATAAATTAGGAAGAATTTAATTACGCATATCATTTAAAAATCTCGAAATTGTCTATATTTTTTCAAAATTCATAATATCATAATTATTTTTTTATATTTTAGAAAGTTGCAAATTTACTCATCAATTATTATATTTTCTATTAAAACTCTTTTAAATTTATAAATTTATAATTTTATCCTATATTAAAAATAAATAAAAATATGCAATGTGTAGGAGATATATATGATCACTCTTCTAATTATTAGATTAGATATGTAACTTTGGTCAATTAGTGTGTTGTTCCCGTGCTTCTGGTGTTTTTCTTGATATTATTTTTATGAAGAAAATACTATTAACTTCAACTGATTTCATTAGTTTCTTAAAAAAAAAAACAACTATCTTTCAATAATTGTTAGCCAAAGAAGAATATTTTGATAGATCTGAGTAATCAGAAATAAATATAAACCTACACACAAAAAAATATCTTAAGAAAGATTTATTCGTTTGATCTTAATATCCAAAAACTATACAAAACATATCAAAGTATATAAATAGTATTACCTTTAGACAATCCAGTGAACGTTTAACAACTCTGTTTCAAAACAAATAAACAGAACAAACCTTTGTAGTCCAAAGACTTTCTGCCACTCGCAATATCGGATGAATTCAAAGCTTTCGTAAAAGAAAAAAAAATGATTTTTATCCATGCATTGAGTGGACAGATGAAGGCGTTCACACAAGTGAAGCAAAAGATCAAAAAGGTAAACCTCTGCCAATGATGTCCTGCTGACGCAAGCAGAGGAAGTTCTTACATGAGATAGGAGTAGGTCCGATGGGCATTGGACCTACATATAGGTTCAATTAGCTCTAGGACCCTATGATTAGCATCAAGATATATGCGCACGGCAATTGATACAGACTTGTCGGATTTTGATGCAGAGCACACGAATCTTGATGCAGATCGAATGGTCATCACACCCATCGAACCAAGGTAGGTCCGATGGGCATCGGACCTACTCTGATTCCTTCTTACATATTTAACATTAAAGGCACCGCAATATATACAAAAGAATTCACATCCTCCCCGGTACCGTAATAGGAAATCTTTTACATCTACTGGATTTGGACCGTTCTTTTAAATTTGGCACGAATCTCAAAGCCAAATAATGCTCCCCGCGCTAGCCCGAATCTCAAAGCGGCTGAGAGTTAATCTCAAACCGTAAAATGAAGGAAATCTTTTATAGAAATGGAGAGGATACTTGTCCATTAATCAACTCGTCCAATTTAAATTTATTAAGTATTTCAGCCGTCCATTATAAATCATACGGCTCTTATTATTTGAACACTACAAGTGGTTGATGTGATATGTCGTGGTTTGTTCAGACGTACGGTTCGTTCCTCCATACATAAATTCATCAAAAGAAGCAGATAAGGAGAGAAAATGAGGGATTATGACGTGGTTGTACAGGAATGGCGCGCTCTAAACACCTCTCGTTTTTCCCCCTCGCGATAGGATGGATGCTGCGTTGCTTGCCATACGCTTTTCAACGCTTCCTCTCCATTTTTATCTGAATGTGATAGATATTTTGTTATTATCCATTTTTTCCTAGAAGAAAAGTAGTATCAACATCAATATAGTTTTTTTCAGTGTTCTAAATAGTGCGTTATAGCGGCGCTATAGCGCCGCTATAGCGCCGCTATAGCGTTTTTGGACTCCAAACGCTACGCTATGACATCAAAATGCGCTATTTGCGCTACGGCCGCTATAGCGGTCCGCTATTTGCGCTATACAATATGGGTTTTTTTTTATTTTATTTTTTTAAGAAATTTATATGGGTTTTAAATAAAGATAAAAAAAATCTCAAACCGAAATTGAATTTGTTGCTACTTGCTACAGATAAATCAATTTGAAATTGGGAATATAAATTGAAATTTGAATAGAAAAAAAGTCCAAACCGAAATTAAAATTTGAATAGAAAAAAAAAATAGATTATGTCATGAATCATGATGCATAATATATTTTTAATAGGAAAAATCGATAGTTTATGATATTACTACGGATATTTTGAACCGCAATTTGGACTTTGTACGGGTTCAATATGAATATTATAATTTCTTAATTACTTTGGTGTTATTTATTGTTCTATGAGACTTTAGATAATGTTGATATTTAGTACAAATATTGAATATACGAAATGTAAAAAAAAAACGCTATTTGGAATAGCTTCCGCAATAGCGACGCTATTCGCTATAGCTTTTTTTTTTGCCTTCCCGCTACGACGCTATAAACGCTATTTAGAACCTTAGTTTTTCTGTTACAAGGCTCCACGCAATTTTATGAACTTCATTTTTTTTTGGGGTCAATAAATTAGAAAGAATTTAATTACGTATATCATTTAAAAATCTCAAAATTATCTATATTTTTTCTAAATTCATAATATCATAATTATTTTTTCATATTTTAGAAAGTTGGAAATTTAGTCATCATTTTATCCTATATTAAAAATAAATAAAAATATGCAATATGTGTAGGAGATATATATGATCAGTCTTCTAATTATTAGATTAGATATGTAACTTTGGTCAATTAGTGTGTTGTTCCCGTGCTTCTGGTGTTTTTCTTGATATTATTTTTATAAAGAAAATACTATTAAGTTCAACTGATTTCATTAGTATCTTAAAAAATAAAAAACAAGTATCTTTCAATAATTGTTAGCCAAAGAAGAATATTTTGATAAATCTGAGTAATCAGAAATAAATATAAACCTACACAAAAAAATATCTTAACAAAGATTTATTCGTTTGATCTTAATATCCAAAAACTATACAAAACATATCAAAGTATATAAATAGTATTACTTTTAGACAATCCAATCAACGTTTAACAACTCTGTTTCAAAACAAATAAACAGAACAAACTTTTTTAGTCCAAAGACTTTTTGCCACTCGCAATATCGGATGAATTCAAAGCTTTCGTAAAAGAAAGATTTTTATCCATGCATTTAGTGGACACATGAAGGCGTTCACACAAGTGGAAGCAAAAGATCAAAAAGGTAAACCTCTGCCTATGATGTCCTGCTGACGCAAGCAGAGGAAGTTCTTATATATACAAAAGAACTCACATCCTCGCCGGTACCGTAATAGGAAATCTTTTACATCTACTGGATTTGGACCGTTCTTTTTAATTTGGCACGAATCTCAAAGCCAAATATTGCTGCCCCGCGCTAGCCCGAATCACAAAGCGGCTGAGAGTTAATCTCAAACCGTAAAATGAAAGAAATCTTTTACAGTAATGGAGAGGATACTTGTCCATATACAAAATCCCTCTATGAAACATATGCCCCACGATCGGCCATACAGACCACGAATCAGCGAATAGGCGAGGACACAGGAAAAAAAACTCTATAATTGAATATTTCAAAAATAGAAAGAGTGTTTGATTTGCAACATTAATTGAAATATCGGGATCAACGGTTGAAAATTTTAAATATATAATTTTTCTTATTAATGGTCTATGTTAAGTTGTGTCGAATGAATAAAAAAAATATATACTTTGAATTGGAACTAATGATCTCGATCCAAAAACTTTGGATCAGGACCGTTGAATCCTGATCTTTATAAAAATATTGCAAACCAACCACGTTTTATATTTTTGTATCTCTTATTTTATTAATTTTTATGGATAAAAAATCTCCCTGCTCCCTGTTCTTAACTAACTTATAGTCCTTGTTGTCTCCTTACAAATTTTATGGTAGTGGAAACCATGTTGTGCCGTGGTAATTTCAGGGACACTAGTAAATTAATCCGACATTGAAAAACAGTCATTTTGTATCTATCTAAAAAATAACAAAAACTTATAATAAATATAAATTGGTGTCTAAACACATTTTAATATGGAGATCTTGTTGAGCATAATTGTGGCACATAAAAAAGAACTTCTGAGTAAAAAAAGATGAATTGTGTATTAAATTAAATTTATGTGGGTGAGCTTTTTTAACTAGCAAACTCATTATTTTAAAAGAAAATTCTACATTTCTGAGGATATGAAATAATATAAAAAGAGTAGGAAGTGAGACGAAAGGTTTTCCCCAGCTGTGGACTTTTCCAACGATGGAATAGGCTACGGGCCACAAGTTAAATTAAATAAATAAAACTAGTTATTGACCTTGAGACTGCACAACGAAATCTTCCCCCAACCATATATATATCTTTCCTCCTTCGCTACAGAGTAAGAGCAGTTCAAGCTAAACGTGATAGTAATGGCCATTCCATCCTCCCAAACCACAAGATCTGAAAGTGAAATGGCTGAATTACGCCCAATTATGCCAGTTGAAGTTTTCATGGCAGCAATAGAAGGCAACAGCGATGTATTAATACCACGTCTTGGACTACAGCCGAAAAAACCAACGGAAATTCAGGTAATAATTCACACTCTATCTCTTGCTTTTTATGGTGTCTGTAATCTACCTTATTAAACGTGGGGAGCACACAGGGAATTGCATGTTGGCGCCGTGAAGTAATACTAATTAAGACATTATAATTACATTTAGTTTTCATTTTATTTATATTATTACTGTTATTAATTGTCGCCGTTTGTTGTTATTGTCATTATTATTATGATTATTATTGTCATCAAGGTTGTAATTCTGCTTATCTTTATTATACATAATTTTATGAGAATTTTTCTAGCGTGTATCTAAATAAGTACATTATAACCAGCATTTGATCAGTGGCAAAGGCAATTAATGTTTTCTGTGTTAGAGATCACAGGTTTGGAACCTGGATGGAGAAATTATTTGTGGATATTAAATAGTTAGGTGGCTTGACATATGTATAACTACTAAAATTTGAACTCAATGGATTTAATACTTTTTCTTTTCATTAAGAAGAAGTTATTTTTCATTGAGTAACTCATAGTAAAAAAAAAATCTTATAAAGATATAGGAAATTTGATACTATTATTGAAAATTTCTTTTCTGCTTTAATTAATAATCATCGACTATTCTCGATTTACACCAAGTATAATGTACTATATAGACTTAACTTGAATAAGCATTACTATTTTGTTTTGTTGACAGTGGGAAAAGGTTTACCGATTTCATTGAAACCAAATTGTTTAAGTTAGATAACAAACATCTGGTGCTAAATGTTTGGAGTTATGCTCACCAAGAGGAGCACACGTTAGATTTACGAAAAAAACAAAATTTGACAATAACAATTTAGACAGACACTATTTGACCAAACAACGAGTACTAAGTTGTTAAGAAAATAGAAGCTTCATCAACTTAATTTGATCTTCAGCCAAATCATGTATTAATTTTACTGAATTTGTGTTTATTTTAAATAACTGAATTAATATTAACCTCAATAATTTCGTCATGGTCAGAACATACTCTTTAAGTCCCTCCGACGACCAAGATCACCTTTATATTTCTACATTCCATTCCACAATAAGAAAGCTCCAGACCTTTTTTTCTGACAAACTATATATTGTTGGTCACTTGCATTCTGACATTTCTTCTTACTTTTCTCTTGATTACAATACATTACTGCTATAAGTTGTAAATTTTTTTAGTTTGTACTTTCTAATAAATGGAAAATAGTAGGCCTCAAACTACTTTCGGAAAAAAAGAGTAGTTAATTGTTGACCTACGCATGCATGCATGACCTATTTTAGTTTGATTTAGTAATTTGGGATTTGTAGTTATATAATCGACCTCTGTTTTTTTCATTATTTAATTCAATATTTCGTTGTATATAAAAAATATTCTGTACAAGTCAAGATCCTGTTGGTCACGTTTAAAATCTATTTACATCTCTAAGACTCTAATGCATCTAAACATTTTCAAGCATCGTCCAATACTCAAACTAATCAAGAATCCACTATTTTATTATAATACATCACAAATACTAATTTAAAAATAAATACTTGACAAAAATATGAATTTTAACACTAACGAGTCCTTACTAATTCATATACAAGTCCAAAGATCATTATTTTAATGTTTATTTTTTATAAATTCACGATCCAGCAATGATTTTTTTTTTCATTTTATGACAGTCTATGAAGTTTATATATCAGGTTCATCATCTTGTGTAGAACCACTCAAATTTCCTACACAATCATATATACGTTATTACAATATAAACCTTCTAATTAAATGTAGTCACTTTATACATATAACACGTATTAATTATGTAATTAAAAAGTTATAGCTGTTAGTCTTTTACAAATCATTTTCTCTTGAAACATATGACCTAATTAAATTTTACATTGTCTAATCAGGTGACAATAGAGGCTTCACATTCTGCTGCCGAACAAATAAAGACAGAGCACCAGACTGTCCAATCCGAGCTCCAAAGTGCAACACGTTTTGGAGACACAGTTCTTCACCTACTGGTTACTAAGGGGCACAACGAGCTCGCTTTGATGGTTTTTCGAAGAGATGTGTCCCTATTAAAATCGCGAAACAAAAAATTAGAGACACCTCTGCACTGTGCTGCAAAAGTCGGAAACGAGAATGTCATCGACAACCTCATTCAAGCTGATCGTGTTACTGTGAATTGGATGCTCTCCAACAAACAAATGAAAGTAGCGACACAGCCCTGCACGTTGCCGCTACATACGACCATATAGGTATTAGCCTTGCGTTGATGAAGTTGGACCCTGAAGTCGTTTACAGGGTCAACAACAATATGTTTTCTGCATTGAATGTAGCAATTGACAGAAAATATACTAAGCTGGTGCAGACCATGGTAGACCAGGACCATGCTCTGGCATACACCCAATTTTCAACTGGAATGTTTCCAGTTCATTTAGTTGCAAGCACGCGCAATAAGGAATTGGTATTGCATTTAATGGAAAAGTACCCTGAGTGTGCCAAGTTGCTGGATCCTCACGGAAGAAACCTTTTTCACGTTGCTGTAGAAGAGGGCATGAGCGAGAGTTTTTGTGAGATATTTAAAAACACCAGTTTTCGAGAAATGATTGCAAGAATGAATAATGCACAGGATTATGAAGGAAATACACCATTGCACATTGCCGCAATGAAGGGGGACAAGCTTACTATGAAGGATATTTGGATAAACAAAATGAATGACGTGGCAGAAACAATTCAAAACAAGCAAGGCTTAACACCATTCGAACTTTCCAGGCGGCAACTAGTAGAAACTAATAAGGTATGTTTAAATTAACAAATTACATCAGAAAATTATTTCTTGTTTATTTTAGTTATCTTGTGTGTTGCTACCAACTACTGAACTACAAAGCACGTAAAATACATACTATCTAATTAGGTGATACATAATAGTTTCAGTGTCGACACCAATGCGACTGAATACTCGTTATATAAGCAAATTATATATACTTGTACTTTTAATATAAGGCATAAAGAACAATATATATTTTTGGATAGTTTTATCTGGAAATTGTGCTACCAACATATTCGAAATAATGTCATTAGATGGATCTAATTAGTTCGCATTAGAACAAGAGTGAGGCTATGGCTATGCATAACTCACTTTGGTCCATACTATGGATCTATATTCTTATTTTCAAAGTCCCAATAGTCAATTCAAACTATTTATTTTGATTTTCATATGAAAATATACATAGAGACCAAATTTTACATTATTTAAATTTTTTTTACTATTTTTTTAGATAGGTACAAAATCACTATTTTCAGATTGTCCATAATTTTTAGATCATGTGACTTTGTACCTATTGAAAAATGAAGATTATGTTAAACGGTTGGAATCAGCTGTTTTGACTTTGAAAATAGAGATATGTTACAAAGTTAATTTCCTAATAAGTAAAAGTGGATTACCGAACTCATTATGTAAAAAGTAAAAAACCTTTTGGGCTAAAAAATTGTCACGAAATCTCTGTTATTCTCACACAGTCACAACATCCCAACAGTTGTCCACTACAGATTACGGCCTTTAAATGCTTTTTGAAAAAGAAAAAAAAAATTCGAATCTTCAAAATTGGCACGAATTATAGCGTCAATTACTAATTGCCATTTATTAAATTAGAACGAATTTTTTTAACATCCTATTCTTCTCCAGTACACCATTTTATTTTTGGATAAACAACACAAATATGAATTTTACTCTAGTACACCATTTTTTAGTAAAAAAAATATTCGAATTGATCTCGATTGCTCGATTAATAAAGGCCAAAATAAAAAATTAATATTCAACATTTAGCTTTACTGGTACCAAATCTATTAAATTTAATTGTGATAATTGAGAGCTGGAGGTGTTAATTCTTCGCTATTTTCTTTACTGATTCTGGAGATTAAAATTATTGAATGTTTTTCGGTGTATTGGAGAATGACCCAATAACAAAAATATTTATCTTTGTCCATTTGTAATTTTATTCAAGTTAGAAAATTGATATCTGTTAGTTACGTAAGTGCTATTTGTTAAAAAAAAAAAATCAACTTGATATCTGTTGTCTTTTACAGGATATTTTTTTTTGAGTAAAAATAAGGATCAAAGTCCTTATTTGCTTTATTAATGACATAAAAAGAAAACGGTTTCGGGTTTTAAAATCAAACCCGATAAAAGGAATTTACAGAGATTGATTCAACCTAGTTGAATCTTACAAAAAGGAAAATTAGGAAAAGAAAACCAGAAAATGAAATTTGGGAAACATTCTTTTGATTGAGCAAAACAAAAATAAATAAAACTCTTCTTGCATTAATGCAGTGGCCTCCACATATCTTGTACTTCTTCTGCTAATATCCTCTCTGCTTTATCTTTGTCCGAGAAAATTCTAGAACACCGTTCTCTCCATGCCACAAACATAGCTATCAATAAAATCTCCCTTTCCCTGATTTTACCTTCTTTGCCCACTATCCAGTAATGAGCATCCACCCTTTGTAATATGAGATTCCAATTATGATTCAGAATTGAAAATTTCCCATTCAAGATATTGTAGAGATTTATCGAGAAAGGACATTCAGAAAATAGATGATACACCGTTTCCCTTGCTGCTTTACACAACACACATCTGCTGGGAAGATTCCAGCCTCTTTTTTCTAAATTGTCCATTGTCAGTACCTTGTTATAATAGACCAACCATGCGAAGACCTTGATTCTGGGAGGCACCTTCATCTTCCAAACTCTGCATATTGCCTCTTTGAAACAAGGTGTGTTTTTCAGTCTTTGATAAGCCGATTTAACAGAAAAGCAATTTGAATTTGTGATAGTCCAAAGGACATCATCCTCCTGAGACGCATTGGTGAGGGCCGGCAAGGATAGAACGTCCTGCAGGGTTGATAATTGCTTGCTACCTTGAACCGATTGCTGCAGATCACCAATGTTTTGAACTAGATCTTGAATACCTCCTAACTGGTGCACTTGATGAACTGAAATACCAGTATCCAACGCCTCGTCAAAGACCAATGGCAATTCATGTTTTAGAATTCCATGTCCCCAATTGTGTAGCCAAAACTTGGTCATTTGTCCATTCCCTAACTCCCTTCTCATTACTGATTCGCATAAAGCAATAGTGGCTGCCAGATCATCGTTAAAAAATTTGCATTGAGGTAGGTCACTTCTTCTGAGAAAATGATAGGATGACAAGAATAGCGATTTCCATATTCTTTCATCTGGTTTGGTCCACAACCAGTACCATTTTGCTAATAAGGCTGTATTGAAAGTCTTCAAATCAATGATGCCTAAACCTCCAAATTTTTTTGGTTTACAAACCATCTCCCAATTTGCTAACGGTATCCCTTTGTTATTTTCTCCACTTCTCTTCCATAGGAAATTTCGTCTCTTTTTATCAATCTCAAGTATGACCCATGTTGGAATTTTGAACACAGACATGAAGTATGTTGGAATTGAAGACAAAACCGCATTAATTAACACAATTCTCCCTGCGATTGATAAAATTTTTGCAGTCCACCCTTCGAGCTTTCTGTTCACCTTGTCAATTAAGGGTAAATAAGCGCTTTTGGGAAGTCTTTTGTTTGAGAGAGGAAGACCCAAGTAAGTGAAAGGATAGGATCCATGTCTACAACCCAAAACATTCAGAAGCTCTTGAGGATTAGCGTCAAACTCATTTGGTAGTATCAGTTCCGACTTTTCCATGTTGATTGTCAGACCCGATATTTGACCAAATACTGTGAAGACAATTTTGAGAGCTTGAACTTGCCTCAGCTCTGGTTTGATGAAGAAAAGAGAATCATCTGCATATAATAGGCATGGTCTCATATGCATAAAAGGCAACCTCCACGTGCCGTTTTCTGTTAATTTTCCTAACCATCTTGGCAAAAAATCCATTGCCAATATGAAGAGCAGGGGAGATAAAGGATCGCCCTGTCGTACTCCTCTTTTAAGTTCAAATTTTTTCCCCAACAAGCCATTTATGATTATCTGTGAAGATCCTTTTAATACACAATTAGTAATCCAACGTATCCATTTGCTAGGAAATCCCAAGCTCTCCATCACCTTTAACAGAAAATTCCAACTCAATGTGTCAAACGCCTTGTGGATATCAGCTTTGAATAAAGCTAACGGTATCTTCATTTCTTTGGCCATCTGGACAGCCTGCTGTGCATATAAAAAGCCTTCCGTAATTTGTCTTCCTTTTATGAAACCAGACTGATTGTCTTTGACTAGACTTTGCATGTGAGGTTGCAATCTATTTGCAAGAAGTTTTGATACCATCTTTTGTATACCATGAAGCAAGCTTATGGGTCTGAAGTCCTTTGGTGTTCTAGCTGCATCTTTTTTTGGAATGAGTACTATGTACGAGGTGTTGAGAGTATCCAAATTCCATCCATTGTCAAGTACGTCTGTTATCACCTTGTGCAAATCAGGGAGAAGTATATCTTGGAATTCTTTGAAGAATTCCCCTGTAAAACCGTCAGGACCTGGGCTCTTGTTAGCCGGCCATTCCTTTATGACCCTTTCAATTTCCTGAACTGTTACGTCTGCTGTCAATTCTTGCAAATCATTTGTTTCTTCATACAACTCAGTCCATCTTAATGGGGGCAGTGTATCCGATTGTGATCCCATTAGTTGAACATAAAAATTCCAGAATATTCTTGCCTTGTCCCTTTGTGTTGTGTACTGCTGACCCTCATGATCAATTGCTGGTACAGAATTGTTTCTTTTTGAAGCTGTAGCCCAAGAGTGAAAATATCTAGTGTTACTATCTCCTTGTATTTCCCACTTTATTTTCGCTCTTTGCTTCCACAGTTTTTCTTCCAGAACTGTTAGCTCGACATATCTCCTTTTTAAAATTATATGTACCCATTTTTCCAGATTTGTTATTTGCCGGGTTTCCTCCACTCTCCCTATCCAGAGCATGAAATCTCTGCAAATTTTGAGCTGTTCCTTGATGCTACCAGTCCTTTGTTTAGCCCAGTCAGTGATGTGCTCTTGCAAAAATTTTATTTTTGCTCCTAATTCTGTTGGTGTTGTAGCCAATCCAGGGTCCATCCATTTTTCTTTCACAAGCTCTTTAAAGTCTTCATAGTCTAACCATATATTCTCAAATCTGAAGAAAGCAGTTTTCTTAAACATTGTCTTTGCTGTTAAGAGAAGAGGAGTATGGTCCGAGGATGTGTTGGCAGCAGCTTCTTGAATTGAGTTAGGGAAAAAGTTACTCCAGCCTGATGATATCAAAAACCTATCTAACCGTGCCATTGTCGGTTGAAGTCTGGAATTTGACCAAGTGTAATTCTTGCCTCTTAATGGTAGATTTATCAGATCCATGTCCATGAGTAAATCTGAGAACTTGATAGACTCTCTCCAGTTATTTGCATTCAGATTATTCCTATCCTCTGGAAGTAATGTGACATTAAAATCGCCCCCAAGAATCCATGGAATATCATTGATCGGTTTGCTCTGCTGAATTTCCAAGAAGAACTCCCTTCTCAAGGCTGGTGATGTTGGGCCATAGATACCCGACACTTTGAAATCATTACCATCGTGATTCAGTGTTACCGATAATACAAACCTATTCTTCTCACAGCTTACCAGACTGAATTTGACCGAATTCCAAACCAGTAAAATTCCACCTTTTGTACCTTCTGCTTCTAGAAATTGGAACTCTTTCAAACGCCTACCACTTATTTGCTCAACTATTGCAGGAGTCATGCCACTCATTTTTGTTTCTTGAAAACAAGCTATATCCGGTTTCTCCAACAAGACTGTCTGTCTCACAGCCAACCTTTTATCTTCCTCATTAAAACCTCTTACGTTCCAAGATAAAAGTTTGATTTTTGATTTAAACTCCATAATAACACCAAAACATCATCATTCTTATAACAAAAGGAGACATTACAAGATTTTTCTGACACTCCTCCTTTCTCCTTGTTACAATCAAAAAGTTCCCCATCCTTCTCCTACTAAACATAATCCTTACCCTCCAAAAACTTACTACTAACTTTCTTTTAAAGACAGACACCAAACTGAAACTTAGAAAACAAAACATTGATAACATAATTAAACTGAAAGATACTTCTTATAGCTAAGTAGCTAGTACTTCTTCATTTGAAGACTATCTTCTCAATCTCCTCTTCAATCTTCCCCCTCATCTGAACCCCTGCCATTTTGATCACCTTCTCAGCTTGGTCTTTACTTAGTGGGTCTAGCGTTTTCTGATACTCCAGGCACACTGGCTTGAGCTTGACATTGTTCTTGTTGTATTTTCTTTTCCCTGAATCATATTTGAGTCTGCCTTCAGAGTATTTCTCACATAGCCTCCTGCTCTTCCTGACTTGCTGCGTCTCCCTATTCTCCATCTGTGGAATACTTGCCTCCTGTGAAGTTTGGGCGACATTGCTATATTGACCCATTTGAGGCCCCTCCTTTGTTATAGAAGCTAGAAATTCAAAGCCCGGAGGAGGGTCCTGATTATCAACATTCGCATTGTGAAGCACTACTTGTTGTTCAGAATCCAATTGTGGCATGCTACTACCCTGCCCTTGTTCTAATCCAACACCAGAACTGTTTCCTTCTTCAATTAATTGCAAGGAAGCCCGTTTTGCGCCGACTGGTCCATTTCCATAAACCATGTGGTACCCCATCTCAGTTTCTTGAATGTACTCAACAGAATTCATTTTTTCATTGAGCACTCCTTTTTCAAAGCATACAAATTTAAAACCTCCATTTGGCATGTGCGTATGAGTAGCAACAGCCACAGTACCCGTATAGATTTGTTTGCCATCAGATATCATTGTCTTTGAAAACAAAACCTCAGTACCCATCTTGTCCTTTGTGAACTTACCAGTATCAGGGCTACTAAAAGCAGTTGCCTTTCCCTTGTCCATCTCTCTCTGCTCTGTATTTGCCATCACCACAGGTCCTGGGGCTGTGATCAACTGCCTTCCTTCATGCTGCACATGTCCCTCATCTTGTAAGAAGCCTGCTGCCACCAGTTTGATTTTCAGACCATCAATCCAGTCCTGGGCAACTCTGGACCTGTTTGATCCGATACTGGAGTGATTCCCATCATTTCTTTGATTCCTGCCACCTTCTTGGCCACTGTGCCTTCTGCCGACTGGAGACCTTCTTGGTGAATGAAATCTTGCCCCACCACTACGATCCCTCTGGTCTCTTCTACCTCTGTCCCTTCTATCATAATTGTCATCCCCATGGTGTGGAGGCTGATCCCTTTGGTGACTGAGCCATCCTTCCATTTCAACCCGTATGGTTTTCTTGCGTGGATTAACATTGAGATTAAGAAAAAAAGGTACCTCTTCAGCTTCCTTACATGCGACCAGCATTGTTAAGTACTGGTAATTTCCATTGGTGATGTAGGGGGCCACCCGTAAAGGATACCCAAAGCCAGCCACTAGTGTTGCCATATCCATTCTGTTCCAGTGATTCAGTGGCACACCATACAAACGAATGCGTGCTCTTCCTCCAAGAGGATCAAAGGCTAGTTGAAGGTCAGGGGAGTAGGGATGGAGAGCAATTTCAATATTGTGACCAATGTAAAAGGTACCACGATCAATGGCTGCCCTAGCCATATCAGCAGTGGGAAAAATGAGAAGAACATCACCGAAATCGTCGTCAATAACATAGACGCCAAATTCAGATGCATCACAAAGAAATTGTCTGCCCATACAATTGGCAATTCTTTGCTTGAGATTCGGATCAGAGCGACCAGGACCAGCAAAAATAAATGCTGACCTCTCTAGGAAAAGGTTTGCCGGGCTAAGATCCTCCCTTGGTGCTAAGTACACATTGAGATGATGAGGCCTCTGCTGCCAAAGCTCACCTGGGCAGTTCATTTCCATTGTTAACCAGTTCCTTGGTGCCTCCATACTTTGCCGTAAAGGTTGTTGCTTTTTAAGAGAGGGTTGATCAGAGGAAGTTCTAAGAAGAAAACTAGAGGAACCTGCCCTTTTAGGTGAAGGAACTTCCTTTTTATAGAAACCATGCCCTCTCTGTGTAGATCTGAAGAGCCCGCCCTTTGAGCTTCCTCCTGGCATTGATGGACAATTCCGGACAACGTGTCCAGTTATATTGCAATGAAGGCAACGCCTTGGATTCACACACACAGCCTGTATGTGACCCTTCATCAAGCATTTGAAACATTTTTGCTGTTGTCTTAATTTATTAGCATGAATTTGCATATATGACTGTTGATTTCTTCTCTGCTTAGACGCTTGGGAATCCGTTTTCCTCTTCTTTCTATGGACCAGCGTCCAGCCTTCAAGGTCTTCATTATTAGGATCTTTTTCCAATCCTTGACCATTCCTGTCTTCAAGGTTGCGGAGTAGTGATTCGTCATGAGAATTTTGAACGTCTGGCTTCTCCTGTTGAAAATTACTGGGACCACGAGAATGGATTTGAAATCCCGTGAGAAGATGCTGATCCTCATTATTTATTGGAGGAACTATCCTTAGAATCGGAAGATCTCCTATTCTAAAAAAATTTTCTTCATCTTGGGAATTTTGTAGATTTGGAACTATCATTGTGGAGATCTCGTCATCCCTGGCCGCATTTCCTTCCTTGACACGTTGTCCTGACCTAGTAGCCCTATTGAGAGGTGAAGCATTCGCCGTCTTGATGATCGTCCTTCCGCCGTTGAGAATCGCATTTTCAATCGCCATTAGGGTTTTCCTTCCGCCGCCGTCCATATGTGGACCTTAACTTTAAATTGTCTATCTAACATTTCATAATCTTTTACAGGATATTGATGATGACGATATTATAATTAGCAGTTACATTGAGAGAAAAGGTGATAAATTTACTCAAGAGTGGTTTGACGAGGTAATGGATTCATCATTGGAAAATAAATGGGAGAAAACTCAAGTCGTCGGACTGGGCTCTGTACTTATCACAACTGTAGCATTTGCTGCCGCTTTCACAATCCCCGGAGGTTATAATCAAGACAACGGTACACCAATTCTAGGGAGGAGATATATGTTCCGAGCATTTATTATCGCAGACACCATAGCATTTATACAAGGATTCTTAAGCTTATTTGTGCTTCTTTCGAGAAGTGCAGGTCCACTTCGTCCCACCCTCAATTTTGCAAGATTTGCATTTCTGTTTGCAGCAAGTAGTATGGTTGTGGCATTTGGATTGGGGTTGTATGTGACGTTTGCTCCAGTTAGCTTGCCTATTGCCATCTTCGTCCTTGTTATCACTCTAATTTTAGGGTCTCCTACTGTGTTTGATGTTTTGCGCATAGCACAAAGCTATTATGGATCAAGTAGGGTGACAACTACAACAACACTTGTGGTGTCTTTATTGCTCATCTTCTGCCTGGGATTTATGTAGATCTGCATTTCATCTCCATTCTCTATCCACGTACTCTTATTTGTACTAGAAATAATTACTGTTCATTTATTTAGCATGAAGCATTCTATTCTTAGTGCTCTTCTATTTATGGGGAACATTTTTGTTATGTACTTGGTTAGTTGGACTTTCACATAATTGATATTTCTTTTCTTACTAAATTTTGTCCTATAAAAGCCTGATTTTACAAAAGCTTTTGTTCATTAAGATTGGAAATTTTTTAACTTTTTTTTTTTTTGAAGGAAGACACTGAAAAACTAAATAGTCTAGTTGGTTATCAGTTATCACCAATATGTATGCGCTAGGGCCCAAGGCTGACGGGCATAGACAGCTGTACTTAATTTTGGGCTTTGCAAATTCAAGGTGTCTTTGTGGCCCATGGTACTTGACTAGCTAGTAATGAAGATATATATATAGTAGAACTATGACATGTTAAATATATATACTGTGAAGTGGATGTCTTAATTATGTTGCATGCACTCAATCAAGCATCATTGGCTATTCATCAATGTCATATATTCAGTTAGAAGATAATAGTCTTTTATTTAGTTATAATTGCATGTTGCTAAATTAAACCAAAACATATGCAGAATAAGATCAGTTATGAACATATATGTACGTAGCGGGTTTGGATGGTAGCCTTCATTTCTTTTGAATAGCTAAGTTGGAAATAAATTTAGATCTGTCATTGTTTCTAATTATATATTGTTCACCTTTTTGGAATGCAACTCTATCTTTGTTAATAAATTGTTAACAAACCGATTTGTAGTAAACGTAATGATGGAACTTTTTTTCTCGCTAATGCAATATGTAAATTCTAAATAACATATATATGATGGATATTTTTTCGATTCTTTAGTATAAATCTTAGCATTCGCTACTGTTTTTTTTTTTATTATTCATAGAGTGGCTGCAATACTACGGTTCCTAGGAGAGAACTTTTTATCTATAGAAAACATTAAAAAAAGAAGAGAGAGAAACATAAAGAGTATGATTGAATTGTAATTCTACTCATCCAAACTCATTTTCTTTTTCTTTTTTCTTTTTTTTTTCTAGTAAAGGAGAGGGGTCCACAGTCCACACTGTATGAATAATAATAAAAAACAGGGCTGACCCCTATTTTCACAAGGGGTGGGCCCATTTTTTTGTCATTATATGAATAAAAAAAAGAGGGATTTGGTTCATTAAATTTTTTACCAATCCTTTTATGCATCAAATAACGAAAACATCCTTTCTTTCTTTTTTTCTCACTTATTTTATAATACTTTCTTTATTTTACAAATACACTTCTGCCTCTCTCTCCCTAGCTCATCCAAGCAAAACAATCTCTTTCTACCGGTAATTTTTTTTATTTTTTTTATATATATATATTGTCCAAGACTTAATTTCCAAATAAATCGTTGAACCACTGTAATCATTATCTCAATCTCATTTAGATTCTACGATTTACGTTTTAAGTTTGATTTATATTTTAGGCCGTAAAATTAAACTATTATTTAAGTAGGAAGAATAAATTATATATATATATATGGATTTCGTCACTATGGAGAACATTGTAGTCTATGGTTAAAAAGACTAGTTCTAATTTGATTCATTTGGTCATGACTCATGCAATGTTTTGACGACTTGCAGTGAAAATTCAGATTCAATGCAGCACGAATCTTACAGCGGATACTCCTATATTCCACATAGATTACGACATGATTTTTGCTCAGCTGGAAGTATTCTATCCCCTGTGGCATGGCGGCACCAAAGGGGATACTTACTCTCATAGTGACTCTATGGGGCCAAGCAAGTTTCGGATTAATCTTCTACTGCTAGAGTGGGATACAAATTAATAAATTTGAAAGTGGTATTTAGGTATTAATTCGGTTCCACTCTGTTTGAGACAGATCCAACTTGGACTCGTGTGAATATGGAATTCAATAGGAGACGTTGTCATGATTGAACAGATGATGAGCATTCTCACCTAGGGGATGATGGAATACTATGAACAAAGTTATTTACGTTTCTTTTGTTTTCTTTTCAGAGTTAGGTGCTGAAACTAGACCGAAGCGCCAGCTGGTCAATTAATTTTTTTTTTATATATACTGCAACCATTAAGTTCAAGTCAGATTTAACCTTAAAAAGAATATCGAGTCAGATATTGTGTTCTTTGTTTAATTTAAGATGAAAACAAAACACGCAGGTAAAAGTGACAACAGAGACCATAAAAAAAAATGAGAACAGAGAAATCTGTACTGACAAGCCCCTGATTTCTCTTCCAATTTAAATGGCACCTGATTTCTCCTAATTAATTAATATGAAAAATACCTGCTTAGTAGGAAATTGTAACAAATAGTGCTTTTAATTACATCTCAGCATCTTAGTTGTAATAATATTTGTTGTTAAAAATAAAAAAAGCTTCCGTGTTTACTATCAGACTTTTTCTTAACGTGCCTTGTTCTGATGCTATTCTTAATTTCCTTCCATATTTAGAACATGCTTTTTTATGTCCTGCACTGGTTTGTATTTCTGTTACTTTCCTAAAAGTTGTACATACTCAATTCCTTGTTCTAATCTCCAGAGGTTTCATCTACAAAATTAAGAGAATCTAACACATAGTTCTATGCTGTTCGCCTGCCATCTTAACTACGAACTAGGCTCCGTTGTTAAATTTTTATTGGAATATACTGGTTAAATTAACTAAGATGACCAAAGAAATCTCGTCCTGTCAAAATGAAAAAACTAGTTGTGAAAAATTGCTTGAAAACCCACCGATGTCAGCTTAGCTTCTCAAAGCAGCAACAAAAGGCAACTGGGATCACTTAGTACATCTTCTCAGAAAAGAAAAACATGAACCTGTTCCTCATCATATGATAAATTTGAGAAAAAGATTTAGTGTCTGGTCATAATGAAGTCCTATTTTTTTATTTTTAGGTTGACGAATGAAGGCATGCTATTAAATATGTTTTTTTGCCCCTCGAATGCACTGTGTAGATTTGAGACAGAGAACATGATACTGTCCTTAATGTATGGTCAATAATTCTCGCCCATCTATTGCGTAATTAATTCCTTGAACAGAAACTTTTGGTACTAAAATCTAGATCCTAATTGAGAAAACATTTTTTCTAGCTGGTATTTCCATTGAGTCTGTTCTTCCAAAATAGGTCACAGTCGATCCATCATACCCTGTCCATCACCAAACAGATGAAGCCAACAAGAAATAAGCTGTGGCACATATTTTTAAGATCTATCATAGAATTATTAAACCAATCACCTCGCGGGTCGATAGAGATAAATCGAGTTATGGATTGGATCATGAATTAATTGATATCTTTAATATCAATTTAAGAAAGGGAGAGAAATATTGGTGAAAGGATCAAATCCAGGAACTCTCAAGTCTTTCTATAAAATGTATGGCCCAGAAACCATTAAAGCCCAAACCCACTTGTAAATAAAATGGAGCAGCATTTTGCGCCAACCCAACCCAGTCCCGTCCGAGATTTTTATTAATACCCTAAAAAAAAAAAAAAATAATAAAAATACCCTCAATTTTAAAAAAATTTTAAAAATACCCTAACCGCCCCATGATGGGGCGGTTCACCATACCCGCCAAACCGCCCTATGGTTGGGCGGTTCTGTTGGCCGAGAAAACCGCCCCCCTATGGGGCGGTCCACTATACATACTATAAAATCCCATAAACCTGCGCACTCTCTCCCTCACACTTCATTTTCGCTCTCGCCCCGCCTCTCGCTCTTTACTGTGCTCCGAAGGTATTTTTTATAATTTTATTTTATTATTATTTAGTTAATGTGTATTACTGTAGGTTACTGTAGATACTGTAGATTACTGTAGGTTACTGCTGATTACTGTAGATTACTGTAGGTTACTGTAGATTACTGTAGATACTGTAGATTACTGTAGCTTACTGTAGATTACTGTAGATACTGTAGATTACTGTAGCTTACTGTAGGTTACTGTTGATTACTGTAGATACTGTAGCTTACTGTAGCTTACAGTAGGTTACTGTTGATTACTGTTGATTACTGTAGATTACTGTAGATACTGTAGATCACTGTAGATTACTGTAGATTACTGTAGATTATTTATTATTATTTTTGTAATTTTTTTTTATTTTAATATAATTTTAATTGTTGTTGTTTACTAATAATTTAATTGTGTATTGTTATTTTGTAAGTGATAAAAAAATTGTTTATTAATGCAGCTATCAAAATGTTGGTTACACTGCATATGGGCGGGAAGTTCGTGGTGGGTGTGGAGGGAGTATATTACACGAAAGATCCAACCCACGGCTTTGAGGTTAACGAAAACACCTCATTTATGGAACTTAAGCAAAAGGTATTCGAAAGGATTGGTGTAAACAACAACCGGTATGACATAGATTTAGTTACTCGGGTTGACACAGGGAGGGATAGACCTTACTATGTAAAGTATCCAATAACAGATGAGGATGGTTGGAGATGTGTTTATAATACTTTTCAATCTGCGGGTACCCCGATAATGGAGTTATATTCCAGAAAGGTCTTGCGTCGGTCCGGGGTTGGACCTTCTACGGACAATACAGGTCATGATAGCCCGGTGCAGCAGCACTCGGGTTTTGAACACTCGGGTTATGACAACTCGGGTGACCGAAACTTCGGTCATGCACCACCCGTTCATACTGATTACACCGCTGATTACACCGCTGATTACACCACTGATTACACCACTGAGTATACCACTGATTACACCACTGATTATACCACCGACCTACCACCACCGCCGCCGCCGCCTCCTATTCAACCCGTAATCCAAGCCAGATTTCCTTCTGTACCACCGTCCGTACCTATAATTGTACCTGTTATGGTTCCCCGGAGAGATGCTATGTTGGAGGCTGAAGGGGTTGATGCCATACCGGAACATGAAATTAACTCGGGTGATAGTTGGGACGGGGATTGGAATTCTGATGCATTATCAGACGGTGATGGAGATTATGCACCCAGCCATGACAGATTTCCTATTAGAGGTCGGACAGACAGACATCCGGTCGCCACATTCAACGATACTACTGCTTTTGAAGAAGCAGACATAAGCTATTTTGGGAAGCGTGTCGTTTACAACACAGAACTTGCTCCGAATCAGGTTTATACCAACATAGAGGAACTTGTGAAGAAAGTCCAAGAAACTCATATTCGCGGCAACTGGGAGTGCACAATACAAAAGCGAGATCGAAAAAGGTTAGTTGTTGTTTGCAAAGACTCACCGCGATGCGAGTTCCGACTGTATGCAACCCCTGTGGGTAAGGGGGACGCATGGATCATTAAGAAATGTGAACCACCTCATACATGCAAGTCTGCGTCGTCAAGGACAGACCATGCACAGCTTACGGCATCACTTATTGCCGATGTAATTGAGAGGGATGTTAAGGACGACCCGTCGATCAGCCTTAAGGAGGTCGGTAGAGCGGTGAGACACGCTTACGACCATGTAACCCCAAAGTACAACAGGTTGTGGAGAGGGCGTGAACTTGCGATTTGCAGATTGTTCGGTAGTTGGAAGGGTTCATACAACTTGCTTGCACCACTGCTCCATGCCATATCAAGTACAAATCCCGGCACAAAGTTTGAATGTTGGAATGTCACCGATCCTGAGAAGCGCGACGCGATGCAGTTCAAGGCCATAGCATGGGCGTTTGGTCCGTGCATTCAAGCTGTGCCATATATCAGACCTGTTATCAGTATAGATGCATGCTTCTTGTCTGGCCGTTACGAGGGGAGACTGTTGATAGCATGTGCATATGATGCCGAGAACCAGTTGTTGCCTTTGGCATTTGCAATTGTCGAGAAAGAGGACGGTGAAAATTGGGGTTTTTTCATGAGTTTCTTGCGAAGAGAGGTGGTTGGGAACAGGTTCTTCTGCGTCATATCAGACCAGCACAAAGGAATCAAGTATGTCTTTGATCGAACAGATTTCGGGTGGTCGACAGCTCACGGCGAATGTGTGCACAGGCTGTGTATGCAGCACGTTGCAGAGAACCTCCACAAGCATGTCGGGAACGACCAATGGGTTGCAGATACATTTAAAATTGGATGCAGAAGGAAGAAGCCGAGGAGGCTGGAAGAGATGTTCAAAGAGTTTGCCAAGGTATGTATATTTTAGATGAAATTTTAATAAACTATTTACTTATATTTTTATAATCTGAAAATTTATTTCTGTGTAGTACTGTCCGAAGGCAAATTCGTACTTACTCAAGGTGGGGAAAAATAATCCGAGAGATCTGCAAGAAGCACCCGCATATGAGAAAATATTTCAAGCAAAAGATGGAGGTTGGAGATGGGGAATAATGACGACAAATGGGTCCGAGTCCTTGAATGCTGTTTTCAAGCAGAGCCGGATGTTGCCCGTGGCAGCCATTGTGGAGGACACTTTCTACAAGCTAAATGCATGGTTCGTTGACCGGCGTGTTAAAGCACGAGAATTACTCTTCAGGAACCAGGCATTTTCAACAAGGGTGGAGGGCAAACTACGTAAACATAGGGAGAAGGGTTCAGTTATGACCGTTGTCCCGTATGGGGATCGCACCTTAGAATTCGAAGTGCACTCTCCGAATGAGTATGTTCCAACCAGCCGTAGAGCAGATGGGACTATGGAGTTTATTAAAAGACCATACAAGTATGTTGTCATTATCGGAGTGGACAATACTGTAACATGTACATGCCAAGGAATCCAACTAGCTCACCTACCTTGTTCTCATGTTATGGCGGTGTGCCGAGTGAGAAACTTCCGTGAGGATGATTTTGTCGCCGACATGTACCGTACCGATTACCTTGCGAGTACTTGGGGTGCATCCTTCCATCCTTATCCCAACCAGCATGCTTGGCCAGCCTACGTTGGGGATGAACTCAACCCACCCAAGAAGATCAGGTTAGGGAGAATACTTTGTATATGCACTGACCATCTTTTTCATATAGTTATTTAACTTCTTTTTATATCAGGAAAGGGAGAAGGCCCCACAAGCGTGCTGTAATGACAATGGATGAGATGCAGGGTAGGCGAATGGGACATCAGGCTCGCCGTTCAACTTGTGACAGGCAGCGAGCAGGTACATTTCATCTTGTATTTTATAATTCATTTTATATTTTTCGATTTCAATAACATATCATTTTTGGTGAACTGGAATGCAGATGCCATCAACGAAGCCAACGAAAGAGAAAATGCTAGAGTTGTTGCTGAGGCCACCGGTAGCGGTAGTAGTCATGCAGAGGCATCCGGTAGCGGTAGTAGTGTCGCACAACAGACTGGAAGCAGATCCAGAACTCGTCGATTTCTAAATTTGTTCGGTCGTCGTCGATGAGTTTGTGAACTGATTTAATTCGTAGTTTGTAACTATTTTATATGCTTCAGTTTTGTTATTTTCATAACGCAATTAAATATGCACAGATTGACAACATAAAACATAAATAAACAATAACTAGATGGAATAAATACTTCAAAGAATACAATATACAACATAAATCATTAATAATTAGTACAAACAACAATAAAAATACCTACGTCTTAAAAATATATACATCTTAAATCATTAAAAATATATACATCTTAACAATATATATATCTTAAAAAAGAAAAATATATCTAAACAATATATACATCTTAAAATATATATACATCAATATACAATTTCCTTATAAAAATATATAAAATCTGAAAAAAAAAAAAAAACACTGAACCGCCCCATCTCTGGGCGGTTTTCTGGAGGAGGTGGACCGCCCAGAAATAGGGCGGTTTTCTGCCATAAGTGGACCGCCCCATTATGGGGCGGTTAGGGCATTTTTAAAATTTTTTTAAAACTGAGGGCATTTTTATTATTATTTTTTTTTTTTAGGGTATTAATAAAAATCTCGGCAGTCCCGTACAGAAACAGAAATGAAAAGATAAAAAGAGCACTCGGTAGAGAAGAAATAAGGAGAAACTACAAAGAACCAGGTCGTAATTGCATAAGATCCCCGATTTCTTAGTTATTGTGAAAAGCCCAAAACAGTACCATTATTACAAATTACAAAGATATAACTGAATCCAGGTCATTATTCCTCTCCTCTGGCCTTTGTTTAACGAAGAGGATTCAAATACCTTCAATTTTTGTGCCTCTATTTTTAAAAACTTTAATAACTTAAAATTTAAAACTTAAAAGTCAAAATAAAATAATTAGATATGATCTACATCATTTTATTTATGCAAATGTAAAAAATTATAACATTTCAATTTTGTTTTGATTGTCATCAAGAGCTTGCAAAAAACGTACTAACGTGGATAATTTCTATATGTTAATTTTTTAACTTATTAATTCACATAATAACAAAATTGAAATGTGACAATTTTTTATGAGCACATAGAGAAAATAACAGAATGATCGCATCCAATGGTTTTTATTTTGACTTTTAAGTTGTAAATTTTGAGATATTAAAGTTTTTAAAAATGGAGGCACGGTGGAGGAGGCACAAAAAATAGAGACATTTGAATCCTCCGGGCTTTGTTTAATTCGACGTCATTAATTTATATTAGTTGGTACATGTACCTAAAAACGCTGAATTATCATATTTTACAGAACCAGAGAACGTTTGCTTTTTGTGATTCATAATTTCATATCCCATTGCAGATGCATTTCTAATTAATTGTTGTCATATGTTTATATCCCCTACAATTAACCCTATCATATTCCTGATTGATCTAGTTTTAGAAAGTTGCAACCCTTTGTCGCTTCCCCCAAATAACTTTAAGAGGGAATTTTATATATATATTTCAAAAAAATTGAAATTATGTCCTCCCCTTTAAAATTCATATAAATTTTTGAATTTTTGTTATTACAAAATTAAAAATTAAAGGAACAATGAATGAAGACATTTAAATCCTCCTCTTATTTTTTTTTTTAAATTACTCAATTTATTGTCTTTTGTATTAATACTCATTTTAAATTTATAAAGTTTTCATTTTCATTTACTTTTATTATGAAATAAAAATATGTAACTTTACTAAAAAAAAATATGTAAAAGACTACGACAGTTTGATTTATTTTGATTGGTTCAAATGTTCACAAAAATACACTTTTATAGATAATTTCTAGATATTGATTTTTGGACTTAATAATTTTTGAAATTAAACATAAAATTGATGTTTTTTAATTTACATGAAGAAGAAATACTATATATCACATCTAATAATAATTTTATTTTTAAATATATATATTTGAACTTTCTACCTAAAAGTTATATATACATAACAAATCAAAGTACATAAATTGTAATACTTCCAAGGAATCCAATCAGCGTGCATGCAATGACTTGCAATGACTTTCGTTAAATATAAAAAAATAAAAATAGTTTATTACCCATTCATCAATGGGCAACTAATGTTCATCCGTTCACACAATTAAGTTGAAGCAAAAATAAAACGATATAAGCCTATGCTTCCCCTGTCCTGCTGACGCAAGCAGCTGATGTTCTTCTATAAAATCTTTCAAAAAGCACGGCAATGCAAAATTTCATTATAACCTGCCTCGCCTTTAGGAAACATATATGCCACACAATCGATCAGGAACGAGACACCATGTCACGCATGACGCATGGGTAAAGTTGTGGAAAAAACGACTAATTGAATCTTAAATTCCTGCCGGCTTGGCTATATATCATCCGTTCTTAATTAATTAGGGGGGAGATTGGTTGGTGCGCGGGCACTACCGCATTAGCAAAACCTCCCAAGTGCTGTAGATACATTTCCTAGCTAGGTAGACGCATGCTATACAACAGCCAGCTGAAAATTTTCATTGTCGTTGTTGTTGTCGGTGCTGTCTGCTGCTGCTGCAATCCAATCAGCGATAAATGCGATAAATTATATTACTTTTATGCAATCCTATATATTACTTTTAGGCAATCCTATATATTTTAATTATATTACTTTTAGGCAATCCTATTTCAAATTATAGAAATTAACAGAAATACAATCTTCTGCCGCTCGATCAATACCGTTTGAATTCAAAGCTTACACACATGTTTTTTTCCCATTCATCGATTGGCAACATGAAGGCTTTCCACATATTAAATCAGAAGTTAAAAAAGAGAGACTCGGCCCACCAGAACCCGCTAACTTTCTTCCGTAACATCCTTCCAAAAAGCACGGCAATGCAAAATCCAATTTTAGTATTTGAACCTACCTCTCCTTTATCAAACATATGCCACACAATCACGAATAGAGAGCACGCATCTTCAGAGAAGTGTGAATAAGAGGAAACCGAACTATTAGTTCGGTCATCACGCGCACACCATTCTCTCCATATAACGAACATCACCACCAAAATCGTTCTCTCTATTCATGATTGTTAGAGGAAGTGGCGCAGTTATTACACCGCCACGCTGAACCGTTGGGAGAAATTTGACTAGCTAATAGTATTGTATTTTCTTTCTCATTTAGTTTTAATTTCTTAGACTACTTTCCTTGTTTTACTGCTTTGCTTTTCTTTCTTCCTTTTTAAGCTCAAATATGTTTGAGCTCCTTCTGTTTATTTAGACAGCTACAAAAACTTTTATAACCGCAGTTATCAATCAAATATGGACATGATCCTTATTTTTCTAAAAAAGAAAGAAAGAATAGAGCATCTTGAAAGTTGCAAAGAGAAAATGACTCCAATTGAACATTTTTTTTATATTTAGAATATTAAACACCGATTTGACAACAAACATATTAATTATTTTTTTTCTAAAATAGTAAGATCTAACCATTGATTCAGTCCAAATAAGCGATGACCAAATTAATAGTTCGGTTCCCTCTTGTTCACACTTCTACATGACTGGACACACAGATTTTGTCTTCTATCCTAGATCAAAATCATTGATTGGTTCAGATCAACCCCATTGCTATTATTTTAGATTTCAAAATGAATAGTTTGTGGATTGGGATTTAAAATCCCAAGTAGACTGTAGCTATCATTTAGTTACCCGCCTTCTTAATTTTTTTGAGTGACCAGTATGACAAAAAGTAAACTCAACTGTTAATTCGATCATTTCCACTTAGACTGAATCATTATTTGGTCATTAATATTTAAAAAAAAATATGATCGACCTATTTTCTGACAAGTTAAAAAAAATTTGCTTATTAAATCCAACTGCTCTTCAAGACTCGAGTTCTGCCCTTGTTCTTAATCAATATAAAGTCTTGATTGTCATGGTGGTTGGTGTGGAGACATCGGCGAACCCGCCCATGTGCTACTAATTAGGGAGACACTATCCAACATCCTGAATTGTAATAAAATTTAATGTACATGAATTCAACGGAGTGTACATTCCACCTCTATTTTACACAGTGACATGATTCGCGAAAAATTCGTGAATTATTCACGTTTTATTCGTATTTTTTACGTTTCTGAACCAAGTACTGAATAAAATGCAAAAAACGTATAATACGTTTTATTTGCGAAAAAAATGCAAAAAACAGGCGAATTTTTTTTTTTTTTTGGGTTTTTTTTTTTTTTGCTTATGGTACTGAATCATTCTCAAATTATACCTGAATTATTCCCAAATTATGAATTTTGACCCCGCCGAACCGAACCCAAATTATTCATTCGTCATTTAGTATTTTAGAACATTGTTATTTTTTTATAATAGATAATAAAATATTGTTCATAACATTTATTTAAATATTACAAATAAGTAACTATTTTAGAACATGTTTCTTATGAAAACTCTTTTTCTCAACGTTTTTCACTTTTGTATTTACCATTCACTACATGGAAATGTTCTAAATTAAGTTTCCATAGCTGTATTTTCTTGGGAGAAAAAGTGGAATCAATCTGAACCGTTAGATTAGTAAAAGTTCGATAAATGCCCGTCAAGTATATCAGCAGTTTTATTCATTTATTTTTGGAGAGGTACAAAAGTACAAAATTAAGCTAGAGTTTGTCTTTCAAAAAACATATATAGAAAAATATCTTCCTTTCTATTGCACACTTGATAGGATATACTCAAACGTCCATGACGCGTCTCTTAAATTTTTAATGTTCTATCGTGCATTAAAGTCATTGATCCTGCTGATGTCTCTATTTATCTTGGACTTCGCATCTATTGGGTTAAAAAAAAAATATATTCAAACCAAGAAACGTTTTGGGATATGTTAATTTAATTAATCAACTACGATATAATATGATAAAAAAAAATGTGTTCAGTATAGAACATGGTTATTCACCCAAAAACTGCCTAGATTAAATCTCACACTTGTTATGAATTTGCATGTATTACCGATATATTACAATAAACATTACAATTAATTGCTTTTCATCTTAGAAAAATATTACTTCAAACATTGGTGTTTGATATTAACATTTTTCTTGGGGCCTAGATGTGACAAATTAAGTCAATGGTTCTTGGCTGTGCAATTTTCAAATAAAACTTATTAACTAGCTTATAATTGCATAAGAAGACGAAGATTATTTCTCCATCCAACAACTTATCTGCTTGTTAAGTCATTTTCTATTCTTGTTTAGTACCCATGAGCAGCTTGCTGCAGATGTTCCATCTGAACTAAAATACAAATGAGCAGTTGAGTTTGACTAATGACTTAAATACAAATGAGCAGTTGAATTCATTACACAAAATAAAATGAATTTACATCGAGTTGAATTATTATGTAATACAATGATCCCTCCATGTAAAAGCTTGGTTTCTTCCACAAAGACTGAGGAGTACACATCGTTTGTCGTGCACCACGCGTGCCGTATGGCATACGGATGGATGGATTTAATTTGAAGAAGATTTTTTCTTTGAAAATTATGCAACATGAATTTAAAATGATCGAACGGTCCCAAGCTGCGTAATATATATACACCCAAGCATTCTATTGTATATTACTGAATAATTATATTTTCTTGATTATAAATTCAATGAATTAGGGAGAGAAAAAGGTGCATTCTTAATTTTTGTTTTGACGTCTTCCCGTGTGTTAACAGTTAAAAGTAAGGTTAACAAATATCAACCTAATTTTTTTAAGGTTCACAGTTTAATTTGTATGTGCCTTTACTTAGAAACATCTTAATTAGACAACTTTTTCAGATGGTTATTCGTTTGCGACAAAGCTAAACTGATCCATATCCGACCTGATTTGATAATGAAATGTCAAAATTGAATGAACTTAAACTCAATCACCAAAATCCAACAATGATATGATATCTAACTCATTTGAATCCGGCTCGATCTGAATCCAACCTAACCCATGTAATTGCCTTCTCTGTGTACACATTTAATTGGGTCACTAACTCCGATATATTGCCCACTCCTTATCGATGCCTTCATTCCATGTTTGACACCTCAACCTCTCGACTCCATAATTATTTTTTGTTGTATTATTACATTGTGAACTAATGTTGTTTCTTGTAAGTTCATTGGAAACAAGAGCACAACCACAGTACCACAACTATTTAATCTAAACGAATAGGCCAAGGTTTCTGAAATTGCAATTAATTATGTTTACTAATGTTAGTGTACGCTGTTCCCATAAGTTTTTATCATCTGGATCACTGTAAATTAACACCAAATGGTCTTGTTGATCGACCTCATAATCATGAATTTTGTTTCGTAATTAATAACATAACCAGTGTTGTGATAACTAGTTCGTTCGCAGAGTTGTACGTACAGAATATTTCATAAATAATCCTATCTCACAATTCTTAGATTATGCAATATAATACGCTCGTAAAAAAAATATGCAACTGGACATATACAAATGCATGTCCCCAGTTGCAATTATTTAGAACATGTCCACATCAGTGCAATTTCAAACGCTACACTTTTATATCTAATAAAACAAGCTAGCTGCTGCCTGGTCACATCAAATTACGATACCATGCATTATATATAATAAATATGTACAAATGTACAGAAATGTAAACAGAGATGGGTAAAAATCTTATCCGAAAGGAAAGACTCAACCTATAAAAGAGAATCATCATACTAATAACGGTAGCAGAGCTGAACTAACACTGGGGATTCGAAAAAGCGACTAGACAGACGATAAGAAAACCTCTGTTTTGTTTGGCCTTATTTTTATTTTTTTTGAATTTTGATATGGTATTTCACTTTTAGATTTTCTTCTAATGTTCTTCACCACAATATTTATTGATTTTTTAGAATCGGAAATCATTCCATTGATTTGATAAAAAGATAAAATAGTTAATACACAGAACAAATTCTCTTCAAATTGTTCCTATTAACTTTATTACTAAATATACAAAAACAAAGAAAATAACTAATTTATCTTATAAATATTTCTCGAAATATTCATTTTTATTTTTAATTTACTAAAGGAGAAAACGTAGATTTTTTTTTTTTTGAAGTCTAGGTTTAACTGAGGTACAGGGTAAAAACTGTCATAAATCCATAAGACGTGGGAAAGAGACGTACCATCTGAAGGCAACTATTGGGTTTTAAAAAAAAAAATTCAAACCAAGACATGTTTTGGGTTAACATAATCTAATTAACCAACTACAAAACAATATGATAAAAAATATTGTTCAGTATACATGGATGTATTCACCCATATGCTGGCTAGATTAAATCTCCGCTTGTTAAACCATAGTACTTTTAACATTGCTGTTTGATATTAATATTTTTCTTTTTAAATTCGCTGCCCCATTTATATATGGGGCCTAGATGTGCCGAATTAAGTCAATGGTCTTGGCTGCACATTTTTCAGGTAAAACTTATTAAGTAGCTTATTGCGTAAGAAGGGGAAAATTATTTCTCCAACTAACAACTATGTTACTTGAGTCATTTTCTATTCTTGTTTAGTACCCACGAGCAGCTGGCTGCAGATATGCGATTTTAACTCGACTGAATCAACTAATTAAACAAATAAAGTAGACCTTGAGATCTTGGCATTGAGTTTTTTTTTTTGTTTTTTTTTTTTGTGCTTCTGGCATTGAGTTTGTGATCTGGGCATTGAGTTTGACTAATGACTTACATACAAATGAGCAGTTGACAATGCCCCATGAAGCCTGAACTAAGACTATGTCAAGTAATCAACTGAATATTCATTACACAAAATAAAATGAATTTACCTCGAGTTGAATTATTATGCAACTGAATGATTCCCTCCATGCAACTGAATTTACCTCGAGTTTGTGGATTGGGATTTCAAAAACCCAAGTAGACTGTAGCAATCATTTAGTTACCTGCCTTCTTAATTTTTTTGAGTCACCAGTATGACAAAAAGTGAACTGAACTATTAATTCGGTCATTTCTACTTAGACTGAATCATTATTTGGTCATTAATATTTAAAAAAAAATATGATCGACCTATTTTCTGACAAATTAAAAAAAATTGCTTATTAAATCCAACTGCTCTTCAAGACTCGAGTTCTGCCCTTTGTTCTTAATCAATATACAGTCTTGATTGTCATGGTGGTTGGTGTGGAGACATCGGCGAACCCGCCCATGTGCTATTAATTAGGGAGACACTATCCAACATCCTGAATTGTAATAAAATTTAATGTACAGGAATTCAACAGAGTGTACATTGCACCTCTATTTTACATAGTGACATGATTTGCGAAAAATTCGTGAATTATTTACGTTTTATTCGTATTTTTGACGTTTCCGAACCGAGTACCGAATAAAACGCAAAAAACGTATAATACGTTTTATTTGCTAATAAAATGCAAAAAACACGCAAAAAAAAAAATTAACTTTTTTTGGGTTTTTTTTCCTTATGGTATTAAATCATTATCGAATTATACCCGAATTATTTCCGAATTACGAATTTTTTGACATCGCCGAACCGAACCCAAAGTATTCGTTTGTCATTTAGTATTTTAGAACATTGTTATATTTTTTTGTAATAGATAATAAAATATTTTTCATAACATTTATTTAAATATTACAAATAAGTAACCATTAAATGGGCGATATATAGTCGGATGGACGGCTCATGTTTCTTATGAAAACCCTTTTTCTCAACGTTTTTCACTTTTGTATTTACCATTCACTACATGGAAATGTTCTACATTAAGTTTCCATAGTTGTATTTTCTTGGGAGAAAAAGTGGAATCAATCTGAACCGTTAGATTAGTAAAAGTTCGATAAATGCCCATCAAGTATATCAGCAGTTTTATTCATTTATTTTCGAAGAAAACGATTGCAGAGGTACAAAAGTACAAAATTAATTAAGCTAGAGTTTGTCTTTTAAAAAACATAGAAAAATATCTTCCTTTCTATTGCACACCTGATAGGATATACTCAAACGTCCATGACGCGTCTCTTAAATTTTTAATGTTCTATCATGCATTAAAGTCATTGATCCTGCTGATGTCTCTATTTATCTTGGACTTCGCATCTATTGGGTTTAAAAAAAATATATTCAAACCGAGAAACGTTTTGGGATATGTTAATTTAATTAATCAACTACGAAATAATATGATAAAAAAAATGGGTTCAGTATAGAACATGGTTATTCACCCAAAAACTGGCTAGATTAAATCTCACACTTGTTATGAATTTGCATGTATTACCGATATATTACAATAAACATTGCAATTAATTGCTTTTCATCTTAGAAAAATATTACTTTAAAAATTGGTGTTTGATATTAACATTTTTCTTATTAAATGTGCTGCCCTATTTATGGGGCCTAGATGTGACAAATTAAGTCAATGGTTCTTGTCTGTGCAATTTTCAAATAAAACTTATTAACTAGCTTATTGCATAAGAAGACGAAGATTATTTCTCCATCCAACAACTTATCTGCTTGTTAAGTCATTTTCTATTCTTGTTTAGTACCCATGAGCAGCTTGCTGCAGATGTTCCATCTGAACTTAAATACAAATGAGCAGTTGAATTCATTACACAAAAATGAATTTACATCGAGTTGAATTATTATGTAATACAATGATCCCTCCATGTAAAAGCTTGGTTTCTTGCACAAAGACTGAGGAGTACACATCGTTTGTCGTGCACCACGTGTGTTGTATGGCATATACGGATGGATGGATTTTGAAGAAGATTTTTTCTTTGAAAATTATGCAACATCAATTTAAAATGATCGAACGGTCCCAAGCTGCGTAATATATATACACCCAAGCATTCTATTGTATATTACCGAATAATTATATTTTCTTGATTATAAATTCAATGAATTAGGGAGAGAAAAAGGTGCATTCTTAATTTTTGTTTTGACGTCTTCCCGTGTGTTAACAGTTAAAAGTATGGTTAACAAATATCAACCTAATTTTTTTAAGGTTCACAGTTTAATTTGTATGTGCCTTTACTTAGAAACATCTTAGACAACTTTTTCAGATGGTTATTCGTTTGCGACAAAGCTAAACTGATCCATATCCGACCTGATTTGATAATGAAATGTCAAAATTGAATGAACTTAAACTCAATCACCAAAATCCAACAATGGTATGATATCTAACTCATTTGAATCCGGCTCGATCTGAATCCAACCTAACCCATCTAATTGCCTTCTCTGTGTTCACCGCCTCTGCCTCCTCTCTTTCCTCGTTCATCTTTCCAAGACAAGAGAGAGCAACCACCAACCAAGACAGCGTTTGTCTGCTTTCTCATAGATTGCTTGAAGAAGGCTTCCGTGAGTCTGTGGTAACTCAAGTTAGATATTTACACATTTAATTGGGTCACTAACTCGGATATATTGCCCTCTCCTGATCGGTGCCTTCATTCCATGTTTGACACCTCAACCTCTCGACTCCATAATTATTTTTTGTTGTATTATTACATTGTGAACTAATTTTGTTGCTTGTAAGTTAATTGGAAACAAGAGCACAACCACAGTACCACAAATATTTAATCTAAACGAATAGGCCAAGGTTTCAGAAATTGTAATTATGTTTACAAATGTTAGTGTACTCTGTTCCCATAGGTTTTTATCACCAAATGGTCTTGTTGATCGACCTCATAATCATGAATTTTGTTTCGTAATTAACATAGAGTGTTGTGATAACTAGTTCGTTCTTAGAGTTGTACGTACAGAATATTTCATAAATAATCCTATTCTCACAATTCTTAGATTATGCAATTAATATAATACGCGCGTAAAAAATATGCAATTGGATAAAACAAATGCAGGTCCCCAGACCCCAGTTGCAATTATTTAAAACATGTTCACATCAGTGCAATTTCAACGCTACACTTTTATAACTACAAAAAACGAGCAAGCTGCTGAATGGTCACATCAAATTACGACACCATGCATTATATATAATAAATATGTACAAATGTACAGAAATGTAAACAGAAAAGGGTAAAAATTATTTTTTAAATTTGCAAAAAAAAAATTGCTTATTAAGTCCAACTGCTCTTCAAGATTCGAGTTCTGCCCTCTGTTCTTAATCAATTTACAGTCTTGATTGTCATGGTGGTTGGTGTGAAGACATCGGCGAACCTGCCCATGTGCTATTAATTATGGAGACACTATCCAACATCCTGGATGGTATAAAATTTAATGTACACGAATTCAACAGAGTTTACATTGCACCTCTTTCTCAACATTGTTATACTTTTTTTATTATAGATCATAAATATTGTTCATAATATTTAGTTAAATATTACTACTAAGTAACTTTTAATTATTACAAATAAGGATGGACAGATCATGTTTCTTGTTAAAACTATTTTTTTTAACGTTTTTCTTATTAAAACTGAAGTTTCCGTAGCTGTATTTTCTTGGCAGAAGAAAAGTGGAATCAATCTGACCCGTCAGATTAGTTAAAATTATATAAACGTCCGTCAAGTATTTAGCGCTTTCGAGAAAGAGGAGGTAGCATAGTTGGCTAAGAATAAAGTTTTAGAAGTGTTGGTTATCCAAAGGATGAGAGTTTGATTCCCTTCACGACTTTGTAGCCTTTGCAAAAGTTTTAAAAAAAAAATTCAGCAGTTTCAAAAGAAAAAATTTAGGAAAAAACAATTTCAAGAGTACGAAAATACAAAATTCAGCTAGAGTTTGTCTTTTGCATAAACTTAGAAAAATATCCTCCCAGTTTATTGCACACTTCATAAATTATATACTCTAACGTCTAAGACGCGTCTCTTAAATCTTTAATGCATGTTCTATCGTGCAGCAAAGTCATCGATCCTGCCGGTTTCTCCTTTTATTTAGGCCTACGCATTTAAAATAATAATAATATCCAAACCAAGACATGTTTTGGGATATGTTAATTTAATTAACCAACTACGAAACAATGTGACCCATAAGCTGGCTAGCTTACATTCACTTGTTATGAATTTGTATGTATACCGATATATTACAATAAACATTGCAATTGCTTCCCATCTTAAAAAAAATTACTTCAAACATTGGTGTTTGGTATTAATAATTTTCTTTGTAAATTCACTAGCCCTTTTATGGGGTCTAGATGTGATGAAGTTAATGATTATATTGAACTTATTAAGTACTTTATTGCGTCAGAAGGGAAAGATTATTTTTTCATCCAACAACCCATGGGCAGCTGGCTGCTGATGTGCGATCTGAACTCGACTGAATGAACTAATTAAACAAATAAAGTAGACCTCGACATCTGGGCATTGAGTTTGACTAATGAATTAAAGACAAATGAGCAGTTGAATTCATTACACAAAATAAAATGAATTTACCTCGAGTTGAATTATTATGTAATAGAATGATTCCCTCCATGTAAAAGCTTGGTTTCTTCCACAAAGATTGAGGAGGACACATCATTTGCCATTGCACCACGCGTGCTGTATGGCATACGGAAATAAATCTGCTGCGATTTCAACACCAACCATTCATATGTTTCAAGATTCGTGTACAAAACTAACTTCTTTTGAGATTCCTTCAATTCAATAAATGAACAGTTGGATTAGAATCACAGAGACCCTGAAATCCTTTGAAATCGCAGCAAATTTATTTTCCATACGGAAATAAATCTGCTGGGATTCCAAAGGATCATTAGATTTCCATGGCATATGGATCATTAGATTTTCTATATTATAAATTCAATGAATTAGGGAGAGAAAAAAGGTACATCTGTAACTGACAGCCACTGTCAGCATTTAAACAAAAAAAAAATAGGGAGAGAAAAAGGTGCATTCTTAATTTTTATTTTGACGTTTTCCCTTGTGTTAACAATAAAAAGTATGGTTAACAAATCTCAACCTAACTCTTTTAAGGTTTACAGAAGATCTTTAGATCTTTTATTTGTAGGATAATGTCCAGTTTTATTATGTTTAATTTGTATGTGCCTTTACTTAGAAACATCTTAGACAACTTTTTCAGATGTCTTATGCGTTTTAGATTTGTTTCATAAACAATTTCAAAGTTGTGTTTTTCAAAGCCTTAGATATAATTTCTGAAGTTTCGTTTGCGACAAAGCTAAACTGATCCAAATCCAACCTGATTTGATAATGAAACTTCAAAATTGAATGAACTTAAACTCAATCGGACTTGACCCATAGTCCAACAATGATATGATATCTAACTCATTCGAATCCTACTCGATCTGAATCGAATCCAACCTAACCCAACAATAATACATAATAGTAAATATTGCTTCAAATATACATTTTTATTTTTAATTTACTAAAGGAGAAAACGTAGATTTTTTTTTTAGAAGTGTAATTTAAACTGAAGTACAGGGTAAAATCTATCATAAATCCATAAGACGTGGGAAAGAGACATACTATCCGAAAGCATCATGCTTGATACATCTTTGGATTGTTTAAAAAAAAAAAATCAAATAAGACAACATTTATGGGCCTAAATGAAACAAAATCATTAGTTCTTGGTTGTGCATTTTTTAAATAGAACTTATTTAAGTATTTTAATTGGTATGAAAAGGAAGATTATTTCCCCATCCAACAACTCTGTTTGTTTAGCCATTTTCTATCTTGATTAGTACACTTGACCAGCTGGCTTCAGATATGCAATCAGAGCTAGACGAAATCAACTGAATTAAACAAATATAGTGGACCTGGAGATCTGGGCATTGAGTTTGACTAATGAATTAGATACAAATTAATGAGCTGTTGGCGGTGCTCGATGAGGCCTGATCAACTAGATTATATCAAGTAATTTAACGAATTAATTACGCAAAAATAATGAATGCACCCCAATGTGGTAGAATTATTACCTCTCCATGTGAATGCATGCGTGGTTTCTTCCTTGAAGACGGAGGAGTTGACATTGTTTAGCGCGTAGCACGCCGTACACCATGTTTTATTAAAAGCTTTTCTTTTGTTTTTTTTTTGTTAAATTTGGGCACTACGGATTTATAACGATCAAACGGTCCTGCACCAAGCTGTCTTTTGTATATCACAAAATTACGAGATTTTCTAGTTTATATATTCAATGAATTTGGGGAGAGAAAAAGGTGATTTCTTAATTATTTATTTCAATTTGACGTCATCCAACCTCGTATAATTTGACGTCATCCAAATTGAATATCCATAAGAGTGTGACATTAATGAAAAAATATATATGGTGTAACTAGAAAACTATGTGTTGGGAGACACAAAGTTTATAGTGTGCAAACTTAAGAAATTCATCTACGAACTAAAGAAAGGGTCTCAACAAAGGTATTACAAAATTCATAGTGTGATTATCTCGTTTGGTTTTGAGATAAATTTATTGAATGAATTTATATACCTTAAGTTCTGTGGAAGCAAGTTTGTATGTGGATATCATATTGCTTGCCAGTATCGATATAAATATGTTGTAATTAACTAAGAACTTTCTAATAAAAAATTTAGAAGATCTTAGTGATGTATCATTTAGAATATGAAACAATACTAAAATAAAATAAGCTAAAGTAAAGGAAAGAGTACAGAATGGTAAATTGAAAATAGAACATATAGGAACAGACTCTATATTAGCATATTCTCTTACTAAGGGATTGACACCAGCTAAGTTTGAAGATCATGTTGCTGATATGGGTGAATCTCTATTGAAGATATTCAGTTTTAGTGGGAGTCTATTATTTGTAATTTAATGTCCTATTTGTCATTGTAATTTTGGATATGTAACTTGTGACATGTAACAAATGTTATATATATTATGAAGTTTTGACATTCTGTTTCTCGCTTATGTTTGACCTCTAATTCAATTAATTTATGAAATTCAGTTTCAAAATTTTAGGATACCAAGTTAGAAATAGGCATGTGAAGATCACAATTGCACTGACCTTAAAAAAAAAAAAGATCACAATTGCATGTAATTTCTATGCTACACATCCACATCATGATTAATGTCATTCAGCTATATTAGTGATATGATTATTGAGGGTTTAATTGCGAATAAATGCGACGAATGCCGCTTTACTCCTTTGTTGTTGTAGTTGATGGACTGAATTGGTTTGTGAATATATAAGAAAGACAGTAAAGAAATGTGTGCACATAAGGAACACAATGCATAATTAAAAAGTTATAACGTATTCCTCAAGTGGGAGATTGTTGGATTTATTGCCAACCTCGTTGGATTTAATGCCAACATTGAGCATATATGTAATATAATTATGGATTGTTTACTGTCATATATGGTTGTCAATTAAAGTGATCAAATAAGGTAATAGACAATCAATATATTCATTAGGATGTGGTCCATAAATGTGTAGAACAATTTAGGCAAAGATCAAATCATTGATGGACTGATTCTGAGATTTGCAATTTAGAAAACTGCCATTTAAGAGGATTGTGTGGGCCACACGAATATTAATGCGGCTGCACGGATTTTGATGCAACAGCACAGTTGTTGATGTAGTTGTACAAAATATCTTTTTCAAGTTGGCAGGTAACCAGATAGGTTACTATATATAAGGATTGGTCCCCAAGGTACAAGATAACACAGAAAAATACAGAAACTGGACATACGTTTTTCTCTTTAGAAAAACACAGCTCTGTGTGCCTTCTCTTCTTCTTCCACCATCAAAGAATAGAGAAGAGAAATCCATTAGAAAATTTGGAGAGGATTTCTCAAGGGCCATATCTTGCTGTCTTGGAAGACTTATTCCTACAATCATACGACAAAACAACAAGAATGACTTCTTGCCATTAGAGTCTAGTCTCGCGCTCACGGAGACGGTTGGTGATCTCTCAAATGATCGAGTTACTCCATGGAATCAGGTATTATGTTCCGCACTTAAGATTTATGTTTTATGAGTCGGCTTTGGCATAGGACGGTCCTTAGGTTAAAGTGGGGAACTGTTTCTCCTTCCTCGGGGTGTAAGTGTTTGACTCCTAGATGAGATGTAATTGTTTGATCTCTAGATAAGGCGTAATTGTTTGGCTTTTATGATTCTCCAACATTGTGAATCTCGAGAGAAGGACAGCAAAGTCTTATTATTGTTTGAGTTTTAGCTTATGCTACTTTTCATTGTTATAACAAAAAAACAAAAATACATTATACCAATCTAGCAAGAGGTACTTGAATTTTACTCTACTTTGAAAGACATTAAATAGTAGTGTATTCATTGATTAATTGAAGATGTAGCAAACTGGCAATACCTAACCTGTTAAATATAAATTGTTATTAAACATCTTCAGAAAAATTATATGGAATTTTTTAAATAATGATTTTTGAGGAGGTGAACTGGACCTTAATTAGTGTGAGCTCGATTTTCTAATTAGGTTTAGAATTAATCGAGCCTCAATGACGAGTGATTTTCTTGAATCAGTATATATAAATTACACAGTGTGCTTGAAGGAACCACCTCGTTATTATTGTGTCATTTTAACCGACCAATCATGGAAGACGAATTGGGTAGGAATATGATTGGTATCATCATTCTTCACTATTATTTCTATCACCAAGGACAATTTGTACAAGCTTGGAAGCTCCACTGCCTTCTTCGTATTCTCTCCAAAGCTTTTGCAATTGCTGATGAATAATTTATATTGGAACGACAAATTCTGCACACCAAAAAACTCAGAAGATGGACAAACCGACGAAGAAATGTATGAATAAACAGATACAAGGACAAAAAACAAAGAGAAAAAAAGGAGATCAATGAACCTGCAAAATTTCGCCTATTTCTCATCTATCGTACAAATTTCACTTTTTACAAATATAAGAATCATCCTTATTTCCGGCGAATAAAGGGTGATGTCAATTAGATAAAATATAGGTGATTTTTTTTTAACAAGACAAATTATTATCCTTTAGAAAACTTTATTTTTGATAAGAGTTCACAGAATATATTTAAAAAAAACAAGGACCGAGACGACTTGTCTCTCCATTTAAGGCCTCCCAGTGATGTAACATGTTAACGGACAGAAGTTAAATTAATTAAATACAACACATTATGGACCTTCAGACTCCACTATAAAAATATTCCCCATGTGCAACATGCGGAAATTAAGTTATATAAATATAGCACCTTATTGATTTTCAGACTGCACAATAAAATCTTCCCCAACAATCTATCCTCCTTAGCAAAAGAGTAAGAACAATTCAAGCTAAACGTGATAGTAATGGCCATTCCACCCACCCAAAGCATTAGATCTGAAAGTGAAATGGTGTCCGAATTACGCCCAGTTATGCCAGTTGATCTCTTCATGGCAGCAATAGAAGGCAACAACAATATATTAATACAACGTCTTGGACTACAGCCGGAAGAACCAATGGAAACTCAGGTTATATTTGGCAACTATTTCTTAACTTTATATAGTGTCTGTAATTAATCAACCTAATTAAAAACGGGGGGAGCTAGCATACATATACATGGAGAATTGCATGTTGGCGCCGTGAAGTAATACTAACACATTACATTTAGTTTTCATTTTATTTATATTATTTGTGTTATTAATTTTCATTGTTTGTTGTTATTTTCATTATTATTATGGTTTTTATTGTCATTAACGTTGTTATTCTGCTTATCTTTATTATAATTTTTGTGAGAATTCTTCCATTGTGCATCTAAATATTTAACATATTTTCTTAACATACGTATGACTACTAAAATTTGAACTTAAGAGATTTAATAAATTTGTCATCAAGAAGAAGGTATTTTTCGTTGAGTAACTTATATATTAAGATTGTAATAAACTTTTTATATATAACAGATAGGAAATTGATACTATTATTGAAAATTTCTTTTCTCCTTCAAAATCACCAACTATTATTCAGTGAAAAGGTCCAACGATTTCAGTGAAATCAAATTGTTTAAGTTAGATAATAAACATCTTGTATACTATATGTTTTGAGTTATGCTCACCAAGAGAGTGCAAGCTAGCTTTAGCACTTAATATATGTAAAACTAGGGAAGGCAACGAGCTGGGCCCAGCTCATAATCGGCTCGTTTATTTACCGAGCAAGCTGGATCAAGCTGACTTTAGAGGTCCGAGCTGAAATCTCAGCTTGTAATCGTCACGAGCTGGCGAGCTGGGTCTGGCTGGATCTTGTTTAAAAAAGGAAAAAAATTCTACAAACTTTTTGAACCGAGTTGGACCGAGATAGACAGCATAAAATGCATACAAATTCATACAAATTCAAAAATTCATACTAGCCGAGCTCGCGAGCGAGATAGGCCCCATCTTGAACTCGTTTAATCTGGACCGAGCCACTAACGAGCTGGCTCGTTAACAGCTCGATCCAGTAACGAGCAAACTGTTAGCGAGCAAGTCAGATGTGAGTCACGATCGAGCCACGAGCTATGAGTTTTTTTGCCACCCCTACATCTTACAGCTACTTATGAATATTTAGAAAATACCTAAAGAAGTAACAGTTCCATCACAAATTAGACAGACAATATTTGACCAAAGAACAACTAGTACTAAGTCTTTGTTAATTAAGAAACATAGGAGCTTCATCAATTTTAATTTTCAGCCAAATCATGTACTAATTTTACTGGTTTGTTGCTGACAGCTCCTTCACATGACATGACATGATAAGAGTGAGTTTAAAATTAAAATGAATCTTCCTCTTTAATTAGTTTTACACCGGAAGAAGTCAATAATTTTAGAACGGTCCTAAGGATTTAACTGAAGCCCCCTATAACAAATGTAATTATGTTCTACTAAAATATCAATATCATGACTGCTCCTCTTACTAATTCAGTTAAAAGTTTTCCCTTGAGAGAGATTTGTGAATTAATAAACCATAGATCCTCAATAGTACTACAATCAAAATGAATTAATTCGTTAAAAGAAGGTATCCAAATCCAATGGAATAGACAAATAAGGAATTAACAAAATAGTGATCAACAGTTACAAGGTGCCCATCAAATTAAAAGTACAAGTAATATTACCTTGTTGCCCTCTTTTAGAGAGATTGAACGTAATCAATATTCTATTTTTTTAATTAACCAAAATAGATTTAATTTTGAGGAGTATTTTAAATTTTAAATTTACTCGATTTTTAATTGAGTCCTTCGTGCTGGTCTTTTGAATTGGTTTTGCTTATTACCATCTTTGTTTATTTCGATTTTCGAACATATATGCAATGTCATTTCTCTCGATCGGAGTTTTTTTTAATGAATCATTTCCAGTGTTGATTAATTTCTAGCTCAAATCAGGGACGTTAGGCCTAAAATTGTTGACTGGTTAATCATTTTGACCAGATAATACTCTTTTTATATAAATATAAATATTAATATATGTATCTTTGCCAAATTGTAGGTTTTGACAGAAGAAAAAGATTTTGCAAAGACATCAATTCTAAACGGGCCTCGACAACTGAATGCACTTTCCTATCCAATGGTACGTATCATCAGTATCTAGCAATAATCCTTCTTCAAATAGCAGCTTGTCACATGTTAATATTTAAAAATGTTCTTCTCACTTTGTAAGTCTGTTGTTGAACAATTTCATGGAGGTCCCTCCTGAGTCCTGCCTAAATATATATAATATAAAGTAATTGTATCTTCTCCCTACGCTCCCAATCGTTTAAGTCAACGCGCTAAAACTCAGTTCCCTAAAAAATAAAAACCAATTTTTCCCGTCAAATCCTCAAACTCACTTAAACCTCTAGACGCTCTTCCAATTAATCCTCAAAAAATAAAAACCCAGAAAAACGGAAGAAAAAAAAAAAAAACGGGACGCCATGGCTCTGGCTAACCCAGAAAAAAGAAAAAAAAAATTAAACGGGCCGCCATGGCCCAAGCCAACCCAAAACGAAATTCAATTTTTTTTTATGTTATGTTCAGTGCGCAGTCCAACAATTTTGGTCAGATTCAAAATTCAATTTAGAGAAAATGGCTACATGGCTTTTTGTGTTCTTTATATCAAAATAAAGGTATGAAAGTCTAGTTTCCAGATAATATAATTTCTCTATACAAAAATATTACAGATTGGTACAGTTTTAGCGATTAATTGACAGAGGTCAGAAATCAGAAAAGCTGAAATTTCAGTGAGCAGTCCAATAATTTTGACCTCTGTCAATTAATCGCTAAAACTGTACCAATCTGTAATATTTTTGTATAGAGAAATTATATTATCTGAAAACTAGACTTTCATACCTTTATTTTGATATAAAGAACACAAAAATCCATGTAGCCATTTTCTCTAAATTGAATTTTGAATCTGGTCAAAATTATTGGACTGCTCACTGGAATTTCAGCTTTTCTGATTTCTGACCTCTGTCAATTAATCGCTAAAACTGTACCAATCTGTAATATTTTTGTACAGAGAAATTATATTATCTGGAAACTAGACTTTCATACCTTTATTTTGATATAAAGAACACAAAAATCCATGTAGCCATTTCTCTAAATTGAATTTTGAATCTGGCCAAAATTATTGAACTGCTCATTCAACATAGCATAAAAAAAAAAATTGAATTTCGTTTTGGGCTGGCCTAGGCCATGGCGGCCCGTTTAATTTTTTTTTTTTCTTTTTTCTGGGTTGGCCAGAGCCATGGCGTCCTTTTTTTTTTTTTCTTCCGTTTTTCTGATGGGTTGGAGTATGCCATGGCGTCCCGCAGGGACGCTATGGCGCCTACCGGCTTTTCCATTTTTCAAATTTCCCTGACTCATTTCTTATTTTTTATTTTTTATTTATTTATTTTCTTATATATAAAAATCTCGGCCCAAATTGAGTTCTTGTAATCTTTTCTCACCTAATCAAATTTCACCGAGTCCTGCGCCGAATTTTTCTTTGGCCAGAAGTCATGAGCCTATCAAAAGTTCTTTTCTTTTTTCATTTTTTTTTTAATTCCGTCGGTTATACTCGGTAAAAAAATAATTCAACAATTTAACTTGTGCGTCTATAAGGATTAATTTTCTATGTACCCTTAAAGAAAACTCTTTGGTTTCTTATTTACCCTTAAAAATTTCAATATATCTTATTTGAACTCCAACTCTCACAAACCTTTCTTATTTGTCCCTTGAGTTTTTTGGATTAAAAATCATGCAATGAACAATTTGTTATTCAGACTATGCCCCTCGTCCAACTATGTTTCTTTTCAAATACTATTTTGGTATTGTTTATTGAGATATAAATACTTGTAAGACAAGATATAAATACTTGCAATATTTTATATTAATATTTTCAGATAAGAAAAAGATTAATATTTTTTATAATATGTTAGGTAGAAACACTTCATAAATGAATTATTCACACTTGATACTAATAGGTAGAAACACTTGATAAATGATATATGAATACTTGCCATAGTTCACTACAAAAGACAGGCACTTTTCGCGAGGATAAAAAATGACTTTTTGCGACGGAGTACCGTCATAAACGTGCTTTTTCTTTTGCGACGGTACTTTTAGCGACGAAGTTCCCTCGCGAAAAGTGCCTACTTTGTTGTTGTGGTTGATATTAATACTTTCGAACGTTATCCCATGCAATAAGGAAAAAAAATTGATAGAATATGTTAGATACAAATACTTGATACATGAACTATTCACACTTGTATTATGAGGTATTAATACTTGTAATACTTGATATTAATATTTTCAGACATCATCCAGTATCATATGGGAAAAAAATAATATAATCTATTAGGTACAATCACTTGACATATGAATTGTTTACACGTGCATAATGAGGTATAAATACTTGTTTTTAAATACTTGATATTAATTCTTTCAGATGTCATCCAGCGTCATATGAAACAAAAAATTAAAATTCAATAGAATATGTTAGGTACAAACACTTGACACATGAACTATTTACACTTGCCTTACGAGATATGAATACTTGCATGACGAGGTATAAATATTTGCTCAACGAGGTATGAATTCTTGCACGACGAGGTATCAATACTTATGCGACAGAGAACCCAAAAATACTTCATCATAGATCTCATTTGAAAGATAAAATTGCATTGATGACGTTCGTAGTTTTATATTCACAAAATTCCTCACAGATCGTCAGAAATATGGGCGAGATTGAACGGAGAAAAAAATCACCTCTAAAAACGTGCAAAAGATGGGTGTATGATGAGAGAGAGAAAATAAAGTTGATATGTTCAGTTTTTTATTATAAATAATTGATATATTATATATTAATACTTGTGCGTAAAGGTATCTATACTTACGCGCACCAATTGTAAAATCTTTCAAATATACAACATATTAAGTATTTAATTAGGCAGTCTCCCCAAGTAATTAGCGGTCACTCAGATAGTTAATGCATGGGGACGTTTGAGGGATTTTGGCTTGGGGTTAACTAGGCGCTCCCTATAATATAATATTCTATTCGAACTAATTATTTCTGAGTAAGGGTGTCAAAAAAGCTCGTGGCTCGATCGTGACTCGTACCTTACTCGCTCGCTAACAGCTCGCTCATTACTGGACCGAGCTGTTAACAAGCCAGCTCGTCACTATCTCGATCCAGAACGAGCTAGCTCAGCTAGGCATTAATTTGTAAATTTGTATGAATTTGTGTACATTTTATACTGTCCAGCTCAGTCTGGCTCGGGCCAGCTCGGTGTAGCTCGGTTCAACTCGGCCTGGCTTGGTCCTGCTCAGTTAAAAAAAGACTCAACCAGACCCAGCAAGCCAGCTCGGTCTGGCTCGTCACTAGTTCGAGCTGAGGTTTTAGCTCAGATGCCCTAGGTTCAACTCGCTCGGTAAAAGCTCAGTCCAGAATTAACGAGCTGAGCTAGGGCCCAGCTCGGCCTGAGCCAGCTTGTTTACAGCCCTGTTTCTGAGTTGCTTCAAATGTTAGTCTGTGTGGGAGCGAAGAGATGGACTAAAAGGTCTCGGAGATTGGTCCATTAGAGTGTGCTCGTGAAGACCAAAGGTAAAGGGATGGAACGAGAAGGGAAGAAAGGGATCAGAGACGTGTTTACTTTGTCTCGACCTTATTTGAGGGTGACGTATAGCAACTTCACCCTCTCTCCCTTTCACTCCCCTCATGTCCCTCTCTGATTTTTCTCTTTTGGAGAAGGTGAACGACTTTGGTCACGTCCGATCTGGTCGCTCTACCTCCCTTCTCTTTTCTTTCCTTTAATGAGGGTCATCTGGAGCACAGCCTTAGTCTCTTTCAATTATCAATTAAATGGACTCAAAAGTACAATTCTCATCTTCATATCATCGAATCTATTTTTTAAGTATGAGTTCGTTTGTTTTTTATGAGCAGAGGAGTTCTTATTGGAGAATAAAGGATCCCTCTGTTTAAAATAAATGTTATATTTGTCAATTCAATTTTAAAAATAATTAAATAAAAAATAAACAAAAGGGGATAGAATAAATATTTTAAGTTTTTATGAGAATGTTGGATATCATGGTGTTTTGACGGAGAAAATTAGTTATTTTAAAAGTTTGTATTGGCACAATAGAAATTGACTCTTTTAATTAATACAATTTCTTGGATGGTCCTGTCGTAAATAGTGTCCGAAATAGTCACCCGGTTGTTTTGCTATTCCAATCATAAAGTTGAATTGGTGTTTATATTAAATAACTGAATTAATATTAACGTCAATAATTCCGTCATGGTCAGAACATACTCTTTAAGTCCCTCCCATGACCAAGATCACCTTTGTATTTCTACATTCCATTCCATAATAAGAGAGCTCCAGACCTTTTTTTCTGACAAACTATATATTGTTGGTCACTTGCATTCTGACATTTTCTTCTTACTTTTCTCTTGATTACAATACATTACTGCTATAACTTGTAAATCTTTTTATTTTGTACTTTTTAACAAGAGGAGGGTTCAAATGCTTCCATTTTTTGTGCCTCCATCGTGCCTCTATTTTTAAAAACTTTAATAATTCAAAATTTAAAATTGAAAAGTCAAAATAAAACCGTTAGATACGATCTACATCATTTTATCTATGTGCTCATAAAAAATTATCATAATTTGATTTTGATTTTATGTGAATTAATAAGTTGAAAAATCAACGTCTAGAAATTATCTATATTAGTATGTTTTTTAAAAGTTCTTGATGAAATGTCATAATTTTTTACACATGCATAGATAAAATCATGTAGATCATATCCAACGGTTTTATTTTGACTTTTAAGTTTTAAATTTTGAGTTATTAAAGTTTTTAAAAATGGAGGCATTTGAACCCTCCTCTTTTATTAAATGGAAAATAGTAGGTCTCAACCTACTTTGTAAAAAAGAGAGTAGTTAATTGTTGATCTACGCATGCATATATGCATGACCTATTTTAGTTTGATTTAGTAATTTGGGATTTGTGTTTTTAGTGGAAGACAAAAAAAAAAAGTGCTGATAGAAAGTTATATAATCGACTTCAGTTTTTTTTCATTATTCACTTGAATATCTCGTTGTATATAAAAAAAATTCTGTACAAGATCCTGTTGGTCCCGTTTAAAATCTATTTACATCTCTAAGACTCTAATGCATCTAAACATTTTGAAACATCGTCCAATACTCAAATTTATCAAGAATCCACTATTTTATTATAATACATCACAAATACTAATTTAAAAATAAATACTTGACAAAAATATGAATTTCAATTAGGGGTGAAAACGGTATGGATAATATCCAATCCGTATTCGAAAAATTAGATGTGGATATCCGATATCCGAATATCCGTGTGGATATGGATACTGATATGGTTTTACGTTTCAATTATCCGTATCCGAATAGTAGATATATATCATATATTTTAATATATATTATGAAAAAATATTGTTATTCACCATTAAAATTAGATAAATATTATGAACTTTGATATTTTTTAATATTATTTTAATAAATATCCGATCCGATCCGTATCCGTATCTGTATTCGGCTGATATCCGATCTGTATCCATATCCGGAAAATTAAAAAGGGATATGGATATGATTTTACCACTATCCGCTCCGTATTCGCTCCGTTTTCACCCCTAATTTCAATACTACTGAGTCTTAACTAATTCATATACAACTCCAAAGATCATTATTTTAATGTTCATTTTGTATAATTAAATTCACGATCCAGCAATGATTTTTTTCATTTTATGACATTCTGTGAAGTTTATATATCAGGTTCATTCATCTTGCGTAGAACCACTCAAATTTCCTACACAATCATATATACGTTATTACAATATAAGGTATTAAATGATCTTTTACAAATCATTTTCTCTTGAAACATATGACCTAATTAAATTTTACATTATCTAATCAGGGGACAACAGAGGCTTCACATTCTGCTTCCGAACAAATAAAGACAGAACACCAGACTGTCCAATCCAAGCTCCAAAGTGCAACACGTTTTGGAGACACCGTTCTTCACCTACTTGTTACTAAGGAGCACAATGAGCTCGCTTTGATGGTTTTCCGAAGAGATGTGTCCCTATTAAAATCGCCAAACAAAAACTTAGAGACACCCTTGCACTGTGCTGCGAAAGTCGGAAATGAGAATGTCATCTACAACCTCATTCAAATTGATCCTGTTGCCGTGAAGGATGCTCTCGTACAAAAAAATGAAAATGGGGATACAGCCCTGCACATCGCCGCTACATATGACCATATTGGTATTAGCCTCGCGTTGATGAAGTTGGACCCTGAAGTCGCTTACAGGGTCAACAACAATATGTTTTCTGCATTGAACATGGCAATAGACAAAAACTATACTAACATGGTACATACCATGTTAGAACAGGACCATGCTCTGGCATACACCCAATTTTCAACTGGAATGTTTCCAGTTCATTTAGCCGCAAGCACGGGCAATAAGGAATTGGTATTGCATTTAATGGAAGAGTACCCTAAGTGTGCCGAGTTGCTAGATCCTCACGGAAGAAACCTTTTACACGTTGCTGCAGAAGAGGGCATGAGCAAGAGTTTTCGTGAGATATTTAAAAACACCAGTGTTCGAGAAATAATTGCAAGAATGAATAATGCACAGGATTATGAAGGAAATACACCATTGCACATTGCAGCAATGAAGGGACACAGGTTTACTATGGCGGCTATTTTCAAAAACAAAATGAATGACGTGGCAGAAACAATCCGAAACAAGGAAGGCTTAACACAATTCGAACTTTCCAGGCGGCAAGTGCTAGGAACTTACAAGGTATGTTTAAATTAACAAATTACATCAGAAAATTATTTCTGGTTTATTTTTTTAGTTATCTTGTGTGTTGCTACCAACTAATGAACTACCAAGCACGTAAAAAACATACTAGCTAATTAGGTAATTAGGTGAAAAGTATTAGTCTCAGTGTCAACACAAATGCGACTTGAGTGGACGTCATAGTATAGGTAAAGTCTTCTATACTTTTAATCTAAGTCATAAAGAATAATACAATAAATTTATCTTGGAATTATGCTGCCAAAATATTCGAATTAATGTCATCAGAAGGATCTGATTAGTTCGTACTAGAATAATGTCACAAGGTTATTTTCTCAATAAATAGAAGTGGACTACCGAGCACGTACGTGTTACGAAAAAAACAAAACATTTTGGGCTCAAAAATTGCCACCAAATCTCACTTATTTCCCAATAGGGCTTTAATCCAGTTGTACGAATTACGGCCTTTATATTGTTATAGAAACTTCTTTTTCTAATCTTAAAAATTAGCACAATTTAAAGCGTTTTTGGATAAACAAAACAAATAGGAATTTTACCGCGAAATTAACAAATTACATCAGAAAATTATTTCTTGTTTATTTTGGTTATCTCGTGTGTTGCTACCAACTACTTATCTACCAAGCACATAAAAATACATACTAGCTAATTAGGTAATTAGGTGATACAGAATAGTCTGTGTCGACACCGATGCCAGTATGCGACTGAATGCTTGTAGTATAAGCAAGTTCTACTTGCATTTTTAATACAAGGCGTAAAAAACAATATATATTTTCCGATAAATTTATCTGAAAATTGTGCTACCAACATCATCGAATAATGGCATTAATTAGATGGGTCAAATTAGTTCATACGTATTAGAATGATGTCACAAAGTTATTTTACCAATATATGAAAGTGGACTACCGAACTCATTAGGTAAAAATAAATTTTTGGGTTCAAAAATTGCCGCGAAATCTCTGTTACTCTCACAAATCCCAATAGGACTGTACAGTGGCGTCTGATGTACGTTCTCCAGCGGTACAGTACAGGTTGTTGAAATTAGAAGAACTGAAGAATCATCTTAATCGACTTATATAGTCTTGGTGAAAGAACTTTCAAATATGAATTTTACTCTAGTACATATCTATATTCCCTTTGAATTATGTTCCAATTTGTGCAACTATGAAAGGTAACAAATTAATTAAGGCATGATTTGCTTTCAATCATATATTTTTCATTAGAACTGTTGGTATTGTGTAATGAGTGTGCTGTTGGTTAATACTATTATAACATAAACTTGTGTTATCACTTGCAGAATATTAATTATGGCATGATTGACAAGTACATTAAGACTGAAGGTTATCGATTTACTCGCAAGTGGTTTGATGAAGTAATGAAACCACCAATCGGAAATAATTGGGAGAGAACTCAACTCATCGGATTGGGCTCCGTACTTATCACAACTGTAACATTTGCTGCCGCTTTCACAATCCCTGGAGGTTATAACCAAGATGACCATCACGGTAGACCAGTTTTAGGGAGGAGATATATGTTTAGGGCATTTATTCTGGCGAACGCCTTGGCATTTATACAAGGATTCTTAAGTGTATACGCACTGCTTGCGGAAACTCTGAGTGGTCTAACTAGACACGCTGTCATATTTGCAACAGTGTCATTTACAATGGCAGCGAGTTGTATGGTTGTGGCATTTGGATTGGGATTGTATGTGACGCTTGCTCCAGTTTGCTATCCTATTGCAGTCCTCCTCCTTGTTATAACTCTGATTTTAGGCACTCCTGCCTGTTTTTTTGGTATGCAGTACGGAAAATCCATTTTAGGCCCCACTATGTATTCACATACTTTGTACAAGGGCTATAGTATGTTTGCCGCATTTTATGTCATGTCTTTCCTGTTCATCTTCTGCCTAGCCTTTGTATAGCTCTACATCTGGCTTTTTTTTCTTTATGTTCTTTTATTTATGACATTACGGAACATTGTTCTCTATGTTCTCATAATTGATGATTCTTCTCTTAATTTTTCCCTCTGAACGGGCCGAACTTTTACATAAGCTTTTGTTAATTTACAATGGAAATTTTTTCTCATTTTTTTTCCTTAAGTAAGACATTGGAAAATTAAGTAGTCTGATTAGTTATCAGTTATCCCCGTTATGTATGTGATCCATGGTCGTGCTATTGGACCCAGACAGCTGTACTTAATTTTGGGCTTTCTATTAGTTTTTGAGAAAGAAAATGAAGAATGAATTTTTATTGATTTGTTGTGATTGTACAGTCTATTCTCGAGGACTATTATAGGCTGAGAATATTATAGCTGTTAGCTACTTTCCTAAAAATACAATATCCTAGATTTGCCTAATCTCAGGAAATTATGCTAGGTGCTAAATTAAGCATGACAGCTAATTCATGATGCTAGCCTAATTTCCTTCCTAAACGGTCAATGATGATTTTCTGAGACCTAAACTCTATTTCTCAACACTCCCCCTCAAGTTGGGTTCGAATATATTTTGAAACATTCCTTTATCTAATGCTTTGGTGAAAATGTCAGCTAAGTGATCCTGACTTCTCACAAACGAAGTTTCGATTTCTCCAGCTAGAACCTTTTCTTGTATGAAATGACAATCCACCTCAATATGTTTAGTTCTTTGATGAAACACTGGATTGGAAGCAATGTGTCTGGTGGCTTGATTATCGCAATTGCTTGAGCCATACTAGCTCGCTAGCCGTTGATGTCATTGCTCTGTATTCTGCCTCCGCACTTGACCTTGCAACTACGTTCTGCTTCTTACGTACTTTTCCATGTCACGAGATTCCCGCCTACAAATGTGCAGTATCCTGTGGTTGATTTTCGATCGAAGTTCCCAGCCCAATCTGCAACAGAGTAAGCGAGAATATTGTTAGTATTATTTTTCTTCATCCATATCCCTTGTCCAGGAGATCCCTTTAGATACCTAATAATTCGGTTCACTGCATCTAGATGAGTGGTTCTTGGTGCATGCATGAATTGACTTACAGTACCAACTGCAAAAGCTATGTCTGCTCTAGTAACAGTTAAATAAATTAACTTACCAACCAATCTTTGGTACTGCCCTATATCCTTTAAAGGTTCACCACTTTTTGGTTCGAGTTTATTATTGGTATCCATAGGGGTATTAGCAGGTTTTATACCAAGTTTACATATCTCCTTTAAAAGGTCAAGGGTATATTTTCTTTGAGAAAGCAACAAACCTTTGTCGGAATTAGCAATTTCAATACCTAGAAAGTACTTGAGTATTCCTAGGTCTTTGATGTCAAACTTTTCTTTTAGGTTTCTTTTAACATTATCAATTTCTACATTGTTATTTCCAGTGATAATTATATCATCTACATAAACTAGAACAATTGTAGTTGAAGTATTTGTGTGTTTAATGAACATAGATTAGTCAGCATAACATTTTGTAAAGTTATTAAGTAAAAGAGAGTGGCTGAGTTTGGTATACCATGCGCGTGGAGATTTCTTTAACCCATAAATCGACTTGTGTAATTTACATACTAGGGTTTTGTCATGTTCATTTTTATGACCTGGAGGTAAAGTCATATAGACTTCCTCCTCTAAAGTGCCTTGAAGAAAAACATTCTTAACGTCCATCTGAAATAAACTTGATCCCAAGTTAACAACAACTGATAAAAATACTCTAATAGTGTTCATTTTGGCAACTGGAGCAAAAGTTTCTTGGTAGTCAATGTCATATGTTTGGGTAAAGCCTTTTGCAATAAGTCTAGTTTTATATATTTCTACAGTACCATCACTATTGTATTTAATTTGTAAACCCACTTACATCTTACAGGTTTATTTCCATTTGGTACAAAAACAATAGACCATGTGTTATTTTTCTCAAGAGCCTTTAATTCTTCTTTCATTGCTTGATCCCAAACGGGATTGTTTTTTGCTTCTTGAAACATGGTTGGTTCAATTTGCTCAGATATACTAGTCAAAAAGGCTTTGTGTTTTAAGGAGACCTTATTATAAGAAACATAATCTTGAATTGGATACCTTACATTGTATGTGACAAAATCACGTAACCTGGATGATGGTTGTGTTGACCGATTTGACCTCCTAAGATTGGTATTTTCTTGACTTTCTCCCCCTGTGTGTTGCTCCCCTGTGTGTTGCTCCTCTGCCTCATTTATTTGTTCATCATTGTGATTTTCTCCCCCTGAGTGCAACTCCTCTTCATCTGTACTTGTGTGATTTTCTTGAGTTTTTGTACCTTCAAAAAAGGTTAGTTCTAGAAGAGCAATATCATTTCTAGATTGCGGATCCTCTTTGATTTTATAAAATGGTACTTTTTCAAAAAAAGATACATTTCTAGATATATATAATTTTTTGTTAGTAGGATCATAACATTTATATCCCTTTTTTTGAAAAGAATATCCAACAAATATAGTTTTTTACTGCATTTTTATCTAATTTATCTTGTCGTTTAATATGTACAAAACATGTGCATCCAAATACTCGAAGATGATCTAAGTTCATTTTTCTTTTGTTTAAAATTTCTAATGGACTTTTATTGCTCAAATTTGTGCTAGGTAATCTATTAATAAGATATATAGCAGTTAAAATAGCATCTGACCAAATTTTTTTTGGAACATTTGATTGAAAAAGTAAAGATCTAGTAACTTCTAATATGTGACGATTTTTTCTTTCTGACACTCCATTTTATTCAGGTGTATTAATACATGTTGTTTGATGAAAAATTCATTTTTGTTTTAGAAACTCTAAAAAGATTTTATTAACATATTCAGTATCATTGTCGGACCTAAATATTTTAATTTTTGTACCATATTGATTCTCAACAAGATTTGAAAATTCTTGAAATTTAGAAAAAACTTCATTTTTTGATTTAAGAAGGTAAATCCATGTGGTGCGTGAAAAATCATCAATAAATGTAACAAAATATTTAAAACCATTGTAAGACTCTACAGGTGCGGGTCCCCAAACATCAGAATGTACAAGTTCAAATATTTTTGAGGTTTTATTGGTAGATAAAGAAAATGGTTGTCTGGTTTGTTTTGAAAACCGGCAAATTTCACAGTGATTTGAATCTAAATTTGAAAAAGAAAATAACTTATTCAAAACATTATCAGAGGGATGACCAACCCTCCAATGCCACAATTTATGTTGTTCTACATTATTATTAGCAACAAAAGCTTTATTTGGAAAATTTAAAATATAAAGACCATTTTCTAATCTTCCTTCACCAATCATCCTCCCGTTCATTCTGTCCTGAAATTTCACAGCTTGAGATGAGAAAATCACATTACAATTCAAATCCTTTGTAATCTTACTAACAGACATGAGGTTAGAATTAAATGTTGGTAAATGTAAGACATTTGAAATTTTTGTTCCACATAAATTGATTGTTCCTATATTTTTAATAGGTACTTGGTCTCCATTTGCAACAATCACATTTTGTGGGTTTTTTATTTCTTGTACATTTTCTAAAATTTCAATATTACCTGTCATGTGGTCAGTTGCACCAAAATCAATAATCCAATTTTTACATGAATTTTGATGCAAATCAGATTTAATTTGAGATGCAATACCTGTATAAATACCTGTTATTCCAAGCTTATTTGTGATCTGGGCCACAATATTATCTAGTTGGGCTTGAGAGAGTAGTGGGCCTGCTGCTTGAGAAGAGTATTCGGACCCTGTAAGGGAGATCCCTTGTCCAGGACCCAGTGATGCGGAGGCGGGTTCAGACCCAGTGAAAAATGCAGACCCGGTAGCGGACCAGGTTGGCTGTGACCCAGTGAAAAAGGCAGATCCGGTAACGGACCCGGTTAGACCTTTCTTCTCCCCTTGCGATCTGCCCCTCTCTCCCTCCCGCGAACTTGCTCTTTCTCCGCCCCCCACTACTAGAATTCTCACTTTTTCCAAGGGTAAGTTTAGCTTTTTCCAAAGGTAGGAGAGGCCGTCAGAAATAAAATGGTGTTTTCTGACGCAGTTCTGACACACTTAACATTTCCAACGGCACGCTGACGGAAATAGTTGCGCATGGAAATCCCTGTTGTCTGCCCTTGGAAATGTCTAATGTCCACCCTTGGAAATACTTTTGGATGACCCATGACCCGCCAAACAAATCAAATACTATTTTATATTGATAGCCCATGGAAATAGTTGACTCCATGCCCTTGGAAATGTTTTGGAAGTTGTAACACATATTATTTCCATGAGCTACCCTTGGAAATGTTTTGGTTATTATGTTTGTATTATTTTATAATGCAGGCGCACGGAAATACTTGGGTACTATACCCTTGGAAATGTTTCATTGATACGGTTAATATTATTTTATAGCTATACTAACTATTTCCATAGGGCTACCGTTGGAAATGTTTAGCTCCTGGAGACAGAAGCATTTTCATTTATTGAGATCTCCCTTTTAATGTTGAACATTCCATTAACACAGAATTTAATCCCAAAACGAGAGGCAGTAATTAATAAAACAAAATAATTTATATAACACATCATAATAAATAAGAAAAACACTTACTTAAGAAAGTGATTTAGTGATATCATCACTATTGATAACAAAATAATTGTAGCATTACTTGACAATAAGAGTCTTCAAGCAAACAGTATACATCACCAAATTAGTACCAAAAACATAAAATATAGGACATGACCCTAATTCATCTAGATTCCAAAAACCAACTAATTAAGTCACTATATATCTCATTTATAAAAAGAAGTCTTTCAAAAGGTTTCATTAACATTTGCCTAATCCATCCCCACATCCCTAATTAGTAACCTATTCGTGCCTCACTAATTGTCGCGTCTTTTTTTCTTTTGAGGGAAGTATTTGATTCGCTTCCCTCCATTTTTGTTAGTATTTTCCCATATTCTCTTGCTTCTTCTCAAGCGAACCCAAGCCCGGACATCATCAATAGCATAGTCAGGTCCGTAAGGCTCTTCATCCTCGGAATCAGATTCATCATCGGAATCAGATTCATCATCCGAGGAAGATAAGACAATGACAGGTGGCGGGGCAACATGTCGCCACTCGATTATCTGAGGGTTTGGATTTGTGAGTGGATTGAATCGATTAGGCGGTGGTATAATCTGGAGTGGGGTGGGGGGTCCCGACGGATTGACTCTAATTACCGCACGTTTTTCATTTCCTCGGGTATTTGGATTTTCCATTTGAAGTTTTCTCCTTTTTCCCTGTACCTTAGAAAATAAAAGATTTGTAAATGAGGTCAATTAAAACCCTTAAAGAAGAGAAATTGTTACACAAGACAAGGGGTTGGATAGGCAATTGGGTTTAATCATAGAACACGGATGGCAGCAACTATTGGAATAATATCAAGTAGCATAATATTAGTGCTCCTATTATCTTCAAGGGAAAATTTCCATTGTACCCATTCAAAGTTTGTAAATAGGCAATAACCCCATGAAAGCACTATAATGTCCAATATCCCCATTCAAACTTAACTTTCTTTATTTTATCCCCATTTTCTTTATCCCCATTAAAACTTAACTTTCTTACAATTGCTACAAGACGGTAGAATTGAACAGGCCAGATATTGAGAAGTTGCAATTTTGGTCAAAATACAGGTCAGTTGTTGCTGGTCAGTCACAATACTGGTCAGTTGTTGCAGCTAAAAAATTGCAATGGCATTTACTTAAGCGATAAGTTAAGGCACTGCCTAGAAGGTAGAAAATGAAATTGACACCTAATATGCGGGAGAGGTACCCTTTCCAGTACCAGTGATATGCTAATTTGATCTTTAACCACAACAATTACCGATAGGGCTAAATTACCAAAAGTTACTTTAGGAATGCATATGTTATATATGAATAATATAATAGAATTGCATGAAATATTTGAGATTTCTTTTTTTTGAAATAAAAGGTCAAACCATTCATTAAATTAATGGGAAGACTTCATGTATTTATATGCATATAAAATATGAATTCTCATAAATTTTTATTTCGAAGTTCTAAGAATTTCGATTCACGATAGTTTTCAAAGATTCAATCAATAAAGTATTACTCAAATTTCAGAAAATCTCATGAAAAAAAAAGGTCTATTCCTCTTACAGATAAAAAATCTGTTATTGAGTAAAACAATAACAGATTACTAGTAATATGTGTCAATCTCACTATAGTCTATATCCAAGTAGAGCTTACCAGGGTGGTGATTGACCGCTGCCACCTCGCTTCCAAACCGTTCTTGGCAACACAAAGAGCTTGAGCGGGTGGGAGGCACAACACACAGAGGGCTTGAGCGGGTGGGAGACACAACACAGAGGGCTTGACGGAGTGGCTGAGCGAAAGTGGGGAGGAGAGACAGTGGCTGAGCGAAAGTAGCAAGGAGAGACAGTGGATGAGGGAGAAAGAGAACAGGCGGAGAAAATGGGAGGGAAGTTGAAACGACGCGGAGAAAGGTTAGGGTTTAGCGGGAAGAGATGTGAAAATGGGAACCAGAGTAAGTCCGATGCCCATCGGACCTACCTTGGTTCGATGGGTGTGATGACCATCCAATTTGCATCAAGATTAGTGTTATCTGCAACAAAATCCGTGCAAGTATGTATCAATTTCTGTGCGCATAGATCTTGATGCTAATCGTACGGTTCTAGAGGTAGTTGAGCCTAAATGTAGGTCCGATGCCCATCGGACCTACTCCTATCTCGTGAAAATGAAGGGCCACGCGGTTACAATTATTTTATATTATTATTTATTTCCGTGAGGCTACCGTTGGAAATGTTTAGCTCACAGAGACAGAAGAAATTCTATTTATTGAGTATCTCCCTTTTAATCCAGAACTTTCAATTAACATAGGATATATATTAATCCCAAAATGTCATGCAGTAATTAATCAACAAAAGAATTTCTATAACACATCCTAATTAATAAGAAAACCACTTGATTTAGACAGTGATTTAGTAATATCATCACTATTGCTAATATATTTAATTTAGATACAAAACATTTTGACAAATGGTGCAATACATAAGATCTCCCTTTGTGTAAACACCTGTTACAAGCAAAATAAGAGGAAAATGTTAAAAAAGGCATTTGACCAATAATGTGAACATAATTTTAACCTAAATTGAAATGCAAAAAAGCAATACATATGTGTATTCCTTTACCAATTAATATTCTTCACCGGAATCATGAAATTCTTCATCAACTTGCTCTTCCTCCTCTTCCTCTATGTCGTTTTCGGTCACTACCTCGAACTCGCCTTCTTGTTGGACCACACCCTCCCAATCAAAGTCTTGTCCAATTGTCGGCTCAATTGGATTTTCCGGTCTTTCCTCTTGGTAAAATTCGAGATTTGCATCGTCGCCCTCGGCACGAAACATCGACTTCGGGCTTGCTTTCATTGCCACCCACCAAAGTTTTCTTTCGGCCTTTTGTGATGCATAAGGTAGGTAACACACTTGGGTTGCTTGAGCCGCTAGTACAAAAGGCTCATAATTTGCAAGGCGAGAAGTATACTTAACCTCAACAAGACCATGTTTCCGGTCCACTTTAACACCGTTTATTATGTCAAACCAATCACACCTAAAGATAACTACCTTGTGTGCATCATATTGTAGCTCAATGACATCTTGGAGAAGACCATAGTAGTCGATTTGTACGCCATTTGCATCCCACTCTCCTTTGATGCAAACACCGCTACTTTGAGTTACCTTGTTTTCTCCGGATGATTCTGTGTGAAATCGATACCCGTTGACTTCGTACCCATCGTAGAAGTATCCTTGTTTGCTAGGCATGACTCCTGCCATTCGTATGTAGTAGTCGCCTTCATCACGAGAATTTATTACCTTTTTCCGTAACCAATGTGCGAAACCATCTTGACGAACTTTTGGCAAATCTTGTGGGGTTGGGGCCACCCCAGAGTTGAGCATGCATGTATCAAACTCTCTGCACATTAGATAGAATATGTCCAAACATGAGATTTCGATAGGTTTTAGAATAGATACTTTCGAAAACAATACAAATAGAATTAGAAGATTGTACCCCAGGTACTTCTCACAGATCTCTGGACAGTTGAGGATGACATAAGTGTGTGCAGCATCCCAATCCTTGTCATTGAGAGGATTTCGTTTTGGCTTGCCAATGGTGCGGCCCGGAGTATCGAATATCGAAAGTTGTCTCGCGGAACGGTTACTTATTCCAACTCCTTCTTGGCTAATGTTAGATCTCTCTGCAAAGTAGCGTCCGGAAAATGTACCGATTTCTTTGGCAATTGTAGCCTCCACTATTGAACCCTCAACACGTGCCTTGTTCGTGACTCTCATCCTTTGTTCCTTGTTACGCCTGTAATTGCAACAATGGTTTAGTGTTAGTTGTAATCTTAGTGTGTCTTTAATTACCATTAAAAAAATTGGTGAGACAAGTCACCTTTCACATGCAAACATCCATCGAGATGATACCGGCCCACCCATTCTAGCCTCGTATGCTACATGCAACACAAGATGCTCCATTGAATCAAAGAAACCGGGCGGAAAAATTTTCTCCATCTTGCACATTATGACGACAATATCATCTTCTAATTCCGCGACCCTCACTGGATCAAGTTCCTTGGCACATATCTCTCTAAAGAAGGCCGAAATCTCACATAAAACATCCCATATAGGATCCGGGACAAAGTCTCGAAATGCAACGGGGAGGAGGCGCTCCATGAACACGTGTAAGTCATGACTTTTAACCCCGGTGAAGCTGCCAGTGGTTAGGTTAACCATCCTTGACCAATTGGACGCGTAGCCATCAGGGAACCTTACTACCTCCTTGAGCCATGTTAAAACAATCTTCTTATTTGCTGGAGAGAGTGCGAAGGGTGCCTGTGGTTTGATAAACTTTCCCGGGTGATCAGCCGTGGTAGTTAGGTGCTGGGTTGGGCGATCACAATAAAGAGCCAAATCTTTCCTGGCTTTTTCATTGTCCTTGGTTCTCTTACCAATGCTTAATATCGTGTATAGCAAATTTTCGGTGAAATTCTTCTCCAAATGCATCATATCCAAATTGTGTGGCACCAAGTTGTCTTTCCAATAGGGTAAGGTCCAAAAAATGCTCTTCTTTTGCCAATGATGGGTTACACCATAACCAGGGATCTGATTTAATAATCCATTTTTACCCCATTTAATATCTGGGAGCAAACTCACTATATCGAGCATTTGCTCTCCCGTCAATCTTGGTGGTGGCGGATCATTCTCAACCCTACCTTTAATGAAATTCTTCCTATCTCGGCAGAATGTGTGATGCATAGGAAGAAAGCACCTTGTGCCATCGAACCAAGTTGCTTTTCCACCATACGCAAGTTGAAAGGCCTTTGTCTTCTCCATGCAATAATAACACGCCAAATGGCCTTTTGTACCCCATCCACATAGCATCTCATAAGCCGGGTAATCACTAACCGTCCACAGAAGTTGTGCATGCATCTCGAAGTTCTCTCTTTTATACCCGTCCCATGTCATTTCTCCCTTTGACCACAAAAGATTCAATTCGTCGATCAAAGGTTCGAGGAGAATGTCAATGTCCCGACCCGGATGCTTTGGTCCAGGGATGACTAGCGCGAGGAACATGCTATCTTCTTTCATTATCAACCCTGGGGGTAGATTATATGGAAAAACAAATACCGGCCAACACGAATATGGAGCTGCACTCGAGTTGAATGGCATGAACCCATCTGTTGATAGTCCCAACCAAACATTTCTAACCTCATATGCAAAGCCGGGATGTTTCCGAGTGAAATGCTTCCAAGCCTCACCATCCGCCGGGTGCACCATCATCGGGGCTTTGTGACGCACACCTTCTTTGTGCCATCTCATATTCTTCGCAGACTCTGCGGTCATGTACATCCTTTGCAACCGTGGGGTGATAGGTAGATATCGAAGTTGCAATCGTGGCACGGGTTTTGCATTCTTATTGTGGCCAACGGGCTTATATCTTGGCAAGTTGCACACATCACATTCTGTTTTCAACTTGTTATCTTTGTTGTAATATAGCATACAAAAATTCGGGCAAACATCTATTTTTTGGTGCTCCATGCCCAATCCATCAACCAATCGCTTTGCTTCATAGAAATTTTTAGGCATTTCATCCTTTTTAGGAAGGGTGCTTTTCATGAGGTCCATCACGTCATCGAATGCTGCTTGGCTCATTTGGTGCTTCGCCTTAATCGCAAAGGCTCGTGTCACCGCGGACAAGACGGTTTGTTCTTCACATTCCATTGAACCCGTCGCATTAAATTTCCAAACCGGTTTATTGTTAGCCTCTATCATGTCGAAGAATTTTTTAGCCGCTCCCATAGGTGCCTCTTCATTCCAATTGAAATCTTGACCAGCAGCATCCCTAACCATGTCAACCATTGTATCAGCTGCCTCGTTCGAAGATGACAGATTAGCTGAATTTGGATGCGTCTCCCCGTGTTTGTGCCAAACTTCATATAGGTTGCAAAAGCCATGGCGAAAAAGATGCATTTCGACGGTATCCACATCTTTGATGTAGAGGTTATCACATCTTCCACACGGACACAGGATACATTGCAAACCATTAGCATCGATACTCACAACGGAGGGTATGGACCGGGCTCTATCAATAAATTCGGCCACACCGGTCACAAATTCAGGTTCAAGAGTTCCACCCGTATTTTGTCGACTATACTTATACATCCATTCTCGATTAGTCGCCATTTGAGTGTTGCCGCTGTATTAAACATTCAATGAGTTAATGCAACAATTTGCCAAACAATTACTCAATTAGAAAGGGGAATCTGGTCTAAAAATCCGTGTTAAGATTCTGGTCTAAACAATCTGGTCTGTCTCTGTTCATTTGTATGTACCTTTGCTAACCAGGAGCTAGCTGTCTCTGTACAATTTGCCTAGAAACACTTACAAATGATGAGCTCTCTCTGGACAGTGCGTAGGCACCATTTTCTAATTTTCATTACCAAGTCTCTATGTACCTTTGATCTTTCCTGCACAACGGCCTTACAGTGGGAGACCTAGAGCTTAATCTGCAATTTGCATGGAGAGGAAGAGCACCAAGGAGAGGGAGAGCTCCAAGGAGAGATCAAAAGCGTGGTGAGACACAGCACTTTGAGCTCAGAAAACAAAAGGGTTTAAATCGCAGGGGCCGGCTAGTTTAAATCGCATAAAGTGTTTTGGGGAGTTCCACGACAGAAATTAGACTGGGATGAGGCGAGGTGGGTGGGGAGAGGTGTATTTCCATGGGTTTACCGACGGAAATAGTGGTATATATAATCTAAGTATATTAGTAGTTTTTTGGCGTACCCACAGTGTACGCATCATAATGTGTATAACAGAAAACATCAAAATAGTAAACAAGACATCTTAAGTTATACTAGATTTTATCCTCATATACATTGTCCTTAACTTACTGTTAAAAACCCTTTTTTTTTTAAAAAAAAAGCCAGGCAGAGGCTACTGTTATAAAAAGAAGACAACAAGTTGCTCCACATGAACACATCCTACTGTTATAAAAAGCATACACATCCTACAAATTAACTTACTGTTATAGAACTACTTCCAACATTTTACTCCATACACACATCCTACTGTTATAAAAAAACAAACACATCCTAAAAATTAAAAGGTTCTGAATTATTACAACTAGTCAATGTTTTGAAGCTGTCAATTAAAACATTTTATGGATTGTGATCCCCTCCCACACCATCTTTGCCCTTGGATGGTTGAGTGTTGCCTCCCACACCATCATTGCCCATTGATGACCCCTCCTACAAAGTACAAAATGAGAATATGATGTAATCATTCAAAAATATATTTGGAATCTGTCATTTATTCAAATAAGTAGCAGAAAAGGGGCTTACATCAAGAAAATCTGGAACAGTCAATCCGTTCGCTCGGAAGAGCGCAATAAAACATTTCCTCGTGAGCAGATTATTATTTTGAAGCTCTTCAATTTCCTTTGCGTGGCGCTTATCTTGTTCATCTATCTTCGCAACAAACTCAGTGCGTTCACCACGAATTATCTCTGCCACCTCATCTTTTGTGTATTTTCTTCTCAAAGATTCAGCGGATGTGGCCGTGCTCTTTGTAGGCTCCGAATGGGCACCCTCCACTGTCTCCAATACTCTTGTGGCCTTGCTTATTATTGACTTGAATCCAAAGCCGAATAGCCTCCCTCGACTGTCCTCTCCTTTCACAGCCATCTCCCAGATTTTCTCATCTTCCATCGTATCCCCATGAACCTTCTTAAGTTCCAAGTATTTTTCCTGCCACCATTAGAAAAACATATTAAGTACTTGTTTAATTAGTGGAATTGGTTCAATCTAGTGTTGGTCTTTATAACCACTGTCCACCATCAATTATTTTGATTAAACATTTTAGAATTTCACATCTTCCATCAAGATTTTGACAACTAAACTAAAAACAGTAGGTGATGACAGACTATATTAGACTTCTTCGAGATTACTGTGACACATTAGAGACTCCTATTGGACTGCCAATATGCATTGCATGACCCAACCTGATCATGCCCCCAACATGACCTGACCCAGCACTTAGAAATTGGTCCCATATTTCTACTTTATATGAAAAATGCTCTTACCGCTGTCTTCTCCGCTTTCTCGTTCACGTAAGCCTTTCCTGCTGGTGTCTTCACCATGTGAGTTCGATCAAAGACCTCCTTCAACCCAACCGGTGATCCCTTCTCGGCTATCTGAAATTTGTACAGTTCAGAAAGTAGGTATATGAGAACTTAAATAGCCAGGGTCAGTAATAAAAGTGCAGTAATGTAATTTTCCTTACCAATGCTGTCTTGTGGCGATAAGTGCTCCTAGAACCAGACACGTGATACACCACATGCTTCTTCTCTCCTTCTGGACCAACTCGGTTTATACGGTTGGTGTAAGATTGTTTGACAAACTTATCTTTGGACCATATGTTGACCAACCCCTTCCAATGCTCTGCGTTCTTGCACCATTTAGGAGGATTATCTTTCCAGACCTCCTTGGTCTCTCCATATTTCTTGATGTATCTTGCCCTTTCCTCCGACAGTTGGTTCATATATGCGTCTGCCGCTATTCTCTCAAATACATCAATACACTGCACAGTGTCTTCCCCAGCCCCCCATGAATACCTCTGGAGGAACTGTTGTAGGATTAACAGTCTCGTCTTCGAGGGAAAGCTCCTCCAGCTCCGGTAAGGACCGGGCAAGTTTTCTAGCGTGAGGAGCCTAATTGTGCTGATTATCTTTTTGCATAAGGGCGATGACGTGAACTCAACATCACCGACAATAAATAATTCTGGTCTGTCCTCCGGTGGCGCCGGTTCACGACCCCTTGCAAGACCCCGCCCACACCTAACATCGGTTTTTCCCTTGTTTCTTTTTCTTTTCCTATTGACATCTGACGCCTTAGCTGCCGACCCGTCTAGCTCTACCCCGCATGCGTCAAGTGCTCCAGGAACCCCGTGAAGGGGCCGACGGAGGAGGCACCTCCTACTGCCATCATCATCCAGTTCGGCGGGATGCGATGAGTGAAGATCAGAGGTGTCTTGGCTACCATCAACGTCATCCTGAGACATAGATAGTGCAGCAGACACGGATGGCGAGGGATTAAGCGGTGACTGAGGAGGTGAGAAACCAGTCCCGACCCATGAATCCCTGTTCGGGGACCGGTTATTAGAGTTCCACGAATCCCAAGCAGGATCCCCTTGAGATGGCTGAGGGGTTTTCCGTTTTTTCCTCAAAACGCCTGGATTGGGGCCCTTAAAAACCCTGACTCTCGAGGAACCAGTTGCCGACACCCGAGGTGACTGGACATTATCATCTTCTGAGTTGACCTGGTGTAATTTCAGATAAGGGGTTTAGACTCTAATTGTCAGAACAGCAAGCATAAGTTGTGAAACAACACTTTAAGCTCCAAGGAGAGTTATTTAACCTAAATTTCTAAGTTAACCTTAAGATGTGTAACTATATCTTAGTCATCTGCTATTATGCTATGAAATGCTAAGTAAATGAAAAGATGACAGTAAACGGAGCTTACAAGTTATCAAACTGGCACTTATGACATACCAGATATGCTCAAACCATGTATGAACATTAATTGATCTAACTAAATTAATTGGTCCAACTCATACCATGTATACCAGTGATGAACATATAATTGGTCTAACTCACACCACTTATATTACAACTCAATTAACAAAGATAGTAATTTTAGGGAGTTGATATTCTAAGGGCAAACATCTCAATAATAAGAGCTGAGAGAATATTTCTTATACTAATACCCACTTTGTCCTTCTCTCTTAATATTAAAAATACCTGCGGGGTAACGTGGACCTGGTCGGGAATAGCTTGATCTTCCATCTCATCCGGGTGCTGGGATGACGGCCCTGTCTGGGCTGGTTGCTCTTGCTCTGGCTCTGGCTCTTTCTGAGCTGATAGCTCTGCCTGGGCTGGTGGCTCTGTACGAGGAGGTGACTGATCACGATGCTTGGTCTGAGATGGTGGCTGTTTCGGGGCTGATATCTCTGCCTGGGCTGGTGGCTGTTTCGGTGCCGACGGGCCTGTTGGCGGCTTGGTCTGAGCTGGTGGTTGTTTCGGGGCCGACGGGACAGTTGGCGGCTTGGTCTGGGCTGGTGGCTGTTTCGGGGCCGACGGGACAGTTGGCGGCTTGGTTTGAGCTGGTGGCTGTTTCGGGGCCGACGGGCCTGTTGGCGGCTTGGTCTTAGCTGGTGGTTGTTTCGGGGCCGACGGGACAGTTGGCGGCTTGGTTTGAGCTGGTGGCTGTTTCGGGGCCGACGGGCCTGTTGGCGTCTTGGTCTGAGCTACTAGTGGCTGTTTCGGTACTTTAGAAGTTACATTGGTTGGCTCTGTCTCGGTTGTACTGGTGTTCGGGGGATGGAGTCTAGGGGATTTCCGGCGATGTACTAACTCAAATGAAGAGGCATCATTATCCCTAGCCATTCTGAATCTGAAACAGAAATTAATAAAGTGGTTAGTAACTACGATAATTCTTTAATTGATTTGCTCCAATTATAAAAACTGAATGGGCAAATATACCCTCATCTCTTTCAATAAAAATCAGCACCAACCTATGTTTAGAATCTCAAAACATACATCCAATTGACAGATCCTTAAAATTACCAAAAAAAAAAGGAGCATCTCTAGTCTATTGTATCCTGATAGCATTATTATAGAGAGGAGGTGCTAGGAAGAGAATCAAGTATTTGCACTTAGCTTCAACTAAAAATTAAGCACATACATGTATGTTACTACCTTCTGAAATTTTTGACATGATGCACATTAAAGATTGGGTATCCTTTCAAATTCTATATATTTATAAGCATCTTTCCTAATAATTAAGCACATACATGTCTAGTACTACCTTCTGAAATATTTTCAGGATATGAAGTTAACATTGCAGGTCAAACATATAATAGAAGCACTCTTTTCAAGTTCCAAAGCAGACCAGATCTCTAATTTGGGGTATTTATCAAAATTAAAAGTTGGCACAGGGAGGGAAACTGTTTGTAACAATTGGAAAGTTGATGTCATTACCCCTCAAAAAATCTGCACTGGCAAATAATGTAATTAAAAGTTTCCACAGTGAGGGGTATTTTTAATAAAGGGGGAATTTCATGTCTATCCTCCCTCAAAAGTTTCAATATTACATATTTATCACTCTAAAATCAATAATTACATATTTATCCCTAAAAATTATAAAAACTCACATATTTATCCGGTGGAGGAACCCTTGTTTCGCCGATGACGGGGGTTGAGGTGGAGGTGGCAGCGGCGTAGTTCGAGTCGGAGGTGAGGTGTTGCGGTCGACTTAGGGTTAAGGAAAGAGGGAGGGACGGCGAGATCAGGGGCGACGCCGATCGACTTAGGGTTGTGAAAACAGTGAGGGACGGCGAGATCGTCGGCGACTCCGATCGACTTAGGTTTAGAGAAAGGAGTGGTGGCTCTGGGATAGTGGAGAAGGGGACGGAGAGGTCAGAGGAGTGTCATTTGAGTTTTTGAAAAAATGGTAGTCCTGGCTCGCTTATTTACTCCTGTTATCTGTAGAAGGAGCATCCCCTCCAATACCTTTAGTACAAGCTATGGCCCTCTACGGTTTGATAAGTGCTTTTAGAAATTCAAGATTAGGGCAAGCTCGGTGGTTGATATAATTTTGGCCTTATGATTTGGAAGATGATATAATAACGGTTCGGATTGCGTTCATCTAAGATATCGGTGAAACACAAAAATGGGGCACCGCTTTGAGATACAACTAAAAAAACCTTCGGTGCATGGCCTCCAATACCTGATATACACTATACTAACTCTGAGGCTTGATAAGAGCTGTCAGATGCTCCGAGATTCGGGCTAGCACAGTAGTTAATTTTATTTGGGCTTATTGATTTGTGTAGTGTTAAACGAACGAATCAGATCCCATCATTCAAAAAATAAAAAGAGCAACGCTGTGAGGCACCGGTTGGATATTATCTTCAGCAACCTTTCTCTGTATCGCATTTAAGTATACCAACCCAATCAGAGGTATATATCACTGAGGTAACATGATAAGTCCAACTCATCTGGATGATCCATCAACCATCGAACGGCTACCATTTATTTTAATTTCTGTTTGGTAATACATTGTACACAGATAAGTATTAAGAAAAATGTGAAAAATATAAAAAAAAAAAAATTGTGTATGTATGGCCAAATCAAGTCTACCTTGATCAATTTTGTACATTCATTATTATTAATGTCATCAAATTGTTAAAAAACAATGCAGACCGTTCATTATGCACGAGCAATCAACGGTTGATCTGCATTTAAAAGACGCGCAAATTTTTGAAAAATGATCAGATATAACTGAAACATTAAATAACATAAAAGTTTCGAAGGCCCTGACAATTGTAAGCTTCGATCCAACGTAAACTATTTACAACCGTGCGATGTTGCTATGTTGTTTTGCTTTGATGGATTAGTAAACGGATCCCGAATTGTATCAAATTTTATAACGGTGAAATTAATGTGATATTCTTTCATTTTACGGTTCCGATTCGACCAAATGCCGATGTTCATATTCATGTCATTCACAACCCCCCACAACAAGGGTGCAAGTCCCTATGTATATCTTATATGGGCACAAGTCCATTGAAGCATCATCCCTGATTGTATAAAAAATTTCAATAGTCAAAATCATTTCAAAAATGAATTATCAATGTCAAAGAATTAATTATATTGTCACATTAATTTGAATAATATCAATTACATTAATTTTCATCAAAAAATATTTATATTGAACAATTGGCCATATACAACAACATATATGTATTATACTAAACACCACACTAATTACATATAACACAAATGCCTAATTACATATAATGCTCAATATTAATTTACAAACATAATTATCTTAAAATACTGAAAAAAACTAATTTGTATAAAGTTCAATTCATAAATCAATTAATCGCTGAATTGAAATACATGATGAAATTGCTATCTCAAGTTTTGAGGCTGTCATTGATGCCAATTTGCCTTTCATCTGAACAGAGCACTTTAGACTATGTGCAGCGTACCACACAGTTTGAAATTTGAGTTTGCTCTTTGTCTTCGAGACTGCTTTAAGGCAGAACTGATCTGTCGATACGCCAATTTTCATGAGTCCGTATCCTCTGAGATATCTCAACTTTTGCGTGACCTACGTGTTTCGGGGCCTATTGGGGATAGCGCGGGGGCCAGTATTATTTTGTGCTTCGAGATTCCGTGAAGAACTTATTCAATGGTTGAGATTTTCAATAAAGTCACGCAAAGTTGAGATATCTCAGAGGATGCGAATTCAATTTTCATTCCCTCCTTCGGCGGCGAGAAAAGAGTAGGGTCCGAACGGCATTGGACCTACTTTTAGGTTCAATTAGCTCTATCACCGTACGATTAGCATTAAGATCTGGGCGCACAGAAACTGATGAATATCTGCAACGGATTTCAATACATAGCACACGATTCTTGATGCAATCGGATGGCCACCACACCGATCAAACCAAAGTAGGTCCGACGCCCTCTGAAGTGTTCAACAGGCAGATCCAATTTCCCTTCCCTCCTTCGGCGGCAGATCCATTTTTCATTTCCCCCCAAATTTTCATCTAAGTACCTTGCGCAATGTCGCCTTCTCTCTCCCTCTCATTTCGATCTAAAAATCCCTCACCCGCCTCCTCTCTCCTTCTAATTTCCCCCCCAAATTTTCATCTAACCCTTCACCCGCCTCCGCTCTCCATCTCATTTTGCATCCCCCCTCTGACTTGAGCCTGTAGTCGACGGCCAATCTACCTACATCACTGACCTCCGTGCGAGTATTGGAGTCGAAGGCCAGGAATATTCCTTGAGGTTTAATTTCTGTCTAACGTTTTCACCATTTGAATCTGTGTACCTATTTCATCATTTGCATATGTGTACCTATTTCACCATTGTTCTCTTAAGGTTTAATTTCTGTTCTCTTAAGGTCTAATTGTTGCAATAGGTGGGTTTAACTTTTAAACTTTAGGTCCTTTTTTTTAAGGTCTATACTCCTTAATATAGGGTTTAAACTGGCAAAGTATGTTGTCGAAAGTAAGACAACTTGCAGTATTACAATACACAACCATTTTTTACTCCTTACAAGCTGTTCGACTAATTGACACAATGAAATTATTCAAGCACCTCCCTTCCATACTGCAAGTCTCTTTCTTTTGTGCATTGCAAAATTGTATATCTTGTAATTATTGACCATTGTTCTCTTTCTTTTGTGCAATTCTTTATAAGTCTCTTTCTTTTGGCATAAGCATCCTCTAAACGAAGAAGGTCGTATTGTCTACTCTCTCGCTGTTGCAAAGATTGCTACATAAAAGGTTCCACTTGCTTGTTAACTCTATGCCTATTTTAATTTCATCACACATACCCTCTTCAATGATTCTGGATTTTAGTAAGAACCAGTGTTTTGTAGATAACGAAGCTATTTCTAGGGGTATTGAAAATCAGATTTAATACAATATGAGAACATGATAATATTTTAAACCAAAATATTTTAAAAATTTAGCAAGAATAAATAACTAATACCTTTGCATCTACACTACTGGACTGAGTGTGAGAATAAGTTAATTTCAATGCATCGCAAAGCAACATGTACTACGGTTCAACATGTATTAAGAATCATAATATGCTATTCATGAGGTATTCCTCATTTCAGTCCCTTGCAATCGGTTCATCATGTACTACGGTGACTAATTAATATTTTCAATTAGGATTCAGGTGTCGCAATCTGGTTTCATTTAATTAGTCACCGTAGCCTTGGTATGTATTCTAATAGTCAGACCTATCATAATTTATCGGCAAAATGAACTTCAAATCAGATTATTCCGGAAAGGATTAGAATTTAGAAAAAAGTTAGAAAATGATGCATTGTTAGATGAATAACAGTATATGGCCATGCAATTTTTATCTTATTTTGCTCCAAACTCATCTGTGGGACCTTAATCTATTATCTTGCAACAAACTATCTTTTATTTTCACCAAAGTTTTCATGATATACAAATCTTGACATATATTAAGATGAACCGTTGTCACCCTTCTAATTTTCTTATTATGATCTTCATCTCTCAACTTCCCACATTTTACTAAAAATTTGGTGTAGGAAGAAGATAAGGTGCTGGAGACTGGTTCAACACTATAACAAGGGTTGCACCAACTTTATTTCTGACCAAATCAAGCTTAACAAGCACAGTAAGGCCAAAACCTTTTCACCTAACTTAATAAGAACAGTTTAGGACGGTATTAGGGTTTCTAGACTGAATCTGCAGCCGTGTAGTTTGCAAATTCCAAATTAAGGACTGGTATTAGGACTGAACAACACCAAGTTTAGGACTGGTATTAGGGTTTAGGACTGGCACCAAGTTTCTAGAATAAGAACAGTTCGTACCACCTAAAAATTAAAAGGATGTATTTGGATATAGGGAGAATTTCTAGTGGACCTGCGAAAACTTTTAAAAGAGTCAATTCTCCATAAACCCAACTTAACACAGCCAATATCCCCATAGAAATTTAGCATTATTCTTTATACCCATATATTCATTATAGTTAGTGTTTAGGACAAAATATAGCTATTGGAATACAGGAGCACACACCACAGAGCACAGACCCATTTGTGCTATGCGCCACTACCAACTAGCTAGGAAATTAGAATTCAGCAAGTCAATGGCAACTAATGTAATTAGTTAAGTATGCCATAACATAATTAGTCAGCGGCAGTTTCTGTGGTGCTATTAACCGAGTTGTGTTCAATTGATTGATTGAAAATCAAGTTTTTCTTACTTCGTTTTCCTTTAATCGATCCGATTTTAAACCCTGTAGCCATGGTTGTCTATTAAGCTTTATGTTTTGCGGGCTAAGATTAAGACCTCCAAACTATATCAAAGATGTGGGAAAAATTGAAGGTGTTGGTACTGAAGCTTAGAAAGCATGCTGTACCAAATTATAACTGGTTTATTTCCATGCTAATTACCATATTTAAAGTACATATAACACATAATTGTTTTCTTTTCACTCAACACAGATGGCCCCAAGAAAATCTGGACTAACAAGAGAGACATCAGCGAGAAGAAAAAAATCAAGGGAGAAAGCGTAAATCACAGGCAGTAATTGATCTCGGCGAGGGTTCAAATGCTACGCCAGATGATCAAATTACACCACATGTACCCCAAAAGAAAAAGGGACGAGGCCCGGGGTGATAAGGAAATCGACACCCATACTCGAAAAGAGACCAATAATCTGGCCAATATCCTCTTCTGAGTTTACTTGTGAGGTTACAGATGAGGCAAAACCAAAGGACATAACGGCAGTAATCACGAGGTATTATTGTTTTCATTTTAAACCAAATTTACAACCATTATATCCCCACAGTCATGTTCTGAAACTTCAATTTTTCTATCCCAAGGCTTGCCCTTAACCATATGCCTGGACCATTTAGAAGTTTCCATGCCTTCGACAAAGATACAATAGATGGCATCGAATTTGCCTTCTTGGTAGTCTCTCTTATTATTATTTACATTACTAGTATTAGAAAGGGACTCTGATCTGATCCGTATGTCAATGAAAATTGTTCACTACAAGGATATCATCTAACTCCTTATTTGTCAATGAAAAAACCTGATTTATACCTCTCTGTAGCTGAATTGTTTCACCAAGATGACCTTCATATTTCCTTTACTGTCCAATTAGTTGGTATGTATCTGTTAGGCAATTAGTAGCCAATTTTTTCATATCGCAGCTGTCTTAATTTTATATAATGGGGGGGGGGGAATAGGTGAAGTACTATTACATATTGCAGTTCTCCGAATTTTATAACATGTACCACTGCCAATTGAATACATGCTTTTGTGGTAAAGGAGAGATTTAGATATCGTCAAGATGAAGATCCCAAAAGTTGTCGGATTGTTCTGGAAGCAATAGCGGCAAAGAGGTACAGCAGCGAGCTACATGAGACCAGGGACAGGCTCGAAAAAAGGTATGGCAGAGACGTACGGGAATGGAAGAAGCACGTTCCACATTGGTGCACAACGCCGTCATTCTGGCCACAGTTGTGTGACATATTTGCCACAAAGGAATGGCAAGATTTGAGTTTAAAAAACCAGGACAACCGCACTAAGTCTGAACTGACGGTCTCTCACTATGCGGGAGGTGCAAGCGCACACCAGCATAAAGTTCAACTGGTAAGTTTCATGAACATCTACTAAAATTAAAGGTTAATCTGTAATTTACAGCATCATCTGACTTGTTTATTCATATTCATGTGGAGGCAAAATTAAATAAAGGAAAAGATCCATCTATGAGGGAGCTTTTTATCCATCTTCATTGTCGTCGAGACAGTAAAGGCAAATCACCCATTGTGGCCAAACTGGAAGCTACCGCGGAGGCTGAGAAGCTTAGGGCGGAACAAATGAAGCTTAGGGCGGAACAAATGGAGAATGCTGATGCTATTGGGATAATGGACCCAAGTACAGAGGAGATTCCCACTGGTACTGAAGAGTTGGATGTGAACTCCTTGCAATTTACCAACAGCAGAACAGAATCTATTTACGTAAGTTGAGCTTCCCCCTACCTTTGCTGAATTTGCATATGCAAGCATAAAACAAGGTCAAAATATATGTTTCAGCAACTTTTCACGTTATTACCTAAATTTCACTTTATTTCAGCAACAGGTTTTACTATCCTACAGTAATAAGTCTACTTTTTATATATTCATTCAGTACATAAAAATGTCAACATAACACATCTTTTTTTGTTTCTCATATGGTGCAACTCACAGCAAAAGGTGAATGCCATTATGGCTGATGGGGACAATGCCGACAAGGATGAGAGCAACATGTTCATATCAGCTGCTGGCGGAGTAAGCCATGGTAGGGTGCTTGGATTTGGAACCATGCTTGATGGGAAGGTGCAAACAGCAACCAATCGATGCAGGCCCAATTACTCAGCATCTTCTGTTACTGTTTCTGCATTGACAAACAATTCAGAGCAGGAAAGCTTCTCCCGCACTCAAGTACAATCGCTCCTAGCTGACAGTGATCGCCTTCGAGCTGAGGATAGGGCTGAAGTGAGAAGAGAACTAGCAAATTATCAGATGTTGTTCAACCAAATGTTATCGATGGTCGGGCCACAAGGGCTCAATGTACAGGTAAATTATACCAATTTGATACCAAATTTACATTTTTAAATTTTTTGGATGTGATGACAGCTTTTAATAGTTGAGAGCAGCTCTGTTGCTACTGTAGTTAAGGCCAATTTGATTTTAATTTGTTCGATGTAATTAAGGAGATAGGAGTAGGTCCGATGGGCATCGGACCTACATTTAGGTTCAATTAACTCTAGGACCGTACGATTAGCATCAAGATCTATGCGCACGAAATTGATACATACTTGCACGGATTTTGTTGCAGATAACACTAATCTTGATGCAAATTGGATGGTCATCACACCCATCGAATGAAGGTAGGTCCGATGGGCATCGGACCTACTCTGATTCCGTAATTAAGACCATCCAAGGGCAACTCTCGATGGTCGGGAGCAGCTTTGTTGCTACTGTAACTGTTGTCTTTATTATTGAGGCGGTTTCAATGGAATTGTTAACTTAAGAAAATCAATTCATTGTTACAAATTGGATATGTTTTTGTCATCTCCAAGATATAACACCTGTGCTTGCAAATTCAATGCTTAGGGACAAGCTGCTTTTCCTCAACCAACTCAGTCAGTAGCTTCACAGCTGCAGAACACCAACTCCCAGGTAAGGAGTTCAACATAAATTCTACATAGATTCCTTTATTTAGAGTTATTAGAGTGATTCCAATGCTCATAGTGCAAAATTCTGAATTTTGAGGGGGGGTATGTAAAAAATTTATTCATAGCAAAGCTTTTGTCTTAATTATTAAGACGGTTTCGATGGAATTTATTAAGTTCATAAAACTTGTATTGCATAAAATTACATCTTTGACATTGTTCAACTTAGGGTCAAGGAAACAGTTCGGGAACTCAGCAAGGTTTTTTTGCGAATTTACCTAATTTCCAGGTGCCATTTTAACTTAAGAAAATCAATAATTGTTACAAATCTTATCTGATTTTGTCATCTCCAAAATATAACACTTCTGCTTCCAAATTCAATGCTTAGGGTCAAGCTCCTCTTCCTCAACCAACTCAGGCAGTAGCTTCACAGATGCAGAATGCCAACTCCCAGGTAAGGAGGTCAACATAAATTCTACATAATTCTGAATGCTCATAGTGCAAAATTCTGAATTTTAAGGGGGGGTATGTAAAAAAATTTATTCATAGCAATAACATGTTGTTTCTTTTCCATGTGATATAAATAGGGTAATGATTCTCCTATACAGCAAAATCTTGGATTCCAGGCACTCTTAAGTCAAGGTAATCTGGGATTAGATGACGTACCCACAAATGAAGCTGCAATGGGCCAATGGCACGTGCATTCTGCCTACAATGGGAACCATCCCCTGTAGTGCATAAAGAATGCACCTTTTAGGGCTTATTATTAGAATAGAAGTTCTAACAAATTAACGAACTTGGGGTAAGTTATCTTGTGAATTTAGGGTAATTAAGGGTGTGTATATTTTGGTATAGGGTTACAGCTGCAATATGGTATATTTTGGTTAACTGGTGTGCATATTTTGGTATAGTTAAAAATGCAAGTGCATTCCTTCTGATGTATGAACACTATATATGTTATGTTAATGCTTATTAAATGTTAAATGCTTTCCTTATATCTCATTATAAATGAGTTTCTGTTTAAATGTTTGTGTTTATATGTTTCAATGGGTATTAGTACCTGGTTGGTACAGGGAAGATTGAACCTGATTGGTACAGAGAGAATTGTAGATGAGAGTATATGCACAGTTATTTTCGTTGGCATGTCCACGGAAAAACGAAAACAATTTGCTCTTGGAAATGCTACACGCACTGCCCTTGGAAATGCTACGGTGGGTCCCACACGCTGCCCTTGGAAATACTACTGTGGGTCCCACCCACGCTGCCCTTGGAAATACTACTGTGGGTCCCACACACGCTGCCCTTGGAAATACTACTGTGGGTCCCACGCACGCTGCCCTTGGAAATAATACGGTGGGTCCCACACACTTTGCCCTTGGAAATACTATGCTGGGTCCGACGCACGCGGCCCTTGGAAATAATACGGTGGGTCCCACACACTTTGCCCTTGGAAATACTATGCTGGGTCCCACATGCGCTACCCTTGGAAATAACCTGTTGGGACCCACACGTGCTGCCCTCAGAAATAATACAGTGGGACCCATACACTTTGCCCTTGGAAATAATAAGCTCATGGGCCTGATCTTAAAGTATTTCTGACGGTAGTATTTCCAAAGGCAAGCTCACGGAAAAGGTCAGAAAGTAGTATTTCCAAAGGTAGCCGACGGAAAAAGTCAGAAAAATGGTATTTCCATCGAGGCTATTTTTGACGGTAGTATTTCTGAGGGTAGCGCACGGAAATGACGATTTTGGGGCTTTTTCCAAGGGCAGGCGTTGGAACAAGCCATATTTTAACCCATGGAAAAAGTGAGAATTCTAGTAGTGCCCCTTCTCTCCTTTCCTCTTTGGGCGGAGATGGGGTAGAGGAACCAACACTGGTCTCGGATATGGCCTTCCTTCTTGCAATTATCGCACTTAGCCGTGCTGTTGGCTCCCGCTTCTCTCCCTTGAGTTAGGGTTAGGGTTTCGGTGGTGATGCGCGAGAAACGCTTGATTCTCTGTGGAGGGTTCAAAATTCATCCCTTTTCTCCTCGACTCTTCTCTTTGCACCGTGGCAACGATGCTCGAGTAGGATGGCAGTTCGGTTGCTAACAAAATCTGGGCCCGGATTGGTTCAAAACGGGTCTAAACCGCGAGATAAGTGTATACTCGTTCTTGCTCTATTCTTTCTTGTAAAAATTTTGGGTCACTAGTAGGTGGCAAATAAACATAGTTCATCCCATTTTGCTTTCAAATTGCCTGTGTACTCAATATTTGGTCTATTGTTCTGTTTGATTTGAGAAATTTCTTGTTTGAGCTGAAAAATATGTGCAAAATTTTTTTGGTGCCCAAACATGTCTTTTATTGAGTCCCACATTTCTTGGCAGAATTTGAAAACAAAAAACTTTCACTTATACTTGGTTCCATGGAATTAAGGAGCCAAGAGCATACTATATCGTTATTCATTTGCCACTGTTCTAGTTCTTGAGGATCAATCTCACCCTCATCTGGGGGTTCTGGTTTATTTCTTTTGCCATTAATATAGCCTATTTTACCTCTGCGCTGAGAGTCAGTGAGACAGATCTTGCCCAAGACAGATAGTTGTTGCGTTGAGTAGAGTGGCCGTGAGCCTCAGGTTTGGATTGGCGTCACCATTGAGCGACTGTTGACCACCTATTGTTGCTTCTGCCATTCTTCTTTTTCCAGCAGTGTGTGCTTGATTCTAGGGTTTTTGTGGTTTTTGTTCTCAGGTCTTTTAGACCTGCTCTGATACCATATTAGTTTTTGAGAAAGAAAATGAAGAATGAATTTTTATTGATTTGTTATGATTGTACAGTCTATTCTCAAGGACTATTATAGGCTGAGAATATTATAGCTGTTAGCTAATTTCCTAAAATACAATATTCTAGATTTGCCTAATCTCAGGAAATTATGCTAGGTGCTAAATTAAGCATGACAGCTAATTCATGATGCTAGCCTAATTTCCTTCCTAAATGGTCAATGATGATTTTCTGAGACCTAAAACTCTATTTCTCAACATTTTCAAAATTAAAGGTGTTTACGTGGCCCATGTTACTCGGCTGGTAATCAAGATCTAGTAGAAATATAACATGTCAAACAAAAAATATGCAGAATATAAGACCAATTATGAATTTAATACAGTGGGTTTGGATAGTAGACCTTCAATTCTTATGAATAGATGAGTCGGAAAAAAAAACTTTTCTTTACTAGATTAATTAATAAAAACATTCTAACGTTCTGGTGCCATTAATTGATGTACTCATCCGTATATTTCTTCAATAGGTAGTTCAATGTTCAAGCAGCTTGTTGGGTGGAGATTAGATAAAAGAGGGAAAGGAAGGAAAGAAAATCTCATAATTGTATTTACTTGGTTGGATTTTTAAGAGAAGAGTAAGGTTAATAAAGATTAAATTTTAACTACTTTTAATATTGTATTCAAAATGAGTGTAAGGGAGGTAAAAAAAAAAAGATGATGAAAAATATAGTAACATTTCTCTCAATTCCTTTTTCTCCTCCTATTCTTTACCTCTTCTCGTGTGAATCAAACATGATTCTTTGGTTCCTTTACAATTTGTGTTGAGAATAAAGTGTCTTTTGTCCTTTAATATTTGTGTTGAGAATAGTTAGATAATTGAGGGTAAAATTGTAAAATAGGAATAAGGGTAAATTTGTAAAATAGAATAGTGATACTATTTAAGGCATCAACAAAACAATAAAATAGAGACTATAAATACTCTATACGAGAGGATTGTAATATATAACAACAAATATCAATAAAATATAAATATTCAAGATAGTATCGTGACACCAATATGGGAAGGCCTAAAAATTGGTGGAAGTTAAAATCCAATAACTCCTCAAGTCTTTTGTATATACTATATAATATGTAGCTGGAATTGGTTGAAGCCCAAACCCGGGTATGTTTGGATGTCTCAAGAATTAGGCTATTCTAAAATAGAAGCTATTCAGAATAAACTCTATTTCTTGTAAAAGTTGGAATAACTACTATTTGTAAGTGTGAAGAGAGAGAAACAAATATTTTCTTTTTGGATTTCCGACAGCACAGTCTCGAAATGATAAAGTTGACACCACTATTGCTATCTTCACATCGTAATAATTAGTTTGAGACCCCACTTGCCTATCTTTCATCTTGGTTAGCATCTTGTTAATACTATATTTCTCGCTTACATTCACTATTCCAAATGTACAACCCAAACAATATTTTACTAATCCGAATAGTACCATTTGCATACTAATATGAAAATCACTATTTTTTCTCTATTCTCATCTACTATTTTCAAATTTCGCTATGCTAAATATTCTACCTCTCATCCAAACATACCCAAACAAAATGGAGAACCATATTGCGCCAAGCCAATCTAGCCCTGGCCCAGGCAGAAACAAAAATGAAAAGATAAAGAGTGCACTCATTATAGAGAGTAGAGAATCTATAAGCACGGGTAGAGAGAAATAATGGTAATTAACAAGAAAGAACAAACTTCATAACCAGGTCGTAATTGCAAAAGACCTCAGATCTGTTAGTTATTGCGAAAAGCCCAAAATAGTACCGTTATTACAAACTAGTATCATTCTGAGAATTAAAGATATAACTGAATGCAGACCATAATTCCTCTCCTCCGGGCTTTGTTGTACTGACATCTTGCTAATACCCTATACTAAATACTAAATTTCTAAAAAAGATAAACCTATAAATAACACCTCCTAATACCCTATACTAAATACTAAATTTTTTCTCTTTAATATAGCATGTCAAATATAACCTACTATTCTTGACATCCTGCTAAATCAAGTCTGATTAAAATATATAATGTGATAAGAGCCATACACAACAATTACATTGTAAACAAGTGTAGTTGTACGTAAGTTCATTAATTGCAACAAGAGTGATCCCCACATTAAACAAAAAATAACCAAAACGACTTGGCAAAGGTTTGAAAAATTACAATTATGGTCACATCATAGTGTTCACAGAAGGGTTTGAACCAAAAAAACGCATCTGTGAACTTTTGTGGTTAAAGAAGTTGGTCATTGAACTCGGATTTGAACCAAAAGACCCAATGATATTATTCTGTGACAACAAGGCTGCAATTGACATCTCTCACAATCTGATACAACACGATAGAACCAAACATATTGAGGTGGACCGACATTTTATTTAAGAAAACTTGATTCAAAAGTTATCTCTTTGCCATTTGTGAGGTCACATGAACAAGTTGCAGATATTCTCACCAAAGCAGTAGCTAGTAAAGAGTTCAACATGGCTCTAGGAAAACTAATGATGAAGGATATCTATGTGTCATAGTGAGGGGGAGTGTCAGAATAGGCACCATGACACAATTGAATATCTACAGGATCTTTAGATGAAGGAAGTAATATTATTTGGGCAATCAAATATGTTGATATCGGCAACAACATGAAGAGGCAATTGGTATTACCTTGTATGCTGCTGCTGCCTAATTGATAGAGATTGTAATTAGATTTGTTAGGGTGAATATTACTTTCTATATCTTGTATGACTTTCTATGTTTTGAAATAGAGGAAATATGAAGGTGAATGAATGCATCTAAAAAATACTCTCTAATATTTTTTCTGAAAGTAATAAAACAAAGGGAGGGAAGGGAGATTGATGGGAGTGCTTGTGTTTGTGTTCTATCTTATATAATTATAATATTTTTGTCAAGATATATTTGGAAACACAGGATGAATCGCATCGTAGAAACAGTCCAAAATAAACGAGGCTTAACACCATACGAAGTTTCCATGATACAATTACAAGAAAATATTAATGAGGTATGCCCAAATTAAGAAACTCATTGAAAAATTATTTCTTGTTAATTTTACTGAACTCTTGTGTTGCTACTAATTACTGAACTACTAAGCATGCAAAACACACACTAGCTAATTAGGTGATACATAATAGCTTCACTGTTAATAACAATGGTGAATTTTACTCTAGTATAGGGAAAGTCTACAAATACTTTTGATCTGAGGCATAAAGAATAATAGATAATTTGGATACATTTATCTGAGAATTGTACTGCCAAAATATGATTCACATCGGACACTCTTCTCACCACGGCTTTCTATGTTATATTCGCTTAGAACATTAACGGCAAGAAATTGGCTCCAGTTCAAATCCAGGGCTAATCCAGGCTGTTCTAGAGAAAACGTGGCCCAAATCCCATTAAAGCCCAAATCCACTTGTAACGAAAATAGAGAACCAGTCTCGTACAGAAAAAGAAAAAAAAGAAACATACAAGATACAACTTGCTGGATATGTAACTAAATTAGAGTGTAAGTACAGAAGCTATATATGAGTGTACATTCTCTTCAATCCCCGGATTTTTTTATATTACGAAAAGCCGAAACACCAAAGATATAACTGAATCCAGGTCGTAATTCGTCCTCCGTACTCTGCTTTCATATATACTAGTTGCAACACAAAGAGGCCGCTTGCTTTTAGACCTTACCCATAACCCATTGCAGATGCATTTCGACAATATGGAGCCTTTAGTAGACTGTCTAAAGTTTGTACTCTTTTAAACTTTAATTAAGCAAGAAAAAGGGTTATAACTTATAAAGTACAAAAGTGGGCAGCATGTGCACAAGTGTTAATTTTTTAAGAAATGTTATGTGTACATATCCTGATATCCCTCACAATTAACCGTACCAAATCCTCATCGTTTCACCTATGATAACTTTAAAATATTTCTGTTTGTAATATTTTTGGTCGTACTATTACAGTATTACATTGTAAACAAATAATGTTGTACGTAAATTCACTGCAAATAAGGGTACAACCAAAGTGCAACAAGTAATTAACCAAAACAAGAAGGTCAAGGTTGCAGAAATTACAATTATGGAACAAATGTTTAACCAAAACGACGAGGCCAATGTTAGCGTAGTCTTATTCAAGCTTTTCCCATCACAATAACTACAAAACAAAATACACAAATTGAAGATTATCTTGGATACACCAAGCAAAAACTCAAAAATGAAATTTTACAAAGTTACCCTCTAACTTTTTTTCCCTTTTCCCGATACCTTCTGTATTTTATTTTCTCAACGGCTCTTTGCCTATTCTCACTTTTTATCTAACGGTTATAAGCATTGTATCCATCCATTATGCATAGAACTTAGAGCTGTAAAGTAAAAGTATGATTAATCATTGAAATTATTACTTTCAATTCAATCTCAAATATTAACAAATATGCACCGTAAGATCATGTTCATCTCATAATAATTAATAGATGGACTTTTAATCGTATAAACATAATCAGAGCATTGTTACAAATAATTCATTCGCAGATACCCCCGGCTTCCAAATCAGCTGGCTCAGATACCCTACTGTCTAACTCTTTCCATCTTCTCTCTACCCTCACCACTACAAAAAGCTAATTACACTGCACATTGTACACGGTTTTTCTAATTTTATATAAAAACCGTGTGTCAAATATGAAATTGTGAAAGGCTAAAAATATTGGGGAATTATACACGGACACTTAGTTATAAATCAGTGTATAATTGTTTGAGAGAGCTACACGGTTTATTAGGGATAAAAAATCCGTGTGGAAAAACCGTGTGGAAATGATTGAGAGAGTTACACGGATATTATACAAAAATCCGTGTATGAATTGCTACACGGATTTAATTAAATAACCGTGTACAAATATTAAGAGAGCTACACGGTTTTTAGTTATATGTCCGTGTAGAATAGTTAGAGAGCTACACGGTTTTCTTATCAAATATCCGTGTATAAGGGTAATGCTACACGGCTTTTTTAATAAATAACCGTGTATAAATTGTCACAGAGCTACACGGATTGTTAAGTATAAATCCGTGTAGAAAAGCCGTGTAGGGTTTTATCCAATATAAATGAACCCCTTCTCTTCCAGAGACTTCTCCTTCCAGCGCCGTTTTGATCAACTAATTAATACGCCCTCTCTGTTTTGAACTGAGATCTGATTTCCGCAAATTAAAGGCTAGCATAGCTGGAATCTGTCATCTTTGAAGTTTTTATTTTCTCCTCTCTAAATTTCGAAGGTTAGTATATACATATTTTCCTTTTTCCTCTCTAATTTTCTGTTTAGTAATTATTATTGCTATTTAATTAGGTGTGTAATATATTCATGCATGCTTGATTTAATTAGTAATTAGATAATGTAAATATATAATTAGTGTATTGTGGTCCAATAACCGACCTATAAATGATTTTTAGGTCCATGCCCGTTCAAAAAATCCAATAGGGATTAATTTTGGACAGTCCCTGTTTTGGGACTGCTCTTTGAATATTGTGTCTCATTTAGGATGTGAACACATATTAGTGGGTTTTAATTAGTATTTGAGGAAAGTTCGACGGTATTTTCCCTTATTGCTCCTACGAGTATGTGGTTCGTACGCATACTTGGGAGTTAAGGGGAAATGCTGCCGAATTTTTCTCAAATACTAATTAAAACTCGCTAATACGTGTTCACATATGAGACATAATATTCAAGAGTGGGTTAGGATTGTAAACCGGCCCTTTGTAAGCCAAAATTTGGTACAATATATGTTAACCATGCTTGATTAATTGATCAAATCATTTTTATAATTTAATTTACAGATGGATCGAAGTTGGATGTATGAATTGCGACGTGACAGTGAAGAATATTTGGTTCGCGTTGATGAGTTTATAAAATTTGCTGAGAGGTATAGAGTGAAGAAAAAAGAAGAAGACATTTTGTGTCCTTGTAGAGATTGTAAAAATATTTTAAGATTTGTGGACTCCGAAGAAATTAGAGGTCATTTAATTTGTCGGGGATTTAAGAAGAGATATACATGTTGGATCATACACGTGAGAAATTTGGTGAAAGTAGTAGTACCAATAAAGATTTTAATCATTGTGTGAATGATGAGAATGTAGAAATTTCTGATAATTTTGAACTTGATTGGAACGAGAATTACGAGGATGTCGAAATTTTTTATAATATTGAATCCGGAAACGACGATGATGAGATGGAGATGAATTCTGGTGAAAATGTAGAACACGAGTTTATTGAAAATCTGGAGGAAATGTTTCGTGACGCGGAAGATGAAATTAGTGATAAAAATTATGATAAATTCCAAAATTTGTCTAATGATTCCAAAAAGCAGTTGTATCCCGGGTGTACCAAATTTACGAAACTGTCAGCTGTGTTGAAATTATTAAACTTAAAAGCAGACAATGGTTGGAGTGATAAGAGTTTCACGTCCTTATTACAGCTTTTACGAGAAATGCTCCCAGATAACAACGAGTTACCCGGTACAATATATCAGGCGAAAAAATTGATATGTCCAATGGGATTGAAGATCGAAAGAATACATGCATGTCCGAATGACTGTGTATTGTACCGTCACGAGTACGAGACCATGCATGTCTGTCCTAAATGCGGTGTTTCACGGTATAAACGTAAGGACCAGGACAGTACTGATGATTGTAACGAGGACAAAAAGGGCCGGCCTCCGGCTAAGGTGTTGTGGTATTTGTCGATAATACCGAGATTCAAACGGTTGTTTGCGAATTCCAAGGATGCGAAATTATTGCGTTGGCATGAAGAAGAGCGCAAAAAAGACGGTAAACTAAGGCACCCGGCCGATTCTCCTCAGTGGAGAAACATTGATAGACACTTCAAAGAATTTGGTTCTGAAATGAGAAACCTTAGGATTGTGGTGAGCACAGATGGAATGAGTCCGTTTGGAAGCTTGAGCAGTCGGCACAGTACTTGGCCAGTTCTTTATCCATCTATAATCTTCCTCCTTGGTTGTGCATGAAACGCAGGTATATAATGATGTCATTACTAATCCAAGGACCCAGGCAACCCGGAAATGACATAGATGTGTATCTCGCATCATTAATTGAGGACCTCCAGAAATTGTGGCGTGATGGCGTCCCGGTCTGGGATGCGTACAGCAAAGAGGTATTTCAAATACGGGCCATGGTGTTTTGC